>CM019167.2:3870363-3911207 GCA_009739505.2 Apolygus lucorum | reverse complement strand
CCCATAACATTAGTGTCGGTGTACGAACTGAAAACCCTGAAGTGAGTGCTCCACGGAACATTTTCACAATAGTCGTCACTGAATCCGCCAGTCAGTGTTCTTGTCGATTTTCCGAGTAGCCACGGCGCGGAACTTCAAGACCTGCTACCTTTTCTCCATTTTGCCAACCGAACCGGTACGCAGTTCGACCCGGACCGAGGCACGCCCGCCCCGATCCCAGGCTCCCCCTACAGCACTGCAAGAAGAGGCCCTGAAGCAAGAAACCGCCACGGAGATTCTCCCGAATCCAAGCTAGGCCAAGGGTGAGCATCATTCCCTCTCAATCTTGTAAGCGCTTACATAGTTCAAAATCTGGCATATACCCCCATACATAAAACGCCCTGTAAAAGTAAAGTAAAAAGTAAAGGAAAGAGTAAAGTAATAGTAAAGGAAAGTAAGAGGAAGCAGATTGTGAAATAAGTAAAGTCGTCAACAGAGAAAATGTTGTGAGAAGTGTTATTGAAAGAAGCATTGTATTTTTCAGTCAGTCATTCATAACAAATAAGTTGTATAATAATATTCATAGTTCAAGTTCCTATATCGTTGTATAGTAAATTCGTAACTCACATATTAATATTGCAAATAAGACAAACTACAAGTGTAATACAAGTATATTTTGATATAAATTATCTTTGCAACTGGTTCCTTCAGAACCAGCATAAACCGCCTCACGGTAAAGAACAAGTTATATTCTTTTTGAATAAACGTCCTTCGTGTTTCTTAAATCGTGTTGCTTATTTCAGAGGTTTTAACCCCTACCGACTCAGAACGGACTCAGGTACATTGCAATTACAACTTTTTGGGTATTTTCCCTGAGGTCAATACTCGACCCAGGTGGTGGCAGCAACCCTAGGTATCCCTCAAGTAGAACCAATTATCCTCTGAACCTTCGGTCCAAGATACTCTCTACCTAGAGATCCCTAGCCTCATTATATTAAAGTTTTCAAGTCATTTGAAGGTGTTAGGAAAAGTCATACAAGTATATCGGGTATTAGACCAAGAAGTCCGTCCCACTCGTCCTAATAATATTTTTCATCCTAAACGCGCAATACCGAAACCGTGATTCACAGAGAAAGTTCCTTGGGGAACGATGTAAATGGAGAGGGGGAACCTGCCCCTCTCACACGAGGGTGGCTACCTTCTCCCAGATGTGTTTTTCGGGATCAGTTCAGTAACAAACCTCATAATATACGTTTCGTTCGTCTAACAGTCAGTGTAGTCTCATTTATTTCACCTACCTATCTGTTTTCCCAGCATACACGAAATCAGATAGTGGGATTCGCTCACACAACCATAGTGCTTCCGTGACAATTTTTAACGTTGTGACATTTTTGAAACTGTGCTTTTTTCACATCTATTATAGTTGAGTGATTTAGTTTCTAAGTCCGTGCTACGAAGAGTCTTTATGAACTGAGAATAGAGAGTGCGGTAGATTTAAGCTTATTCCCAAAACTTTTGAAAAACTCGTGAATTATGTGAACTTCAACGTACAAGACGGGGAATAAAATATCCAACATGTTTAATTGGGAGATTGAACCTCTCGATACAGGGGGAGGAGAAGAACAACTGCCTTCAACGTCACAGGACACGAATACTACTATCGCCACATCAAACCCATTGGACACAGTGATGCTTATGAATCAACAGATGCTCGAATTGCAAGGGAAACTAGTGGAAACTATGGCGAAGCAGAAATTGAAATTTATTCCGTTCGACCCGACATTAACCGACGCAGATGTATGGTTGAAAACAGCAAAAATAATCGTGAAGAAATTACAACCAGATTCGGTTGATTTTGTATCAGCTCTCACAGAATCTATGCGAGGTACCGCTACTTTATGGCTTTCAAACGTAATGGAAGAAGGATTGGAATGGATTACATTTGAAACACTGTTTCAGCAACAATATTGTAAGAAGGAGACACCAGCTGCACTAGTGCATAAGTTGATAACGCACTATTTCAAAGAGGAAGAATTTGAAAAGGGATTGTCTGAATACTATCCCAAAATAAAAGGGATTTTTAAGAATAAGCCTGGCACAGAATGCGCTGACATTCTAATGTCGGCAGTAGCTGGAAAAGCGGATGGTGAAATTAGAAGATGGATTTACAAGGAAGAAAACCCAAATGAATTGACACTTTTTAAGGAGGTCGCATCAGTTAAGGCCTCTCGAGCAAGAGGATTTGGAGGATTTAAAAATGTTCGAGGAGGATTTACCCAGAGAGGAAGTTTCAAGAGGAGGAACATTGATACTTTCGACCAGCCAGCAAGTAAACAACCAAAAGTTGAATTTAAAACAACTACTCCAAATATACCATCAGACCCGACTAAAAGACGCTTTTGTCAGAAATGCAACCTGAACAACCATGATTGGGCATTTTGCAAATTTAATCCAAATCGCATCCTACCCAGAGGACCTGGCACATCACAACAGAGGTTTGGACCACCTAATCTACAACCATCAGGATCTTCCGGAATGACCCGAGGTCCTGGAGGACCTCGACAATCAGGATACAGGCCGCAGGGAGTACAACAGGCGCCACAGAGGCATGTGAATGCCTGTGCTGCAAATCCTACAGGGAACCTTTCACATAGAGGTAAAACCTTTCAATATATTTTTGATTCTGGCAGTGAGGTTTCACTATTGAACGAAAAGTTATTGAATGAATTTGAAGGGCAAAAATACACAAATCCTATTATTTTAACCGGCATTGGTAATAAGAAAACGATGATAAATACTCAAATTTCAACGATGATAACGATTGATAATATTGAAATTCCGATTTTGTTTCACATAGTTCCTAATGGATTGATTTCTTTTAATATACTAATAGGTCGAGATATTATAGATTCAGGAATTTTGATAACCATATCTCACGATAAATACGAAATAAAAAGAGTAGAAGATGATAAGAAGAAAAATAAAAAATTAAGTTACTTAAAATCAAAATCAAAATTATTAAAATTTAATCAAAAAAATAAGCCCGTAGAAATAATGGATGATTCATTAGATGAAGATAAAATTATTAATAAGTCATCAGATGAAAATATCATGCCGATTCCTTGTGTGCAACCTATTGTGGACTTGACCGTTGAATCTCTTACAGCTATGGAGGGCCCTACTAGATCAGGGCAGCTCCAGGGGTCAGTAGCCTCTGACCCTGATGTTGAAAGCTTCCACCCAGATGTTGAGGAACTGGATACAGATCTGGAAACGTTTGAGGATATATCTAGACTTAAGAACTTATTGATGCAATTTAATGACAATTTTACTAGGGGTTTACCAAAACAACCAGTAAAAACAGAACCTTTTGAAATAAGATTGATTAATCCTGATAAAATTGTTTATAGAAAACCGTACGCATTACATCCACGTGATCGTGAGTCAGTTCGAAATTATATTAATGAGTTATTAAACGCTGATATAATTGAAGAGTCAAATAGTCCATATTCGAGTCCCGTACTACTCGTACCTAAGAAAAACGGTAAACTACGAATGTGCTCGGATTTCCGCGAATTAAATGCAAACACTGTCTCACAACATTACCCGATTCCACTGATTCCGCAGCAAATTGCTAGATTAGCCAATCAATTGTATTTCACATCGTTAGATGCAGCTTCGGGATTCTATGCGATACCTGTAGCAGAAAATGCTCGCGAAATACTCGCATTTTCTACTCCTGACGGACATTATCAATATAAACGTCTTCCATTCGGCGTTAAAAACGCACCTGTTTGTTACCAACGTGCAATGATACATGCACTAGGAGAATTAGCCAATACGTATTGTTTGGCCTATATTGATGATCTTCTGATTATTAGTGAAACAAAAGAACAGGCTTTCGAAAGATTAGGAAATGTACTCGAAAAATTAGCCGCGGTAGGCTTTTCTTTGAACCCCGATAAATGTTCGTTTCTTAAAAAGTCAGTCGTGTACCTAGGATACAAAGTAGAAAACGGTACTGTAAAACCACATAATGAAAAGTTGAAAGCACTCCATGAGTTACCACCACCACCACGGGATAGAACCGCGCTTCGTTCATTTATTGGTTTATGCTCTTACTTTCGAAATTTTATTAAGGATTTCTCAATTATCTGTGCGCCGTTATACGAGCTTACAAAACTAGCTGTTCGATTTGAATGGACAGATAAACACGAAGAGGTTCGACAAAGATTAATACAATTATTAACAAGTGAACCTATATTGACCATATTTCAACCTGAATACCCCATCGAAGTGTGGACCGACGCTTCATCCATTGGATATGGGGCGATATTATTTAATGTTGTAGATGGCAAACATAAAGTTGTTGCTTACTTCAGTCAGAAAACCACTCTGGCGGAGTCTAAGTACCACTCTTACGAGAACGAAACACTCGCAGCAGTTAAGGCCTTAAAGGCATGGGAACATTATTTATTGTATCACGAATTTACATTAATTACAGATTGCAAATCATTTCAGGCAAGTTACGTTAAGCAAAATTTAATTACGAGAGTACATAGATGGTGGGCGTATTTACAGACGTTTACTTTTCAAATTCGTTATAAACCTGGATCAAAATTGGAAACAGTAGATTTCTTAAGCCGTTACCCTGTAAGTGAATCTACAGAAGTGAATGTATTTCAAGTACAAACCGAGGACTATTCAAATAAAAACATATCACCAGATTCAGAAATCATAGAGGACAATTTACCTAAAATTACAGATTTTGAACACAATAAATTAATAGAAAAACACGTAAAATTGATCGAATTAACAGGCGAATGGTTGCTGATGGCACAGCAGAAGGATGCTGACATTCAGTTGATTATAGGAAAAATTATAAATGACACATTAACGCCACCGTCATTATTAAATACATATGAGATAAGAGATGGCATTTTGTTTAGAAAATTTCAAGTAAACAAAAAGACGAGAATAGCACCCATAATTCCAAAGGCTTACAGATGGGTCATTACGAATTCTGTACATGAAGCAATACTTCATTCAGGCATAAATAAAACGATCGATACCATTACTAGTAAATTTTGGTTTCCGGGTGTGCGTAAGTTTGTCACCAAATTCGTGGATAACTGCATTACCTGCAAGCTGGCCAAGGCGCCTACAGGACAACAACAAAGAAACCTGTACATGGTGCCAAAAGAAGCAATTCCATTTGAAACGATTCATATGGATTTTACAGGGAAGCTTAGCGGATCGTCAGGAACGTCCGAATATTTTGTTGTCACTATTTGTTCTTTTACAAAATATGTACTTTTATATTACACACGTAGGCTTACAGCTAATGTCGCTGTGAACGCATTAACAGAAGTAGTCGGTTTATTTGGAACACCAACACGTGTTATTTTTGACCAGGGCGGAAGTTTCATGGGTAAAGCATTCATAGAATATTGCACGAAGAATAACATTCGTACTCACCCGATAGCGACCGGTGCTTCAAGAGCAAATTCACAGGTCGAAAGATTGATGTCTACAATTACAAATTTGATTACAGTTGCCCAAACAATAAAGAAACAATCAATTAAAAATTTACTTCCCCGGGTTCAATTAGTAATAAACGCAACCATGAACCGAGTTACTGGTATGTCACCTATTGAACTTTTAACCGGGAAAAAGCCGAATTTACCTAATTCAATTCAACTAAATGAAAACGTCATTCCATCGACTCGCTCAAATCTCAACGAAATTCGAACTACGGCTAAGGCAAATATTGATCGTTCCGCGGAATACGAAATGAATAGATTTGCGGGAAAAGGAGCTCCCGTGATACCGTTGAAAATAGGCGATTTATGTTTAAGACACTTAGAACCACGATTAATTGCAAAAACTGATCAAAAATTTAAAGGTACATACAAAGTCGTGGAAATTCTTGATAACGACCGTTATATCATAGAACACTTAATAACGGGAAAACGATTGAAGTACGTTCACGAACGGCTTCGCAAGATTGAACAAGATGATGAAATATTACCTCAGATGGTGTGTTCGTCTGATTCAGAACAAAGTGATATGGAGTGAATAAAAATATTAAATTTCAAGTCAAAAATTGAAAATGACAACAAACGACTGTTGAAAATGACCACAATAAATTTTTTACAAACGACTGTTATTGGAATCAATCAATTATGACTTAGGATGATACGTGATGCGCACACGTTCATCCCTTGTTATTGCCTATGGCTCACGTATGAGGACTGGAAGTACCTGATCATGAACACGTCATGGTGAAGGTTGGTGTACGATAAAGGTTACTCGCGCGATTGCCTGGCTAACATGGTCTTCCTGATCTTTTTATATTATGTCCCGTCACCCGGCCTTATGATTCGAGGGAGTTTCAAAGGACCCAGGCGGTGGGTAAAGATCCTGTTCGTCTGCCGCTCCTAGCATTAGGCTGCTTGCGGAAGCGAGGGATTTGAAACCTATTATTTTATTATTCATATGATGAATTTTTACCGTGATTTTTGTTGGCTAATGTTGTCCGTATTCAAATAATGAGCACGCTGTCAGGCTGTGTTACTTATTACATACGATATAAGCATATGGCTGATTATTGTTACGTTTGAATCACATATTGAAAAAGAAAAACAATGAGTGTGAGATAAGTATTTCACATCTTAGGATTTTATAGTGGGCCCACGACAAAAATGAAACTTGTGTGATACGAAAAATGGTATCTCACGTGACATAAGTATGTCACTAGTCCAACAAATTGATATCACTGATTCTGTCGTTCTTTATTTCAAAGTCAATTATTCCATTGAACATGAAAAGATGTTGATTTCATATTTTTACATCACTTCCATTTTTATTCACTACCTACTAGTTCAAACCGAAAACTCGTGAAACTATTTTAGACTGCATTCAACTACTCGCGTAGGCCACCTGCCCATTTCGAAACAGGGTAAAGTCCGATTCCGTTTGGTGAACTCGCCGGGCGAAAAGGGTCGTTTTGCTACCTGCTCTCCCGAAACACACTTTATTTTGGCGTTGTTCGCAAACTACTAACCTGTTTACATTTCTTCTTCACAGGAAATGGCCGAGTGGTTGAGATCTTTGAAAGGCGAAACTTATTTTTGAATCTTATCGTATACCTAATGACGTACCTACTCTTCTGACTTTCATTCGGTAACAACCGATTATCCGGAATATTTTTTTCCGATGGTACTTTTGCCAATCTAAAAATGGTCTAAATGCATTGTTTTCGTCAAGGCCCTTTCACGGATCTCCGACTTTATTTCATGCCACGATTTTTACTAATACGTTTTGATTTTTTTTACAGGGCGTTCTCAATGAAAAGGCTTGTGCGTGCCCACGACTCGTTTTTGTTCATACCATAACTTTGTGTTTTATTTTTCTTATTTTGCAACAAAAGTAATTAAACCATGGTCAATCAACGCCAAATGCACATGGATATTGATCATTCTTTTAGAGTCAGTATTTTTCTTCAGCACTTATATTCAAATGATTTGATGATGTATTTACATTACATAAATTTACGATTTTATTGTTAACATTCAAGTTCTATTCTTATCTTTGTGAACAAAAATAACTTGTACCTATTGAACCCCGGAACACATCACCTTAGGTCAGTTGGAGCCGGTCCAGGCTTATCCCACTGGGTTTCCTGGAGTCATAGGAGCTCTAGGCAGGGACCTCTTTAGCCACTCTAGGTAAAGTCACGTGCGCGTCATTTTAGGCTCTAGATCTGTTAGCCTCAGATACCTACTTCGGATCTGTTAGCCCCAGATGAAACCTTACTTTTGTAAATATTTTATGTGAAATTTTTTTTTTCTCTTTGACGACTACGCCTAAACCTTTTAACCGTTTCCTCCGTGGGACCGTCGGACGTCAGGAAAAGCCGTATCGGGTATTAGACCAAGAAGTCCGTCCCACTCGTCCTAATAATATTTTTCATCCTAAACGCGCAATACCGAAACCGTGATTCACAGAGAAAGTTCCTTGGGGAACGATGTAAATGGAGAGGGGGAACCTGCCCCTCTCACACGAGGGTGGCTACCTTCTCCCAGATGTGTTTTTCGGGATCAGTTCAGTAACAAACCTCATAATATACGTTTCGTTCGTCTAACAGTCAGTGTAGTCTCATTTATTTCACCTACCTATCTGTTTTCCCAGCATACACGAAAAGTAATCGTCAAGTATTAGAAATCTTTATTCACCTAATATCATATAACAGCAAATCAGTTCTTGTACGCATGGTCACACGCAACTACCGTAATAGTAAAGCCATATTCACTCTCGGAGATCTACTCTTCGTCAGTGAACTCTGGTAAGTACAACAACCTAACTAACCTTTTGTAAACTTTAATTTTACCAATTGATAAAAACATAACTTCAACTCAAAATCTCATAAACCAAAAACGAGGTAACACAATTGGTGGCAGCGGTGGGATTGATTCTCAACAAAGCCACTAGATTGATAATCGATTGGAAATCAAATTCAAAATTTAAAATACAATAAAAACCCAAATTAACACAATTTTAGTAGACCATCTACACCACAGAGTAATGGAGACAAGTTAACAGAGAAGAAAGCCAACGTTAAAATGGTGTGCAAGTATTTTTGAGGCTGCCTCAGTGGCGCTATCTACTTTCAGCTAGGATTGAGGAACTACTACGGAAGAGGCGGGGAGGAGAGGCCACACTCTTCATACCGCTTCTTTACAAATCCTTTCGAATGACCAGAAATTGATAACTTTTCGTTTCATCATCATTTCAATTTGCAAAAATTACTAGGAAAAACCAATCGAGGCGAAAGATATTTTCAGAGTTCCTCAAGCAATTGTTGTTGTCCCTATCGCCAGTAGTTCGAATGTTGAATCGACAACTGCCACCCTTAGAAACGTTTGAAACCCAGTGTATTATTGAATACCGCCCGATTTTTTCGTACATATCGCGAATATAACTAAATGTTATCAAATTAATTACTTGGATGCGGCCGGTTACGCACCAATGAGAAAAATATGTGATAAACAAGGTGACTTGTTGTGATGAGGTTGGGAACAAACGATCGTGAACCGGCCGTGAACGCGATCTAGTTCTTTCCGCTATAACTACGTCCTGGAGCTCCACCAATCAGAACGCTTCTCGGGCTCCCACATTCAGCTTTCAGCCCAGTGATCTACACCCCAATCTCCATAATCCCTGAAAATTTCATCGAAATCAGATGGGGAATGAAGAAGTTATGACTGTTACAAGGAATTAACGTTTTCGCTTGCGCAGTCACTACTATTAGTGCGGGGGTGATGATTTTCATAGGGGACCATCTAGGTACATCGCCAACCCGCACAATTCCTGAAAATTTCATCGAAATCGGACAATAACTTCGGATGGTTCTGCCCGATACAAGATTTTCACGACAGAATCAAAGACAGACAGACACAGAACCAAAAGTCAGGTAGGTAGTTGTAGGTTTCTTCATCCTTGAAAAGTTAAAACAATACTTCCGCTACTATTGTTTTCACTTTTCAACGTTTAAAAAAAATACCTCCAAACCAAAATTCCTACTCGAGTTTTATGTTTTAGACCTTCCTGAACAATTTTGGTTCCGTGTCTGCCTGTCTGTCATGAAATCCTTGTAAAACCCAAAACTATACGAAGTACTATCGCCCCCCCCCCCAGCCCATGATCGCCCCCTCCATATCGTAAAAACGCGAATCCGACGGCTATGATCAAGTTAGAAAAATTCTGCAAACGGATTCGTATTCTGATGAAGGTTCTGCAAGTGGCTATAAGGCCACTTTTTGAAAATGTTCAAAACTTGAACAAATTTTTGCTGGAACTTTGTTTAAAAAAATTTTGCACACTTTCTAAACCAATTACCCGGAATTCTACGGTGATCTTGAAAAGAAATCCGTTTGCAGAACTAAAATATCTCGATCCCTTCTCAACTGAGGAGTAAACGAAATTTGGCCCCGATGGTGCCGCCATCTCTTATTTCAGAATAACACTAAAACATCGTGACATTTAGCCTTAATGCCTTTTTCTCTGGAGTCTCCCAGCGCACTTTCTGGACACTTCTCCTCAATCCACTCTTGATTGGAGTAGAAAGAGAAGCTAGATCCACTTCCGGGTCTGAATCAAAGGAGTTCAATTTCTGCCACTCGTCGGCGATTGAAAATCCACAAACGGCAAAATAGTGCTTGTACTAAATTAGCATAAGCGACAAACGAGAATCACTCTTTTAGCGCATTTTTCGCATCGTTAAGGAGTGCAATGACGTAGTCATTCAATTTCACGACGTCCTCCATTGAGGGAACCTCCTGTTTTCTCGCCTGCGAAGAAATGTCGTATTACTGTTTGGCACAAGAACCAACTTCGACCGAGAATCGGTTCTTGAAAAGCTTCAAAAATGTGGACACTTTGGCTGAATCATTGATTCGGTCGTCACATATCAAGAAAGACTCAACTGCTTTCGCAAATTTTTTGAGGGCTTGACCATACATATTGACAACCGAAGAACTCTTGAATTTTATTTCCTCTCTACCGCAAATGTGCTCAATGGTTTTGATGAAACAAGGGAATGCCAGGTGCGAAACGCATTCGACCGAGTTTTTCAATTGTGCATCTTTTACCATCATTTGTGAGATCACTCTGAGCACAATGGGGTGTGCGCCTTGTTTTTTTTTAGATTTTTGATCGAAAGTGGACTACATCCTGAGAATTTTGGCACCAACCGCGACCTTCTAGCATGAGATCTGTTTCTATGATTTTTCAAAGTTTCGACTGATTATGACGTCACGCGCCCCTCTCGCCTGGGCGGGACCCCCCAGTCCACTGTGACGTCATAAACGGTCGAAACTTTAAAAATTCATAGGAAAAGATTTACACACGCTAGAAGGTCGTGGTTGGTACTAAAATTCTCAGAATGAGGTCTACCTTAGATTAAAAATAACAATAAACAGTTTTTCCTACCAAGGCGCACACCCTATTGTGATTGTAGATCGAGCAGCAACCAACGTTTTATCATTAAAGGCATTTTTAAAGACACTATTGGCATGGGCGCATACGCGAAGCTCCCCATAGACGATTTTTTATACGTGAAGCTCCCCGCTTCCTTTCTCTCCATATACGTGAAGCTCCCCGCTTCCTTTCTCTCCATGTACGCGAAGCTCCCGTCACCAATGATAAGGAAGCTTTGTGAACAAAGAATGCATGGATAAATTATCGTATATTAGCAACAAAAGACCAGTTCGGCCATGGGTAGGAACCTAAGTTTAATCACAGAATATTGTGAGCGTCGTCTGTAAGTAACGTTATATCGAATAGTTACATCGAAATGGTCAATCATAGGGAATCAACTCTACTTAATATGGTCATCGTCAAACATCAAATTTCGGCTGGTATTTAAGGGAAACAATATTGATAAATTTGGCAAGGGTGATGCAGCGTGAATCGTACTTGTCAATCAATTTCTGTAACCACAGGTTTTTTTTCATCGATCTACTTCGTCTATAATTTCCCTCCTCTGTATTAATCTTGATGTAAACATCGGTTTGGTATTTGACTAAAGCATCAAAAAACCAATAGCACATCGCGATCGCGGCGAGTACCGGATGCTACAAACGTGGCCGGATCCATTGTGTTGTTGATACAAATAGTATGCTATCGCGCTCTGATCAAGGTAATTACTAGATCAGTGAAAGCCAGTCCGTCCGAATCACTGATAAGGCTTGAAACGCCTTGGAAGGGGAAGAGAGTTCGACGGGGATCATCGCGTACACCCATTCTCTCGCCATGGGAGGCTTCGCGTATGCCTGATAAAACTTGCCGGGGAGCATCGAGTACATTGCAAATTACTTTCACTTCAGACCGGGAGCTTCGCGTAGTCACCCATTGGCATGGAGAAGGATATAGCGATCATTTCCGAATAGCTGCCGTCTATCATGATCTCTAATATTTTTCCAATAGGCTTCTACCGATGGAAGCATTGCTACATCGGTTAGCTTAGGGAATGGTGACCACGTCCCATCTTTTACTATACTAGTTTTGGTTGCCTGCTCGCCAGGATGGTGACGACGAATATGCTCAGGAACATGCTTTTTGCTTATACAGGGTGTCCCATGTTAAGGACCGATAAACTTCGGCAGTCGATTCTACAACTAATTTTAGTAAGAAAGTGTCTCATAGCAATTTTTCGTTGGACGCTTAATTTCCGAGTTATTTTAATTTTAAGATTTTTTTCGTGTTTTCGACCTTAAGCCATAAAAATTACCATAACTCGCTTAATTTACAAGCAATTCAAAATCTAATTACACCGTTGGATAGGGCGTTAAATTTACCATCTTCCTAGTGGTTATACAAAAATTTTTGTAAGGTCGTGATAGGTGAAAAATCAACTTGTAAAGTAATTTTTGTAAAATTGTCAAAATTTCCTACTTTTTCTTATGATTGTAAAGGTTTTATTTCCACATGATTTTTCACGTACCTCTACATCAAAAACTGCGCAAAGATCTCAGCTTTCTAATGGTTCCATGGCTTTCTAGTGGAGGATTTGATTCTAGCATACCTAACATACCTTCTATATTTACATTTGTGGTGGGGGTAAAAAATTTAATACTTCCACATTATGAACCCTCACATCGCCTTGAATCTCATGAAAAAAGAGTACTCACATGAATATATTTGATACATTTTGATTTTCTAACTTTTTTCAATTCCAACTTATTACATTATAAGTTCGATTTATCGTTGTTTATGGAGGGGGTAACAAATAAACCTAATCTATTCATTTATACATCTATTCCCCTCCATCTCCCGTTTCCAAAAAGTGTTCATTCACCTTAATTGGTAAATTTTAACGGTACTAATCTCTTGGAAAAAGAATCGGAAACACTATTGAGTTTATAATATCCATGTCGCTTCAGTTAGCAACTCGGTGGTTAAGTTAGCGACTGGTGCGTTTAGTGAATCAGAATAGGGCCCCTGGAGTGAACAACCTTGCCTTTTTGAATACTGTGGAGACTACTGCGTATTAGTATGTCCCCCCTTTAAATTTAGGAAATTTAGTTAATAGGTAAGGTCCCTTCCCCTCCCCTCTAGTTTAAGGCGGCAGTCGGGCGCTCTGAGGCGTAGGTTCAGACAGTGAACAAATTAGGTAGGTACTTAATGAATATAAATACCCAAAGGTTCTTCCTTTTTCTTTTCCATTCAATTTTGGCACAACCCAATTTATAATTCTCTTGTGGATTCGGGGAAACTAATTCTAAACAAATTCACAAGTAATTTATTTTTTTTTGTACAATTTTCCCATACCTACTTTCATGGTTTCACCTATGGGTTTTTTGCTACGGGGTTCCTTCTCAAAACCCATAAAAGAGAAGTGGCGCTCAACTATGAGATGATGATTTTTTTTTCTTTATCACTGTTTTGCAAATTTTCATGAATTTGGGTTTACCAAATAGGACCCACTCCACTGAGCGAAGCCAGGCCACTACTCAGGTGCGTACTAACTAAAATAGTTGTAACAATCGAAAAACTGAAGAAAAAAATAGAAAAAGCAAGATGGGGAAAATTAGGTTTCCCCTGTTTTTGTTTGATAACTTTTCTCTTAGAAAACACGATTTCGTCGTCCCAATGGGCAACACTGGGAGGAGACGGCGATCCAAACAGCCCAATCAGCCAGCGTTCCCGCTTCACGTCCGTTTTCCCGGTTAGTTTTGAAATAAAAAATTTTGTTTGTCTCCCAAAAATAACAAGAGACTTATTTTCCGAAATGAGCCCGATTTTCATGTATCCCACACCATCAGCTATTCAGGAAAAATGCAAACAGAATTCGGTGAAATTCCTCATTATTTGGTAGTACATCATAAATACTAGGTCCATGGAGTACATCAACAGAAAGGAGTGGTTTTCTATGGAAGTATCAACAACATTTTTACATGGAAGTATCAACGGAAAGGAGTGGTTTTCTAAGCAAAACCTTCCATCATCCAAGTGTAGTATTTTACGTCCGAATGAACTATGGACCAAAAAGAATGTTGAATGAATCAAATGAGCTAAAAGACAAAAACGAACGAATGATTCATTCGAATCGATGACCTGAAAGACAAAAAAGACTCAAAGACCGATTCATTCGAATCGATGACCTGAAAGACAAAAAGACTCAGACTGATTCATACGATTCGAAGCAATCATTCGTTCGTTTTTGTCTTTAAGCTCATTTGATTCATTCAAATCGCCTCCTCACTTATTTGGACTCGTTCGGTTTTTCGACTCAGCATTTTTTTGTGTGACTTCTGACCAGCTGGTTGTTAGTCTTGTGTTTGTGTTCTGATCGCTTCCTTTTAATTCCAAATCCGAATTATTTGTTGGTTTCTGGACTCTTTGGTTAACCACTTTGGTAAGTGATCGTATTGTAAGAACTCTTTATTATTTTGCAATAAAAAAAAACCTTTAGTAATCAGCGCATTTTCTTATTTTTCTATGAGGAAAAAAAGCGCTAGGGTTGGGTATTGTTACAAAAGTATCGATACTGTATCGTATTCGAGTTGATATCCCATGTACCGTTTGGCTTGAGTGTCGATACTTTAGTGTCTCAAAATAACAACTTAACCGATTCATCAGGGAAAGTATTTTTTCTTTTAATTTCTTGCCATCAAGAGCCCAAGCTAAGTATGTTATTGAACAATATTTCTCCATAATATTAATTAGTTTTATCAAAGACCCAACTGCCTCTCTACAAACCCACAAGGTTCATTTCACTGATCGAGTTGGTATGTGAACGGGTGAACGGATTCAAAAGACCTGGTCTCTGTAATGAGTCACCGTTTGGGATTCGAATCCGCCAAATGACCGTGTCTTACACCTCTACTCCAAACCATGAAAGTGTCAGATCGCTCCGCCGTCTGAGCGCTCTTCTGACCCCAAGAAATGTCTGTAGTGGCTTGAGGAAGATTCTGACGAAGAGGCAAAACGTGCAGATGACTCAAACGGCATTGATCAGTCAAATTTTGATCGCTCAGTTATTTGTATTTCAGAGTTTAGCAAAACCTATTTTTACTATCGCGTATTTCTGAGTTTAATAAACAAACAGTTTTTACCAATATGTTTTTCATTTAACACCTTTAGATACACCAGGAGATGAGTTGACTATCACATTCAGAGTGAAAACTATTAAAAAATAATATTTTTTAATATATTATGATAAATTTTTTAATAGATTAATTTTTAATAGATTATGATAATTTTTTAAATATTCAATCATATTATGATAAATATTGATTGATTTGGGAGGAAGTACCGAAAGAGCGCCACGCTCCTGGGTCTACCAGTTGAAGGCTGAGAAGAGGTCTACCACTGGAGGGTTAAGTTAAAATCTTTACTCGAGTCAAAGTAAAGTTTTGACTTGACTAAGTGAGAACTATGAATACGGAATCAGACTGAGCATTTGCTTGAGACATTTCTTAACTTTCAGAAGTAAAGTAATACTTCACTTGAGCAAGCTGAAAGTCTCCCTTCGGAATCCCCTCACGGCTTCCTTCCTCCTGCTCAAGAGATGATGGTTGAATCAAGTTCTCTACTTCAAATTTCCTCTTCTCCTCGGATTCATCAATCAGGAACTCATCAGAATGATGGTTTGCCTAGTTCTGCTGAAAATCTGGTCGTTGATCCGGTGATTGTAGAAATTGAAGTTGATATCCTTCCTGGGAGTACCGCACAAACATCTGGTGTTGAACATGTGAAGTCCCCTATTCTTGTACTTTTGGACGATACGGATGGTAATTCCTATTCGCACCATCTGGACGTAGAAGGGTTGGGTTCCTTTGACATTTGAGGTGTTCATCATTTGTCGCAAGACATCTTTACAGGAGTGGATGTTACAAGATCTTCTCTGACTGGTGTTTCTGGTAGTGTTAGGAATGAAGTAGTAGAAGAGGTTCCGAACACTATGACTGTTCATTCCAGGCTTCCTTCGTCATCCACACCTTTGAGACCAACACCGACTGCAAAGAAACTAGACTTAGGTTCTGCACTGATCACTTCTGGAGCGACTTCTGATGTAACTTATACTTTGGCAAGCATGAATGAATGAGTCTGACGTTCCTTTACCTCATGGATGCAAGGGAAAACCAGGCTCATCTCATGGCGATTCCATCCTCAGCCTGATCGGTGAAACCAGGTAGTCTAGTCTCTCCCCTCGCAAGCAGAAGCTTGTACAGGAGGTGAGGAAGCAGAGGAAATCCCTGGGGGTAATCAAGAAGAGTTAAAAGTCAAAGTCATTGAGGTTGCAATCACTCGAAAAAAAAACTTTGAAGATATAGCTCTCGTTGAGAGATTTGCATCCTCAATGTCAGCCCCAGTTGCCAACCTCGTGTACGCTCAGGTAACAAATTTTAAACGGAAGCCTCGCGCCAGAAGGTGGACAGCTGCAGAAAAGTTGATTTTTTTTTTTTTTTTTAAATTAACTCCCCTCAAGACAAAATGTCTTTGGTGACGGAGGGGGCACGCCATAAATTAAAAAAAAAAAAAATAAATCAAATATAATGGGGAGGACGCCCAGGACTCACCCGACGCCGGCCCTAGGGATAAGGGAAGATGAGGAAGGTGGGGGTGGGAGAGAAGGATGAAGGGAAGTGCCTCTATAAAACGACCACCAGTTCAAATATGAGCCGAGCAGGACACGGGTGGTGATACCACGGAGTACGCCTACCGAGATGCCCAACTCGCGCAACTCCGTGGCACTTTTCCCGCACCACACACCGCGCCATGACAAGGTTGCAGCCATCACCCTGATGTTGTTGGGTGCCACTCCTTTTAGCTCCGACACTGCTTGCCGTAAATCATTTGTGTCATATTTCCTTATCTTGGCCCGCCAAGTCTGCTCCATGTCCAAGCTGCCATTGACAACTTGGACATCCAGGATAATGCAAGACTGGTCGGGCTTGACGGCAACAATGTCGGGCTTCTTACCCTGGTCACTTGGCATGTGATACAATCTCTCTCTCTCAACATCCCAGCCGCTAGATGACAAAGCACCTGCTATCTGCTTGGCGACCGCATCATGACGCAGAATGCGGCCACCATGAGTCCGTGGACACTGCTGCACTACATAATTTAAATGTTCATTTCCACTCAGACAGGCGCGGCAAAGGGGTAGGGTTGTCCCGCGACTACCTCTTGAACACCTCACCGCAGTTGGCAAAGATGCCACGCGGATGGCGTGAAAGTGTTGGTAGTCGCGGGCCCCAATGCCCTCCGAAGCCCAATCTACCCATTGGGATGAGACAAGGCTTTCGGAGCACTGTCGGAGTTCTTTACCATCTACCGATTCATGCAGTGCAGCAGCGAACTCAGCAGACGAACTGGGTTTTGGAGCAGATGGTGTTGCTCGGTCGCACCATGCTAACTGCTGCCTGACAAAATCAAGATCAGCAGCCGCACGGGCGACCTCCCAGCTCGACCCTTGAAGGGCTAGCAGGCGCCGGCGGCGCAGAGAAGGGATACATGCCGAGAGAGACACAATGCCAAGCCCACCGGATTTGACCGGTGCATGAACATAGGCACTTGGGACACCAGGTGGGAACTTCAGCCAAGAGCGCACAGCAGAGCGAACTTCTCGATCTAATTCTTGCAGCCTCCCCGCCGTAAGCCTGCCAAAGACTAACCCATAGGTTAGCTTTGGCAGTAAGTACGTGCGAAGGAGGCGCAGCTTCTGCTGTGGCTTCAATGGAGCCTTGGTAACGCGAGCTAGCGCTCTACCAAGGTCCACACGGCTGGCAGTTATAGTGGCCACCCCCATGAAGTCGACTCCAAGGTACCGCCAAACCTCCAACACGGATCGAGATGGGATGGGGGACTGTCCAACGACAAAACCCCCATCCACTACTTTCACCTTATGCTGGCGACCTGACGGGACCAAGGAGACCGACCCACACTTATCAGGGTTAACCACAAGTCCACACCCGGCTAGCTGCTTAGCAAATGCATTGAGGGCGATCTGCAAGCCCTCACGGGTTTCTGCGAGTAGGATAACATCATCGGCAAAAGCCAATGCTCCTACTCGCACCCCAGGGGCGAGATCAAACCCTACTTCTGTGGGCAGCTTACCCAAGGCCGTATCCACGACCAGGTTGAAGAGAAGTGGCGATAGGGGATCCCCCTGGCGTACCCCACGCCCGATCCGTACATCCCCTGACACCTCACCTCCTGCCTCGAGGACCGTCACGCCTCCCTGGTACAGACAGGCCACATACTCGATTAACCGAGATGGGGCCCCGACACCACGAAGGCAATCGGTCAGGGCAAGGTGACTGACTGTGTCAAAGGCCTTAGCGACGTCCAGAGCGGCGAGATGGAGTTGCCGGCGTTTAATACGGGCCAGCGAGATGACAGTTTGGAGAACTGTAAGGTTCTCCGCTGTGCCATCCGCTGGCTGAAACGCTCTCTGGACATCACCAATGACACCAGCCACCTGGAGGCGAGATGCCAGTACTTTTTGGAAGTGGCGGAAGACTACCGAAGATACAGAGATCGGTCGATAGCCTCCAGGCCCACTTCCCCCTTTCTTGGGAATAAACACGGTTCGGGTACGGGTTAATGCTTTCGGGGGTCTTCCCGCAAGGAGGAGCAGGTTGAGGAAGAGCAGCTTAATCGTCTTAGGTGCTTTATTCCAGCGTCGGGCGGAAACACCATCGGGTCCAGCGGAAGTGGAGTTCCTGACACGGCACTTGTGTGCCTCGTCAGACAGCACCGGCGAGCACATGATGCTGCGCAAGGATTCCCTGGTGGAGACTGGGGGAACCACACACTCCCCAGGGTCGTGACTGGGAGCACTCAGAAGTGGCTCCCAGAAATCCACAAACTCCTGGAGAGGGGGTTGAACTTGATTTTCCCCAGGCTCCTCCAGTACCTCCGCAGCCACACGCGCCGGATGCTTCCTCCACAAACTCTGAACCCGGTGGTACTCCCGCCGTCTTGCTTGTTTAGCTGCTCTGCGACCTCCACGCAACACCATTCTGGGAGGAGGTCCCCCCTGGTGCCGCGTCACGGTCGCATCCCCAACCCGCGGGAAGATTCTCCCTAAATAGGCTGCAACCTCGTCTTCCAGGTTATCCAGCCCTTCAACAGCCCGCCTCACCAGATCCTGCAGGTAGGTGCTTTCATAGCCTTCAATACGACCTACCTGCCCCCCGAGCCTCAAAACTTCGGTCTTCAGATCGGCAAGAAGACCGGAGGTCCCGGGGGAGGGATACTGAATGGCAGGCTGCTGCTCCACATCAGCAACAGGAGATGCGGGAGAAGCCCCACTGCTATTTGCCAGGATAGCTTCCTGGACAAGCTGCTTATAGTGGGGCTTCAGGCGGATGTTCTTGATTGCAATGACGGTGCGCGTGGGAAAACGTTCATTTAGATAAACATTAATATTACGTACCCCATTACGCACAGCCACTGCCTCATCTGCCGCCATCCTGCGCAATTCCTCGGAAGCATACCTGGGCTGTATTCGTTCAATATCAATAGCAGCATTAGCAGCAACAGGATGCTTCCGTCTGATGTGGAGACCAAGGCCGGACCTGGTAGTGAATGCCCGCTCACAATGGGCACACTGGTGGTTCAAAGAGGCAGTGGATGAGGATGAGGGTAGGGATGATGAGGAAGAGGAAGAGGGGGAGGATGGCCGACGCCCCTACCTGGGGCGCCTCTGAGCGCCTCCCCTAATACCCCGCGAGCCAATGGGCTGGCGGGGGTTATGAGGCTGGTCTTGTTCATTTTCCATAACGGGGGGGCGCTTGTAGTGAAGGGTCAGGGAACCCGTTAACAGGGGTCCCCTCCCTAGTCGCCAGAGGGTCATTCAGCCACCCCTGGAAATTCAAGAGGGGTCCACCAGGGAAACATCACATCCCAGGGGGCCCGGGTTGTGCGACGGGGACGCATGACCTTGACTTGGGTAGGGATAAGAAGGGCTCCGAAGAGATAAAAACACCCTCTATTACCCTACCCCAACAACCCAATGTATCCTTGTATAAGCGAGCACCCCGAAGCTACCGATTTCTGGCTCCACCTACCTTGGTGACTCTTCTCAATAAAGTGCCACTGAAGCCTGGGGCGAACAGTCATATGTTTGATTCCATCAAGAACGCTATTGACACATGTGATGACGGTCGGTATGCCTATTCTGCATTGCTCTGGGATGAAATGTCCATCAGAGAGAATTTGGCGTACATTCCCACCATGCCCTAGTTTTTATGGCTGTTGGCCTGTTCTACAGTTGGAAACAGCCTTTGGCGTATTATTTTACTCCAAGCAACTTGGGATGCGTTTCGAGAGTCTTCGCTCGGTCCTTTCGCAATGCAATTCAGCAGAATTGATTGTGAGAGCGACTATATGCGATGGCCACTCAGTTAATAGAAAGGTCTACCAACTTCTGGGCTCCTCTTCTCATCAACCCTGGTTTACCTGTGATGGGAATAAGATTTTCACCCTTTTCGATCCTCCACACCTTCTCAAATGTACTAGAAATATGTTTGTGAAACACGATCTGACGATTGAAACTGTAAGTATAAAACTGGTGTGTACTCATTTACGTTACTATTATTTTGTTTGGTTGCATTTATTCGTTATAAATTTATGTTGTAGGACATCTATTTGAACGGGGAAAAAGCCGTCATGACTGCGAAGTGGAGCGACATCGTCGACGCTTATGAGGACGACTCTAAAAACCTAACCCGTGCAATGCAAAAAATTACTGACGTCCATTTGAATCCCAAACTGCAGAAGTCCATGAGAGTCAACTTGGCTGCTCAGTTACCTTCAAGTTGAAACTCAATGCAAAAAATTACTGAAGATCATTTGAATCCCAAACTGCAGAAGTCCATGAGAGTCAACTATTGACAAATCGACAGTGAACTTGCAAAACCATGTAAGTCCGATTTTTTTCGGAAATAAGGTTATTAGCTATTTGGATAGAATGAGACCCCCCTAATCCATCAAACGGAGCCAAACTGGCAAAAACTCGACTATCTCTTCTCTATGCTCCAAAGTAATAACCTGTAAGTCTAGAACCTTCCACGATCGAAGCAAGTCTAACAGTTTTTCTCGTTATCCTGTAAAATTTCTGGAAAACGACTTACATGGTTTTGCAAGTTCACTGTCGAAATGTGATGACGGTCGGTATGCCTATCGTGCATTGCTCTGGGATGAAATGTCCATCAGAGAGAATTTGGATTACATTCCATCCGAGGATCTGATTTGCGGGTTTGAAGATCTTGGTGATGGCAAACAGTCCGCTAAACCTGCCCACCATGTTTTTATGGCTGTGGGCTTGTTCTACAGTTGAAAACAGCCCCTGTAGGTCGATTCTCTAACTCGTTATGGGATAATAGCGACAACGTTGTGTCGTTATGATAACAATAACGATTAATAGCGACGATCGCGATTCTGCAGACGCGAAATAGCGACAACTGTCGCTCAGTCGTCGCTATTTCGGCCGAAAAGTGTCGTTACCATCTCGACGGCTCGAAACCCCCCGGTATGAATTACGACAACCGTCTTTATGAAAAAGTAGCTTAAAACGCTCTTTAATTCCTAACCTATTCGAAGTCATATTTCAGTTTCCGAGTTGCTGTGTGCATTTCCGTATTGTGGGTTATTAGTTTTGTTAATCAAATCATCTTGAGAATAAACTTTATACATTCGTACATAATTTCCGGTGAATATTTAAAAAATGATATCCCACCCTCATAATGAGCAGTTTATTCGCCGTTTTAATTTGTGTCTTACTTGATTTTTTTCTACAATTGTATTAAACAAAAATCGTAGTACTTATTCATATTATTTCAAGCTGTTGATTCGTATAGAAATTCATGTACTCTATTGATCATAGTTAAGAGACTATTTTTCAATGGAATTGAGTTTTTGACAAACTTCCAACAGCATTTTTTATATCAACATTGAATGATGATAAAAATAATTATACTGTCATTTTCGGAAATTGGTAGGTAAGTACATAGAATTAAAATAGTTAGCTTATAAAATAGGTAGATTCTAATTGAATTTTTAACTATTTTATTAAATGTGTGTCTGCATAAAAACTTCCTAAAATGAAGAAAACCCCTAAAATTGATAATTTTTTGCTAAAATAATTGTGCTGATAATGCTCTTTTTTATACCAACTTACCTGCTATTACCTGAGAAAATATTTACCACGAATTTACGATTGTTTATATCCGTAATCGACATCGACGGTAGGAGTGAATATGACGTGGTAGATGAAAATTTTAACATAAAATTGACTCAAAGAAATATGAATGTGGAGGTAGATAAATAAATTACGTCATGAATCTTACGTTTTATTGAATACCTACAATAATATTATGTTCATTCAGTCTTATAACGTACATGAAACTTTACATGAGTAAAACAGCGATTCATAAATTTTGAAGTGATATTAGGTTTTTTTTACCCTTGAGAGTGAAATACATCTATTTTGTTCTGAAAAGACATCGAGAACTCCGAAGTTTTCGTTAGTAGGGGTTAGGTACTTGTTTCCCGGAATCTGTAACAATAATGTATACCGCACACAATTAGGCAGTTAGCTATGGACTTCTCACTTTAAGTAGTTGAAGGTACCAATAAGTATGGATGTGTGAGTATAAACGATAAATAACAAGACGATTCATTACCTTGTAGTAAGATGGACAGGCAGTTGATTATTCGAAGCATCGTGGACGGACGAAATTCATACCAACGTGACTGATGAATTCGATTTATGAAAAGTAATTCTTTCCATTTATCATTATTCCATGATACAAAAGCACGAATCACGAGAAAAATTCCGTTTTTACGCGTCATTCCTTTGTATATTCACCACGGCAAAAAATATGAATCCGACATTTTGCAAACTGCAGTGAACTTCATCTATCCGTGATAACAATTGGAAACTATAATCAATACGTCTTCCCATTGGCTAAAAATCACGCGTTGCTACGTCTCGCTCGCTCTAGACCGAAATATTGTCGGATCACATAGCGACGTCGTTATTTTGAAATGCAACGACCAAACTTCGCTATGCCCGATTAGAGAATTCCAATGTCGTTATCGACCTGTCGTTGCACGGGAGGGATACCGAATCCGACGCCATAACGTCAACCAAATAGCGAGTTACAGAATCGACCTGCTGGCCTACCTACTATATTACTCCAAGCAACTTGGGAGGCGTTTCGAGATTCTTCGCTCGGTCCTTTCGCAATGCAATTCAGCAGAATTGATTGTGAGAGCGACTATATGCGATGGCCACTCAGTTAATAGAAAGGTCTAATAACTTCTGGTCTCCTCTTCTCATCAACCCTGGTTTACCTGTGATGGGAATAAGATTTTCACCCTTTTCGATCCTCCACACCTTCTCAAATGTACAAGAAATATGTTTGTGAATCACGATCTGACGATTGAAACTGTAAGTATAAAACTGGTGTGTACTCATTTACGTTATTATTGTTTTGTTTGGTTGTATCTATTCATGATACATTTATGTTGTAGGACATCTATTTTAACGGGGAAGAAGCCGTCATGAGCTTCGTTCGTAGTGCAGTCCGGGACAGTTCTAGAACAGTCCGGGCATGCGCAGTAGGGCTTTACGCGTTCGCAGTGCACAAATTCCGAGTTCTGGAACTGAGTTCGCTGTTCGCAGTGACTTTCGGACACAGTTCCGGACTAGTTCGGAACTCGGTTCTGGCGTTCCGGATTTTTTCTCGAACTCGTTATCAGAACTCCGGACACCTACAAAGGAGCTCTCTGGTGAGGGTTTCAAGGAACTTTAATAAGAGGCGGGTACGTGGCTCATGAGGCATTTTTTGAATTTTTATAGTACGTATTTGCAACGTTAAAACCCTCTGTTACTCACGAAGTGCGCTGGAAACCATTAAATTGTTCCACTTTTGTCGGTTTTTTAAAACTATTATATTATTTGTTTTTATTATGATTTCAATAATTTATGCCAAGTAACTTTTTGATGTAGATTAAATTTGCTACTGTTTGACATCAACCTAAGCTCTGTAGTTAGAATAAATAACGGAGATACAATTCAAAATAAATAATTTATTCCATTTCTCAAAAATGAATTAAAACCAAAAAAGTAGTAACTACCTTTCTTATTTTAATTTTGGTAAAAAGCCAGTTTTTTTCAGATTCATTCATAGCAAATAACTCCGAATTGATTTTGGTTTATTATTTTAAAAATACCCTTTAGAATAGAACAAGAAAAAAATTACACCCCTCCTTCAAAATTTGATGGTTTAGGTTTCAAGGTAGGTACGTACAGTAAATAAATAAAAATAAATTTTTCCGTATGTCCTTAGGTAGGTACCATTTGTCCTTCTTGTTTGAAAACTGCCGATGTAAAGGTATTATTTTTCCACAAAATTTTATTTTATTTAGTACCTATTTAATATAAAATAGAGTTAAATTTAAGTAATGCTTAATAATTGTTCTTCCACAAAATTGTATTTTATATTTAATATTGTATATCTATTAAGTACCTACCTATTTAATATATTATATTTAATATTTTATACTTTATATTAAATAAAATTGAATTTTCAGAATGGAATGAGACCACCCATAGTTTTGTGGGATCAACAGTTTGGTCCATATGAGGAAGGTTGAACTTCAAATAAATCAGAATGTTTATTTCTTCGAAATGAGATTCATGTCAGCTGTCTTCGTTGCAAGCGAGTGATCTATTATAGAAAAAAAATAAACCACTGTGTAATAATTTGCAGCGTTTTATCACAATGAAGGAGAAGGTTAGGCGATAACAGATTAGGTACAGCAGTTCCGAATCATGGAAGCGTTCGCAGTGTAGAAAATCCGAGAACACAGTTCGAAATTCTGGGCGGCCATTTTTCAGAACTCCTCCAGTTCTGGACAAGTTCTAAAACTGCACTACGAACGAACCCATGACTGCGAAGTGGAGCGACATCGTCGAGCTCATGAGGACGACTCTAAAAACCTAACCCGTGCAATTCACAAAATTACTGAACTACTCACATGTCTGTCTGCGAAATTGTTTAAACGTAGTAGTAGGTATGAAGAACTAGTTTTACAGATAATACACTTCATTTATGCTGTAAAAACAGTGAAAAATAATCTAGCAAAAACGTTGTCTGACAAAAGACAAACAAAACTAAACTAAGACGTGGCATAATATAGATGGTGTTGACAAAGATGGCGGACCTAAGATGGATGGATAAGAAATATCTAGGTGGAAGAAGACTGGTTTGATTTGAAAAATGGAGGTACAATGCATTCTAATTTTAAAAAAGTATTGTAGAAAAATGGTGATGATAAATGTATTAATTTCACACAAGTATGCTCCAACATGAAATACATCCACAAGTAGCACAATCCACAAGTAGTTGATTGGAAAATTTGTTGCATTGAGCAAAATTTTGAAAAACGCAAAATAAAAGAAATTGCCTACATGATTAAAAACGGAAACATTAGCATTAATTATAAGCAAGATGTAAAAGGGTTGTCAAATGTATATCTCAAATTACCTAAATAATTACTGTGATCCACTTATTGTTTTAACCTTACTACCAACAAAATACCATACTGTTTTTGTAATTCACACAAGTAGGCTCCACATATTTCAGTCAAACCCAACTCCAGTACTCATCTCTTATAACGTAACGTCGGTGAACAAACTGAGAACCTTGTTATCCAAGTAACATTCCACCAATACTCTATCATCGAACCCGCCAGTCTTCGTTCTCGAAGATCAGCAAGCCAAGGCCTGGACTCAAGACGTTGCCGCCAACTTCTCCATTCTGCCAAGCGAACCAGAACGCCGTTCGACCCGGACCGAGGCAAGTCCGCCCCGATCCCTGGCTCCTCTACAAGCTGTGACAGTAAAGGGACTAAAATTTTCCATAAAGCGGGGATGATCTCATAGAAATGAAAGAAGGCCCCAGGCTAGTAGGTTGTAGTGATGCGACATCGACATCGATGTTTTCTAAACATCGATGTTTTTCAATAAACATCGATGTTTTTTATCGATGTTTTCACAACATCGATGTTTCAATCGATGTCGTACTTTCCCCGATTTGTTGTTCCCATTGGTTTTCTCAATGGACAAGTGCTATAAAATAATGAACAATATATACTTTTGTTATTCACTGAGGTGTATTCCTGACTTATGGGGGGTGTAGCTGCTTTAAATATTCATTTGGCGAATGTACTGGGGTAGAAATAGACCTAGTGGCTAGAAATTGATTCATCAGATGAAAAAAAAAAAGTCTATTCGAGTAGGTACCTACAAGCAAACGATCTCGAATATTTGTATAATTATGATCGGGCACATCGATGTTTCCACTCGACATCGATGGTGGATTTCAAAAATATCGATGTTGAGAAACATCGATGTTTTCTATCGATGTCGCATCACTAATAGGTTGAGTATGAGAAAAAAAAAAAAAAAAAAACAAATGGATGTACCGCTTTATTAATCAAAATGAATCTGAAACTAAATAAATCTTTATATAGTCGATACTTGACTCAACATTGTCACAGGTATATCCACGAAACTATAATCATAGGTACTACAGCCAAGATAACTCAGGTACTACCTGTAATATCCAAGGTGACATCAGCTGAGAATCAGGTGAGAATCAGCTGATGACACTGACGACCAATGAAACATCATAAAATAAAGCAGTTAACCTTGAAGTGTTTTTATGAATGTTTAAATCCTCCCAGCTCGACAATAATCTCAAAATAATAATTAATAGACTTGGATAAAGAACCCCGAGTTTATTACATGGTGTCAGGTGAATACCTACGAACCTTTTTAAATTCTCGTCCGCGAAAATAACATCATCCGCCGTCGGATGAAAACGGATAACATCGGGAGTTAACCTTTCCTTCCATAAGTGACCGGGACTGAATTAATTACTCGAAGTAATTATGGGAGACGCTCGACCACCACCTCCGTTTAACTACGAGGCCCCAAATCTAAAGAACGAATGGGATATGTGGTTACAGAATTTCACGTATTATTTGACCGCGGCGAAAAAGAAAAATGAGTCGCATGAAGTCAAAACAGCGACCTTGCTCAACCAATTAGGTCCAAAAGGAGTGGAACTTTTCAACACCTTCGTCCAAGATAAAATTTCCATCCCGGATGACGACGGCGTTTATCCGAAAGAAGCTGAAGTGCTCACGAAATTCCCGGAAGTGACCGAAGCCTTCACGGAATATTTCGCACCGAAGAAAAATGTGCTCCACGAGCGTTGTAAGTTCCACAAATTGAATTTGGCACCTGGGCAATCACTTGTAGAATATGCAACCACCCTAAAAACGGCCGCAGCGTCATGCGATTTTGTTGACCGCAACGACATGGTACGCGACCGCCTCGTTTCCCAGATCCCAGACAACAACCTCTTGAGCCGACTTCTTGATGAGGGAGATAAGCTGACACTTGACCGTGCTGTAGAGATGTGCCGCCTCCACGAAAATCGTCAGGTTGAGATCAAGGACTTCGAGAAAGAAACAACCGAAAAACTGGATGCAGTCTACAGAAAAGGTCAGTCAAGTCGATTTAAAAATTTCAAAAAAAGAGACAATCGTAAAATTGTATCCGATGGAGCTCGTACCTACCTCTGTAAAAGTGCAATACAGAACATGGTTTCAGGAATTGTCCAGCATTCAACACTAATGTAGTCGATGTGAGAAGTTACATCACTACCCAATTTGCTGCCCCAATAATCAGAACCAATACAAAATAATAAGCACACTAAAAATCAGCGTAAAGTACGAGCTATCCACCCTGATTCTGATGAAAGTGAAGAAACTTACCTCGATGCATAACGAAAATAGACAACCTAAGTACCTGAAGAACTCAATTGGAATATAATTGGTAAAATTAACCATAACAATGTTCGATTCAAAATTGATTCAGGAAGTCAGGTCAATGTCTTACCCTTAAGAATTTTCGATAAGCTGAAGCACGAAAGTTCAAATAAATTGAAGAAAAGTAAAATTAAGCTTTCCGGCTACAACGGAAATTTCTTGAAAATCGAAGGAGAAATTAAATTACTAACAAAATTTAAACATGTCACTGCGAATGTACAATATGTAATTATTGATACATTGGATAAGCCAATCTTGGGTCTAACTACCTGCCATGAATTGAAAATTTTAAACAAAATAGAAAAACTTGACGTCAATATAAATTTTAATAACAGAGAAAAAGTAATTGAGCAGTATAATGACGTATTTTCAGGCTTAGGAAAGTTTCCTGGGAAACCCTATCGAATATACCTGAAGGATGATGCAACGCCTGTAACTCAACCTCCTCGTCGAGTGCCTAAGCACCTTCAGGAGAGGCTAAATCAACCTTGACAAGACTAGAAAAGGCTGAAATAATTTCTAAAATTGACACCCCGAGCGAATGGCAGCATCCCCTGGTTATCGTAGAAAAGCCCGACAAAAACTTACGTTTATGCTTAGATCCGAAGGATCTAAATTGCCAAATCAGAGATGACAAGTATCAAATCCAACTCAGGATGAAATATTCGATGATTTGGCCGGAAAACAGCTATTCTCGATTCTAGACCTGCGAGAAGGTTTTTATCAAATTCCCATTTGCAAGGAATCTGCGAAACTTTGTTGTTTTGGTACTCCATATGGTACTTACCAATTCGAGCGCTTACCATTTGGCATCAAGTAGCAGCGGAAGTCTTCCAGAAGAAAAATGTCGAAATTTTTGGCTCGATAAATGGAGTCAAAATTTACATTGATGATTTAATTATTTCGGGGTCGAGTAAAACTGAACATGATCGAGTCCTGAAAGAAGTACTAGAAAGGGCTAGACAAGCTAAAATCACATTTAATAAAGAAAAATTCAAATTCTGCGAAAAAGAAATTAAAATCTTGGGGCACATCATCTCCAGTAAAGGGATCGCAATTGATTCAAACCGAATAAAGGCAATTAACGACATGCCCAATCCAGAAGATAAGAAAGGATTACTTAGATTTTTAGGAATGGTCAAATACATCGGTAAATTTATTCCTAATCTATCCGAACATTCCGCCCCACTTCGACAACTCACTAAGGATGGAGAACCCTGGGTGTGGAACCAAACACACACTGAGTGTGTCAAAAAATTGAAACATTTAATAGTACAGAGCCCATTTTAGCCCACTATAACGGAATGAACCATTACAAGTACAATCTGATGCCAGTAACAATGGATTAGGCTGTGCGATCATTCAAAATGCAAGCCCATCGCATTCGCGTCTCGTTCTCTGAAAAAAAATGAACTAAATTGGGCCATCATTGAAAAGGAGTTAAGAGGCGTACTATTTGCTCTAGAAAAATTTCATTACTTTGTCTATGGGAGAAAAGTGGAAGTCCAAACTGACCACAAACCTCTCGTAAGCATAATGAGCCAAAAAATTGAAAAAGTACCTAAAGGTTACAACAAATGCGCCTAAGGTTGATGAGATATAACTTCAATATATCATATGTACCGGGCAGGGATCTAATATTAGCTGACACACTTTCTCGGGGCTTATGTTCACGAAGACCAGGAAAATGATATACGTAGCACGGAATTGGAGAGTGTGGTTCATGCTCTGATAAAATCAACAATGTCGGAAAACAGACATAAGGTCTTGGTTAATGCGACGACAAACGATCCATTCCTGAGCGAAGTAAGAAGATTTATCTCATCAACATGGCCAAAAAAGTTGACCGGCGAATTGGGGCGATATGCAGCAATAAAAGATCACCTCTACCTACAAGATGGATTGGTATTTTACGGAGATAGGATAGCTATTCCTACTTCTCAGCGTAAACAGATACTATCTAGTCTGCATGAAGGACATCTTGGTATGTTGAAAACTAAAATAAAAGCTCGAAAACTCTTCTACTGGCCAGGAATGTCCAGTGATGTTGAACATTACATTGCATCGTGTCAGACGTGTTTGGAAAGTAGACCGAGAAACCCCAAAGAACCGATGATACCCTCCATCATACCTCTTCGGCCATGGGCTAAAATAGGAATGGATATCCTAGAGTTTAAAGGCAATCCTTACTTAGTTGCCATGGATTATTACTCAAAATGGGTAGAATATGATAGAATATCAGGCAAAAGTGCGGCGGCCATCATTTCATGGTGCCAGAAGATCTTTTCTCGATACGGGTTCCCTAACTGGATTATTTCGGACAATAACCCCTTCGCAAGCCGTGAATTTCGATCATACCTACATGAAAATGGTATCGAATTAGTGACAAGCAGTCCGCACCACAGTCAAGGCCATGCACTTGCCGAGACTGGCGTCAAAATAGTAGAAAACATCCTACGAAAAGCCGACAAAACTGGAAAAAAACCCTTCATTTTGTTGATGCATTACCTAAACTCCCCTATTCCATCATTGGGATACTCTCCTAGTCAACTAATGATGGGTAGATGGCTACGAGACAACTTGAACTTTAACGAAACAGATTTCGTGATCAAACCTATCAACAAACGGCTAGTTGCTGAAAAAATTGCTCAAGCTCAACGTACTCAAAAGTTCTATTATGACAGGAATGCGCAAACCTTACCTGAAGTTGGTCCACATGACTCGGTCATGTATCGTCATAAAAACATATGGAAGCGAGGGATCGTAACTGATACAGCACAGACCCCTCGATCTTGGCAGATACAAAATTCAGAAGGCAACACATATCGACGGAACAGAAGAGATTTTATTTGCATCAAGAGTGAAGACAGCAATGATTCACAATCAACATCAAGTCCACCAAAGAGAAGATATTCGCTACGAAACCGTGATGAAATACCCAGGATTCAAAGATATGAGGCTCATTAACAAATAATGACCGAAACTTTTCTACACTACTTCTACACTACGACTACCGGAGAAAACGTTATTTTTATTTTTTATTTTCAAATCTTAAATTTCGCGTTCAACAACGGAAAGAGGTTACTCTGATCTCAGGTTATAACAACTGTTGTGGATGTAAACATTTGTAGTTGCATCCATGTTAGTACTTCCATCTTTATAAAGAAGTGTTCAGTCAATGTTATGGATGTACATGGATGTTGTAGACTCGAAGTTGTATGGATGTACTCGAAGTTGTAGGCATTATTGTCAGATTAAAATACTACGTGGTGAAGAAACTAATTAATTTAAATTTTTATTTGAACAAATTTTTCATTTTTTCGAAACCGAAAGGATGTAATATCCAAGGTGACATCAGCTGAGAATCAGGTGAGAATCAGCTGATGACACTGACGACCAATGAAACATCATAAAATAAAGCAGTTAACCTTGAAGTGTTTTTATGAATGTTTAAATCCTCCCAGCTCGACAATAATCTCAAAATAATAATTAATAGACTTGGATAAAGAACCCCGAGTTTATTACACTACCTACGAATTTCGAATCGGCCGTCGAATTTAGAAATGAACGAAATTAAATATAGCCGTAGACCCTTTGGGTAGGTACTTATAGTTGTTACTTATCAGATTCGGAATGGGAAGGATGGAAACCTCTGAAGCGGTCGGTACTTTCTGTGTACTGAAATCACCGAGTTCTGATGAGCAGGCAGTTAAGATTCAGGCTCCGACCTAAAACTGATCAAAATAGGAAGGGATGCCTCATTATCTTGCTTTACGGTACTCGAAAAGGTTGTGAGGTATGGTCGATTTAGCGTACTACCTACCGGTGCGTGAAGTGAAGGTCGCTCGTCGTTGACATCCACGGCGAGGACTCACGGAGACGGTATAAAGCACTCAAGACGAACGGACGAAAGAAGACTTCCGAGAAGCTAAGAACAGAGGTATCGGATGGTAAGAATTTCATCTCGTTTCAGACGGCATGAAGGTGGAATCCAACAGGTATGAAGGCAGGCTTACCAAAACGGTGGTGAAGAGCTGCCGACGGTAAATGCTCGTTCCACAGGCGGTAGAGATCCGAGAAAGACGATCAATCCGAAGAATTAATTTTTTCAACAAGGCATAAAATCAATATCGGACGAAGACGGTAGAACGGGAAAAACGAGATACGGCATTCAGCGATGGCGAACAAAGAAGGAGGAAAAGGAACGTTGAAGCTGAGATTTTGTCCTACTAATGATGTACTAACTTGCAATAAATTCGTCCATGAATTTTATTCGAGATTTAGTTCATTTCATCCCTTTTCGTGGAGGATAAAATTGTAGAGGACGATGCATGTAGAGGACGATCTGCATGGAAGTGTTTCCCTGACACTGGCGGAAGACTGGAACGGACAGCAACGAGAACCGCGTTAATGTGAAAGTAGCGGGACATTTAATTAAATTCACGGTACAAAGTATACAAGGAAGAGGTTCTGGGAGCAACATACCGCCACGATCTCCAATCTAAGATCCAAGCTCGGCTAAGGGTGGGCACCAATTCCCTCCATCCACGTTAGCGCTACACTCAATCAAAATCTGGCAAAAACCCCCCTAAGTAAATAACGCCCCATCACAAAAGTAAAGTTACGAGAAATATGTATTGTAACAGAAATAGTACGAAAGAAAAGTTGTATTGTAAAGTAATTTTTTTGTGTATAGAGAAAGTAAGGAGTTGTAAAGTATTTGCAAAGTAATAACAATAATTTTCGTAATAAATATAGTCGAGTTAAAGTTCCCGAATAAACTCAAATTTTAGGTAGAAAGCATAATATTGCAAATAGAACAGAGCACATTAGAGACAAGTGTGAATACATATATGTATATATGTAAAGTACAAGTTTCACGTTTATTTTCTTAATTAGAGTTGGTTCCATCAGAGCCACTAATCCGCTTCACGGTAACAACCTTATAACTTTATTGAATAAAAACCCTACTCCAAATTGTTTTCCAAATCTGTGTTACTTATTCCAGCAGGTTAACCCTATCCGCACAAAACGGACTCAGGTATAAAAATCTTACAATCGTAAATCCAATTCAAGTTTTCAAAGACTCAATAATTCTATTATCACACTATTTGGTGATCGATGCTAGATATGTACGCCTGAGAGAAGCACAAGGCATGATTTTTTTCTAATCTTTGATCGAAAGTAGACCTCATCCTGAGAATTCTAACACCAGCCGTTCTCTTTTGGATGAGTAATTCTTTTGCTATGGTTCTTCCATCAAATATGATGGCCCGCGTGACGACGTCGAAACACCGGCCTCTGCAGACCTGCGAAAATCGGCCGGAGACCCCGCCAGAAAAACCGTTCGCTCGGAGGATTCGAACCATCCATAACATTCACGCAAAATCTCAATATAAATTGTTTCCTCCAGTTGAATCTCCACAAAACGTATAATGCATTAATGAAGAATTCTCGAATGTTTATACAATTTTTTCGTTGATCACTTAATATCACAAAAATGCATTGTTTGATAGTTCTATCAATATGAAGACTCAGAACACTTCTCCGGGGTCGACAATCCAAACTCGAAGGCCCGCGTGACTACGTCGAAACTCCGGCCTCTGCAGACCTGCGACGGTATCGGTTGGAGACCCCCTCGAAGAAATCGCTCGCCTTGTGGATTCGAACCATCCATAACCATTCAACGCGAAATTTCATTGTTAATTCTTTCCTCCAGTTGAATCTTCACAAGACGAATAATGAATTTATCATGAAATCTCGAGTGTTTGACAATTGGTTTTTCTATCACTGAATATCACGAACAGCATTGTTTGATAATTCCATCAAACATGATGTCACTCAGAACTAGAGATGGGCGAAACGGTTATGTTTGTGTATTAGGTTCCCACCGTTACCCGCTCTGCACTGGGCTGAAAGCTGAATGTGGGAGCCCGAGAAGCGTTCTGATTGGTGGAGCTCCAGGACGTAGTTATAGCGGAAAGAACCAGATCGCATTCACGGCCGGTTCACGATCGTTTGTTCCCAACCTCATCACAACAAGTCACCTTGTTTATCACATATTTTTCTCATTGGTGCGTAACCGGCCGCATCCAAGTAATTAATTTGATAACATTTAGGTTATATTATGTTATATATGTACGAAAAAAATCGGGCGATATTCAATAATACACTGGGTTTTCAAACGTTTCTAAGGGTGGCAGTTGTCGATTCAACATTCGAACTACTGGCGATAGGGACAACAACAATTGTATGGGGAATTGAAAATCATTCGCCTCGATTGGTTTTCCAAGTAATTTTGCAAATTGAAATGATGATGAAACGAAAAGTTATCAATTTTCTGGTCATTCGAAAGGATTTGAAAAGAAGCGGTATGAAGAGTGTGGCCTCTCCTCCCCGCCTCTTCCGTAGTAGTTCCTCAATCCTAGCTGAAAGTAGATAGCGCCACTGAGGCAGCCTCAAAAATACTTGCACACACGTTGGCTTTCTTCTCTGTTAACTTGTCTCCATTACTCTGTGCCACAGTTCGAATGTTGAAATCGACAACTGCCACCCTTAGGAACGTTTGAAACCCAGTTGTATTATTGAATATCGCCCGATTTTTTCGTACATATCGCGAATATAACTAAATGTTATCAAATTAAGGCCAATCATCCCCGATTTTAATAAGATTTTTTTTCACCAGATGGCAGCACCGGAGATTGTAGAAAAGGGGCAATCGTAGTTCCAGTTTCTCTCTCCACCAGTTCAACAATTTTCATTTTGAAAACGGGAATGTACTCATTATTAGTTTCCGAATGGCGCTCTGCTAAAATTTTCAAAATAAAATTGTAATTTCAATTTTATTCAGAATTTTTAAGTTCAAATTTTGAAAAATCATTTCACATTTTTTCAAAATCTGCGGTTTATAGCGCCAAACCTCTAACTCAACTGAGTACGAAAATATTTTTTTATTTGAAATTTATTGAATGATTGGTCGTAAAGCGTCGATGGCGAAGAACAAAGGAATTTCTAAGAAGGGGGAGGTGATTAGCAGCTGAGCCCCCTTACACGCCTCTGGACTCTAGACTTGTTGTCCACTTCCCCTCCGCAACCCTCAACAACACGGACCCTGATTCTTGTTAGTCTTTCTGATTACGATTTTGTGACTTCAAGTCTGCTCGTTTCTTCGCTCTGAATTTCCTCTCACATTGATTGAATTTGGGAACTTCCTGGGAATAACTTCGGTGTAGGTATGGCAGTTCGTCAGACGGTTAATCAGAAGCCTACCTACCTTTCATGTTATAACTATTTATCTGCGTACTTATTACCTTCCTACTTGCGAAACTACGAGAATAAATAAAAATTGAGATAATAATAATGAAAAATATTTTTAAAATAATAATAATAAATAATAATAGAAATAATAAAATAAACTACGAGAATAATAAAAATTGTTTATATTACCAAAAAAAAAGAACATATTTTGATTGGAGATTGATGTTAGGTAAGTAAGATACTTCCTTTAGGTAGGTACCCTAAAGCCTCGAGACAATCTTCTTTGAATTCCATCTAGGTAGGAACGGGTGCGCTGTCTACTATTTGCACGATTTTACTCAAATTTAGCTGGTAGTTTGTGAATAGGCCACGGAAGATCACCAAGATATTTGAATTATTTAAATTATTTATTTATTTAAATTATTATTTGAATATTAATTGTGAATAGGCCAAGGAATTTACCGTGGGATTTACGTTTACTTTTTTTTTTTTTGCACCTTAGCATGCACATAAGGTTGCAATCACTGGGCTGAAAGCTGAATGTGGGAGCCCGAGAAGCGGTTCTGATTGGTGGAGCTCCAGGACGTAGTTATAGCGGAAAGAACCAGATCGCGTTCACGGCCGGTTCACGATCGTTTGTTCCCAACCTCATCACAACAAGTCACCTTGTTTATCACATATTTTCTCATTGGTGCGTAACCGGCCGCATCCAAGTAATTAATTTGATAACATTTAGTTATATTCGCGATATGTACGAAAAAATCGGGCGATATTCAATAATACACTGGGTTTCAAACGTTTCTAAGGGGTGGCAGTTGTCGATTCAACATTCGAACTACTGGCGATAGGGACAACAACAATTGCATGAGGAACTCTGAAATATCTTTCGCCTCGATTGGTTTTTCCAAGTAATTTTTGCAATTGAAATGATGATGAAACGGAAAGTTATCAATTTCTGGTCATTCGAAAGGATTTGAAAAGAAGCGGTATGAAGAGTGTGGCCTCTCCTCCCCGCCTCTTCCGTAGTAGTTCCTCAATCTAGCTGAAAGTAGATAGCGCCACTGAGGCAGCCTCAAAAATACTTTCACACCATTTTAACGTTGGCTTTCTTCTCTGTTAACTTGTCTCCATTACTCTGTGGGTGCAATCAATTTGGGGGCAATTTGCTAATAATTTGTTACATGAATTTGTTTGCGAACGACAGTGGTTACTAATGATTCGAACTTGATGAAAATCACAGGGTAGGCAACACCTAAACTCACATCATTCTTGAAAAATCATGAAAATAACACGTACAAACTCAAGGTAATCCAGCTACTCAGCGTTTGTACGTACTCTATACTCGCATGCGCGTGGTTTTCTTGGATCCCAATGTTTAGAAAACGTGTGAACCAAATAACCTCTGCAAAGTTGGGTGGTCAGTGGTGTCGCGGAATCGCGTTTTCATTTCATTTTTCTTGCGAGTCTACCAAGGTAGCGGAAGCTTTGTTTTTAATTTTTACCTACGTTTTAGACCTTCCTGAACAATTTATTTTAGTTTCGTACCTGTGTGTCTTTCATGAAATCCTTGTATGGGCATAACTATACGAAATTATTATCCGATTTCGATGAAATTTTCAGAGATTGTGCGGGTTGGCGTGGAGACGGTTCTCTATGAAAACCATCTCTCCTGGACTAATGATAGCCACTGCGCATGCGCAAACGTGAATTTCCTTGACTCACCCGAATTTGATGAATTTCTCAGGTATTGTTCAGATTGACGTGTAGATGACCCCCTTTGAAAATCTTGGCACCCAAATTGATAGTGAGTACCCTCTGCGGATGCGCTACCATCCTTGTAACAGCCATAACGTCTACATTTCTCATTCGATTTCGATGAAATTTTCGGGAGTTTTGTGAGTTAGCGTGTATATGGCCCCCAATGAAAATCATCACCCCCGGATTGATAATAGACGCTGCGCAAGCGCAAACGTGATTTCATTGTAACAGCCATAACTTCCACATTTGCCATCGGATTTCGATGAAATTTTCAGGGATTATGCGGATTAGGTTGTAGATGGTCTCCTATGAAAATCATCTCCCCCGGACTGATAGCCGGTGCGCCTGCGCGAATGTGAATTTCTCGTAACGGCCATAACTTCCACATTCTCTATCCGATTTCGATGAAATTTTCGGGGAATATGCGGATTAGGTTGTAGATGGTCCCCAATGAAAATCAAGGCCTTAAAATCGACAGTAGTCTCTGCGCATGCGCAATCCTTGTAACAGCCGTAACACTTACATTTTTCATCCGACTTTGATGAAATTTTCTAGGATTGTTCAGATTGGCGTGTAGATCTTCAGAGAATGTGCGGTTCGACGTGTAGACGGTCCCATATTAGGGTAGTTCAATGTACTTAGAGATTGATGTTTTGAGATAAGCTACATAAATTATTATCATCGGATCAATACAATCGGGAAGCATACGAGAAAGCTATGCGCCACACCCACTTGGCAGACGATTGTTATTTGAATTTGTTACGACAACGAAATGTTCATCATTTGCAACAAGTGATAATTTTTGACCTGTTGCGAATTAAAATAAAATTTACTTTCTTGTTCGAATCTGTAAAAAGTGTAAAGAATTTTCTAAAAGATAGAGAGAATTCTAGAAAGAGAAAATAGAACACCGACGCTGCAATCCCGATTTTCAAATCATAAAATTCTGTAGATTTTTTAAAATACTTCGATTGAGCTCTATGAGCTCACTTTTCCAATTAACACTTGTATCATCACGAAAAAAATGTAGTTGAAAATTCTTTTGATTTGAACGAAGAGGTCTAGATGCATTTCCCATTATTATGGATCATAAACTTCGACGCTTATAGCTAATACAAGAAAACATAATAAATTACAGGAAAGAAAGTAGTCAAAAATAGCACTATCAACTGTAAGAACTATCACTGGGTTATTCAGAGATGCCTTGAGCGAAAAAAGTAGATTATGAAAAAAAGGCAATTCATCAAGAAACATTTCGAGACTGGTGATTCTTCCAAGTACCACCCGCCCGACCACCCCATGTTGTTGTCAACGCACCGGATTAACTTCTGACCCCGAACTCTTCCGTGTTTGGAGAAAAGCCCTCGCATTCCTCACCCGCCTTCGTTTTTTTGAAGTCCTAGCTTTCGCCGCCTCGACGCTTTACGATCGCGCTACACACACTATCTTCAAAATTGCAATTTTTATGGAACTCTCACTTATTGCCGTTGTGCGCTATTATCCCACTTTTTCGAAAAAATTATCCTAAAAGCCCAAAATAAATATTTCAAAATTATAAAATTTCAAAAAATGTACAATTTAAAGAAATTAACAAAAGTTAAGGGTTGAGCGCCATTCACATGTGTGTGCTGAGTGCAATAAAACTTTCAGATTGAAAATTGGATGAACAGGCGAGGAGAAAAATGAGAACTACGTTTGAGTTCATTTTGAAGCGCAACGTGGTGGCTGTTTCTGGAACTATTCCCGGGATGATTGGCCTTAATTACTTGGATGCGGCCGGTTACGCACCAATGAGAAAAATATGTGATAAACAAGGTGACTTGTTGTGATGAGGTTGGGAACAAACGATCGTGAACCGGCCGTGAACGCGATCTGGTTCTTTCCGCTATAACTACGTCCTGGAGCTCCACCAATCAGAACGCTTCTCGGGCTCCCACATTCAGCTTTCAGCCCAGTGCTCTGTGCCGCTCTGGGTTGGTGATAGGTTCCAATAACCTGTTATTTATTAATAGGTTATCTCAGGGACCTTCTCAAAGCTCATTCTGACAAACCATTCCAAGGTATAGTTTCTGTGATTACTACTTTTCTTTCCCGACCTATGTTCGTTTGTTTATCATGTTATATTGTTATTCTATCACAAAGTATCAGTCCGTTGATCTCTAGTTTTCGTTATAGTGTATTTTCACTCTTTTTTCGATTAAAAAACCCAAGCTATTGTTGTGGCTCCACACGTTTTGGAGCCTTCCCTGAAACGTTATTTAATAACAGGGTTATTTTGGTAATAGGTTCCAAGCGAAATTAACGAAACCCGGTAAAAGGTTATTTTTAACTGTTACGTTGAATACCGCCCATCTCTACTCAGAACACTTCATGGGAGTCAACAATCTAGTGATGCGACATCATTCGATTCTGCATGAAAAATCCTATAAGAATTTGTGAGATTTTCGAATGTTGATTGATTATTTTGACAATGTTAGTTAATAAAAATTGTCCATTGTTCGGAGAACATCATTTTTAAAAAATTATGATTGTCAGTGAACATCGTAAAAAAAAAAATTTACTTTTAGGGAAATCATAGAGAAAATCCTAAAATCGTATTAAAAATACGAATACGGGGAAAAATCGTATTCAAAGTGTGAATACGTATTCGTATTCATATTCATACCTGTATTCGTATTCATAATCATCAAATCGCAGATATGATTTATATTCATAATCGTTTTATATGATGCCCATCTCAGATTTCCTTAACATAACTTCGTATCCAGCAGAGGACTATTTCCATGAGCTTACTTGAGAAGCAGCGCAGTCAAGGCATTGACAACTCAATATTTCGTTTCCTCTTGGAGACTCCTTGATTGTAGCAACCACCTGGTACCCAGTGGCATGTATTCTGTGTTCTGGGGTCACTCGCGCCTTCACCGTGCAGAGGCCGCCAGATCTTTGGAGCTGCACATATCCTACAGCTTCAGCAGCATAATCGTCTCGCATTGATCTAAAATATATTAATTATTTAAAAATACAATAATACTCACATAGGTAACTAACACAGTGGTTGTTGCGCATCTCTTCATTGGAAGTAATTTGTTGATGGGAGGAAAAATTCGGCGTTAACCTTCTGTCCGGACCCACGTCCCTGGGACGGGTGGGTGGGGCTTTTTCTCACCCTGAGCCTACCCCTTTCCTCTGTGTGGGCTCATATCCTCAGTACCCTCCTGTCAGGCCCTGCAGAAGGTAAGGTAAGTGTCCTTTTTGCTTCCGAGTCTACCAAGGTAGCGGAAGCTTTGTTTTCACTTTTCAAGGACGAAAAAAAAAAGTTCTCCAAAATCAAAATTTTCACTCGCATCTTGCGTTTTAGACCTTTCTGAACAATTTTGGTTCCGTGTCTGTCTGTCTGTGTGTCTGTCCGTCTGTCATGAATTCCTTGTAACGCGCATAACTATACGAAGTTATTGTCCGATTTCGATGAAATTTTCAGGGATTGTGCGGGTTGGTGTGTAGACGGTCCCCCATGAAAATCATCATCCTCGGACTAATAGAAGCGACTGCGCATGCGCAAACGTGAATTCCTTGTAACGGCCATAACTTCTACATTTCCCTCCGATTTCAATGAAATTTTCAGGGATTTTACAGATTAGTATTTAGATGGTCCCCAATGAAAATCACCACCTTCGGACTGATAGTAGCCACTGCGCATGCGCAAACGTGAATTTCCTTGTGACGGCCATAACTTCTACATTTTCCATCCGATTTCAATGAAATTTTCAAGGATGTTACAGATTAACTTGTTTTGATGTTTAGAGATTAACTACTGTGTATCGGATCATCTATACAATCAGGTTATGGATACGAGGAAGCTATGTGCCACACCCACTTGGCAGACATTTTTTTTCTCTCGCTTTCGTTGTCAACAAACCAGTTTTTTC
>CM019167.2:3840504-3870263 GCA_009739505.2 Apolygus lucorum | reverse complement strand
CAAGGAAATTTCAAGGTTACGTAACAAGGCACATAAGAGTCATAGAGTGGAAAGTACGAAGAAATACGTCCCTTGGATGGTTGGCGTGTAGACTGTTTTGAAGAACAGAAGAAGATGGTCACTGGAACTGCGCGAGAACTGACGCCATGGAAACGCTGCACTCCGGTCGCCTTCGATCACCCCCCCCCGCATCATTGGTACCTGCGATATGAAGGAAACTCAAGAATACAATAGGTAACGCATAACATAATATTATCTGAGCAGAAATTTTACAAGGAACTAGAAAGGTTGGAGCAAAAAAAAGCTCTTAACTAGTCCTATAAATATTTTAAATCTTGCAAAAAAAAAAAAAAAGAATAGCGAAGGAATGAGGCACCGGAGTTCTTTCTAAACGGTTTCAGGTGCTCTCTACGAGTCAATTTTTCAGTAGATTTACCAAAAATTCACTTCACTCGTAACACTGGGAGAAAAACTCATGCGATGGCGAAAAATGGAGGTCGTGAGCGACAGGAGCTCAAGAACATGTGAAAGAGCCCAAAGTATTAGTAAAATAATAGTTTAGTATTTGTAAAATTTAGCAGTTTTAAACGAAGAGGTCAAACTATTTGAAGTTCAACAGAAAGAACGATCTGAAAAGTTGTTCATAATTCTCAGTTGATGAGAATATTGTAAAATCCCTCTCTCTATTCTTGCCAAAAACATGGTGAGCAAGGCTTCCCCATCCATCAACACTAGTTCTCCTCTGCCTCCTCGCTGCCGTGAATGGGCCACAACAATAATCTCGCGCAACATTATCGAAACTGGTGGGGAGGGGGGACGGCCCGCGCCGCGCCACTGAGATCACGTTGGTCTACAGCGCGGCGCGGCCGGCGGCTGAGTAGGTACATGACAAACCTAAAGGTGCGATTTCCCTGGCGCGTCTGCGGCGGGCGGCTGGCGATTTTTCATGTACCTACTCAGCCGCCGGCGGTGCCGCGCTGTAGAACGACGTGTTGTCAGCGGCGCGGCGCCCCCCCCCCCCCCCCCCAGTTTCGATAATGTTTGCGCGAGAGAGAGAGCATTTCTGGAACCTGGAGATTCTGAAACCAAGCCTTGTTAAACACGCAAGGAAATTTCAAGGTTACATAACAAGGCACATAAGTCATAGAGTGGAAAGTACGAAGAAATACGTCCTTGGATGGGTTGGCGTGTAAGACTGTTGAAGAACAGAAGAAATGGTCACTGGAACTGCGCGAGAACTGACGCCATGGAAACGCTGCACTCGGTCGCCTTCGATCACCTCCACCCGCATCATTGGTACCTGCGATATGAAGGAAACTCAAGAATACAATAGGTAACGCATAACATAATATTTATCTGAGCAAAATTTTACAAGGAACTAGAAAGGTTGGAGCAAAAAAAAGCTCTTAACTAGTCTATAATATTTTAAATCTTGCAAAAAAAAAAAAAAAGAATAGCGAAGGAATGAGGCACCGGAGTTCTTTCTAACGGTTTCAGGTGCTCTCTACGAGTCAATTTTTCAGTAGATTTACCAAAAATTCACTTCACTTCACTCGTAACACTGGGAGAAAAAGCTCATGCGATGGCGAAAACGGAGGTCGTGAGCGACAGGAGCTCAAGAACATGTGAAAGAGCCAAAGTATTAGTAAATAATAGTTTAGTATTTGTAAAATTTAGCAGTTTTAAACGAAGAGGTCAAACTATTTGAAGTTCAACAGAAAGAACGAACTGAAAAGTTGTTCATAATTTCACAGTCGATGAGAATATTGTAAAATCCCTCTTCTATTCTCGCCAAAAACATGGGTGAGCGAGGCTTCCCCATCCATCAACACTAGTTCCTCCTCTGCCAGTGAATCGGCCACAACAATAATCTCGCGCAAACATTATATAAACTGGGGGGGGGGGACGGGCCGCGCCGCGCACTGAGATCACGTTGGGTCTACAGCGCGGCGCGGCCAGCGGCTGAGTAGGTACATGACAAACCTAAAGGTGCGATTTCCCTGGCGCGTCTGCGGTGGGCGGCTGGCGATTTTGTCATGTACCTACTCAGCCGCCGCGGCGCCGCGCTGTAGAACGACGTGTTGTCAGCGGCGCGGCGCCCCCCCCCCCCCCCAGTTTCGATAATGTTGCGCGAGAGAGAGAGAGCATTTCTGGAACCTGGGAGATTCTGAAACCAAGCCTTGTTAAACACGCAAGGAAATTTCAAGGTTACGTAACAAGGCACATAGAGTCATAGAGTGGAAAGTACGAAGAAAATACGTCCCTTGGATGGGTTGGCGTGTAGACTGTTGAAGAACAGCAGAAGATGGTCACTGGAACTGCGCGAGAACTGACGCCATGGAAACGCTGCACTCGTCGCCTTCGATCACCTCCAACCCGCATCATTGGTACCTGCGATATGAAGGAAACTCAAGAATACAATAGGTAACGCATAACATAATATTTATCTGAGCAGAAATTTTACAAGGAACTAGAAAGGTTGGAGCAAAAAAAAGCTCTAAACTAGTCTATAAATATTTTAAATCTTGCAAAAAAAAAAAAAGATAGCGAAGGAATGAGGCACCGGAGTTCTTTCTAAACGGTTTCAGGTGCTCTCTACGAGTCAATTTTTCAGTAGATTTACCAAAAATTCACCTTCACTCGTAACACTGGGAGAAAAAGCTCATGCGATGGCGAAAAATGGAGGTCGTGAGCGACAGGAGCTCAAGAACAGTGAAAGAGCCCAAAGTATTAGTAAAATAATAGTTTAGTATTTGTAAAATTTAGCAGTTTTAAACGAAGAGGTCAAACTATTTGAAGTTCAACAGAAAGAACGATCTGAAAAGTTGTTCATAATTTCACAGTCGATGAGAATATTGTAAAATCCCTCTTCTATTCTTGCCAAAAACATGGGTGAGCGAGGCTTCCCCATCCATCAACACTAGTTCCTCCTCTGCCAGTGAATCGGCCACAACAATAATCTCGCGCAACATTATCGAAACTGGGGGGGGGGGGGACGGCCGCGCCGCGCCACTGAGATCACGTTGGTCTACAGCGCGGCGCGGCCGGCGGCTGAGTAGGTACATGACAAACCTAAAGGTGCGATTTCCCTGGCGCGTCTGCAGCGGGCGGCTGGCGATTTTGTCATGTACCTACTCAGCCGCGGGCGGCGCCGCGCTGTAGAACGACGTGTTGTCAGCGGCGCGGCGCCCCCCCCCCCCCCCCCCAGTTTCGATAATGTTGCGCGAGAGAGAGAGAGCATTTCTGGAACCTGGAGATTCTGAAACCAAGCCTTCTTAAACACGCAAGGAAATTTCAAGGTTACGTAAAAAGGCACATAAGAGTCGTAGAGTGGAAAGTACGAAGAAATACGTCCCTTGGATGGGTTGGCGTGTAGACTGTTGAAGAACAGAAGAAGATGGTCACTGGAACTGCGCGAGAACTGACGCCATGGAAACGCTGCACTCGGTCGCCTTCGATCACCTCCACCCGCATCATTGGTACCTGCGATATGAAGGAAACTCAAGAATACAATAGGTAACGCATAACATAATATTTATCTGAGCAGAAATTTTACAAGGAACTAGAAAGGTTGGAGCAAAAAAAAGCTCTTAACTAGTCTATAAATATTTTAATCTTGCAAAAAAAAAAAAAAAAGAATAGCGAAGGAATGAGGCACCGGAGTTCTTTCTAAACGGTTTCAGGTGCTCTCTACGAGTCAATTTTTCAGTAGATTTACCAAAATTCACTTCACTCGTAACACTGGGAGAAAAAGCTCATGCGATGGCGAAAAATGGAGGTCGTGAGCGACAGGAGCTCAAGAACATGTGAAAGAGCCCAAAGTATTAGTAAAATAATAGTTTAGTATTTGTAAAATTTAGCAGTTTTAAACGAAGAGGTCAAACTATTGAAGTGCAACAGAAAGAACGATCTGAAAAGTTGTTCATAATTTCTCAGTTGATGAGAATATTGTAAAATCCCTCTTCTATTCTTGCCAAAAACATGGGTGAGCAAGGCTTCCCCCAGTGTTGCCAACAAGCGGCTACCAAAACCCCCTGAGCCAACCTCGAAAAACCCCCAAATCCCCCCAAAAAGAAAAAACCCTAAAACTTAAGGATGAAATAACAATATCAATGAATACAATGCATTTTTTTTTTTTTTTAGTAGTAGATTGTAATTTATTAATGATTTGAGGGCGGAGTGGATCTTGAAGACAATGCAATTATTGTATTAGCGATATACGTTTCAGGTCATACAGGTTTTGAAAAAAACATTAAAAACATTTTTAAAAATAACTAGTTTCTTCAGGTAGGGTACTTTTCTGTACAAAAAATCAAAATGTCAAACAGTGAGGTCGCATTCGACCCCTATCTCCAAAACCTTCTCAAGTTCTTCAAAACTTCAAGTTTGCTAATAGTAACGAGCGTCAACGGACGAATAAACTTCAAGAATTTATCAGTGTGTACTTGCGAAAGATCAAGATCGAAAAAAGTTTGTCCTCCAAAACTCCAAAATTATAGTCCCATTGAGCCCACGATAGACATTGGTAATTCGGTGAAGTTTTTCACTCCATTGATATATATATTACCTGCTGCTATTTTAATTGCTGATTCATTTTTATTCTACCCAAATCCCCCCGACTCGTCGGTAAAAACCCCCCAAAAAAAACCCCAAAAGATTTCTCCCCCCAAAAATCCCCCCGTCAAGAAAAAAAACCCCCAAATTTGGGGGGGAAACCCCCAACTTGGCAACACTGGCTTCCCCATCCATCAACACTAGTTCCTCCTCTGCCAGTGAATGGGCCACAACAATAATCTCGCGCAACATTATCGAAACTGGTGGGGAGGGGGGGACGGCCGCGCCGCGCCACTGAGATCACGTTGGTCTACAGCGCGGCGCGGCCGGCGGCTGAGTAGGTACATGACAAACCTAAAGGTGCGATTTCCCTAGCGCGTCTGCGGCGGGCGGCTGGCGATTTTGTCATGTACCTACTCAGCCGCCGGCGGTTGCCGCGCTGTAGAACGACGTGTTGTCAGCGGCGCGGCGCCCCCCCCCCCCCCTCACAGTTTCGATAATGTTGCGCGAGAGAGAGAGCATTTCTGGAACCTGGAGATTCTGAAAACCAAGCCTTGTTAAACACGCAAGGAAATTTCAAGGTTACATAACAAGGCACATAAGAGTCATAGAGTGGAAAGTACAAAGAAATACGTCCCTGGATGGGTTGGCGTGTAGTCTGTTGAAGAACAGAAGAAGATGGTCACTGGAACTGCGCGAGAACTGACGCCATGGAAACGCTGCACTCGGTCGCCTTCGATCACCTCCACCCGCATCATTGGTACCTGCGATATGAAGGAAACTCAAGAATACAATAGGTAACGCATAACATAATATTTATCTGAGCAGAAATTTTACAAGGAACTAGAAAGGTTGGAGCAAAAAAAAGCTCTAAACTAGTCTATAATATTTTAAATCTTGCAAAAAAAAAAAAAAAGAATAGCGAAGGAATGAGGCACCGGAGTTCTTTCTAAACGGTTTTCAGGTGCTCTCTACGAGTCAATTTTTCAGTAGATTTACCAAAAATTCACTTCACTCGTAACACTGGGAGAAAAAGCTCATGCGATGGCGAAAAATGGAGGTCGTGAGCGACAGGAGCTCAAGAACATGTGAAAGAGCCCAAAGTATTAGTAAAATAATAGTTTAGTATTTGTAAAATTTAGCAGTTTTAAACGAAGAGGTCAAACTATTTGAAGTGCAACAGAAAGAACGATCTGAAAAGTTGTTCATAATTTCTCAGTTGATGAGAATATTGTAAAATCCCTCTTCTATTCTTGCCAAAAACATGGGTGAGCAAGGCTTCCCCATCCATCAACACTAGTTCCTCCTCTGCCAGTGAATGGGCCACAACAATAATCTCGCGCAACATTATCGAAACTGGTGGGGAGGGGGGGGGACGGCCGCGCCGCGCCACTGAGATCACGTTGGTCTACAGCGCGGCGCGGCCGGCGGCTGAGTAGGTACATGACAAACCTAAAGGTGCGATTTCCCTGGCGCGTCTGCGGCGGGCGGCTGGCGATTTTGTCATGTACCTACTCAGCCGCCGGCGGCGCCGCGCTGTAGAACGACGTGTTGTCAGCGGCGCGGCGCCCCCCCCCCCCCCCCCCAGTTTCGATAATGTTGCGCGAGAGAGAGAGAGCATTCTGGAACCTGGAGATTCTGAACCAAGCCTTGTTAAACACGCAAGGAAATTTCAAGGTTACGTAACAAGGCACATAAGAGTCATAGAGTGGAAAGTACGAAGAAATACGTCCCTTGGATGGGTTGGCGTGTAGACTGTTGAAGAACAGAAGAAGATGGTCACTGGAAACTGCGCGAGAACTGACGCCATGGAAACGCTGCACTCGGTCGCCTTCGATCACCTCCACCCGCATCATTGGTACCTGCGATATGAAGGAAACTCAAGAATACAATAGGTAACGCATAACATAATATTTATCTGAGCAGAAATTTTACAAGGAACTAGAAAGGTTGGAGCAAAAAAAAGCTCTAAACTAGTCTATAAATATTTTAAATCTTGCAAAAAAAAAAAAAAGAATAGCGAAGGAATGAGGCACCGGAGTTCTTTCTAAACGGTTTCAGGTGCTCTCTACGAGTCAATTTTTCAGTAGATTTACCAAAAATTCACTTCACTCGTAACACTGGGAGAAAAAGCTCATGCGATGGCGAAAAATGGAGGTCGTGAGCGACAGGAGCTCAAGAACATGTGAAAGAGCCCAAAGTATTAGTAAAATAATAGTTTAGTATTTGTAAAATTTAGCAGTTTTAAACGAAGAGGTCAAACTATTTGAAGTTCAACAGAAAGAACGATCTGAAAAGTTGTTCATAATTTCACAGTCGATGAGAATATTGTAAAATCCCTCTTCTATTCTTGCCAAAAACATGGGTGAGCGAGGCTTCCCCATCCATCAACACTAGTTCCTCCTCTGCCAGTGAATCGGCCACAACAATAATCTCGCGCAACATTATCGAAACTGGGGGGGGGGGGGGACGGCCGCGCCGCGCCACTGAGATCACGTTGGTCTACAGCGCGGCGCGGCCGGCGGCTGAGTAGGTACATGACAAACCTAAAGGTGCGATTTCCCTGGCGCGTCTGCAGCGGGCGGCTGGCGATTTTGTCATGTACCTACTCAGCCGCGGGCGGCGCCGCGCTGTAGAACGACGTGTTGTCAGCGGCGCGGCGCCCCCCCCCCCCCCCCAGTTTCGATAATGTTGCGCGAGAGAGAGAGCATTTCTGGAACCTGGAGATTCTGAAACCAAGCCTTCTTGAACACGCAAGGAAATTTCAAGGTTACGTAAAAAGGCACATAAGAGTCGTAGAGTGGAAAGTACGAAGAAATACGTCCCTTGGATGGGTTGGCGTGTAGACTGTTGAAGAACAGAAGAAGATGGTCACTGGAACTGCGCGAGAACTGACGCCATGGAAACGCTGCACTCGGTCGCCTTCGATCACCTCCACCCGCATCATTGGTACCTGCGATATGAAGGAAACTCAAGAATACAATAAGTAACGCATAACATAATATTTATCTGAGCAGAAATTTTACAAGGAACTAGAAAGGTTGGAGCAAAAAAAAGCTCTTAACTAGTCTATAAATATTTTAAATCTTGCAAAAAAAAAAAAAAGAATAGCGAAGGAATGAGGCACCGGAGTTCTTTCTAAACGGTTTCAGGTGCTCTCTACGAGTCAATTTTTCAGTAGATTTACCAAAAATTCACTTCACTCGTAACACTGGGAGAAAAAGCTCATGCGATGGCGAAAAATGGAGGTCGTGAGCGACAGGAGCTCAAGAACATGTGAATGAGCCCAAAGTATTAGTAAAATAATAGTTTAGTATTTGTAAAATTTAGCAGTTTTAAACGAAGAGGTCAAACTATTTGAAGTGCAACAGAAAGAACGATCTGAAAAGTTGTTCATAATTTCTCAGTTGATGAGAATATTGTAAAATCCCTCTTCTATTCTTGCCAAAAACATGGGTGAGCAAGGCTTCCCCATCCATCAACACTAGTTCCTCCTCTGCCAGTGAATGGGCCACAACAATAATCTCGCGCAACATTATCGAAACTGGTGGGGAGGGGGGGACGGCCGCGCCGCGCCACTGAGATCACGTTGGTCTACAGCGCGGCGCGGCCGGCGGCTGAGTAGGTACATGACAAACCTAAAGGTGCGATTTCCCTGGCGCGTCTGCGGCGGGCGGCTGGCGATTTTGTCATGTACCTACTCAGCCGCCGGCGGCGCCGCGCTGTAGAACGACGTGTTGTCAGCGGCGCGGCGCCCCCCCCCCCCTCCCAGTTTCGATAATGTTGCGCGAGAGAGAGAGCATTTCTGGAACCTGGAGATTCTGAAACCAAGCCTTGTTAAACACGCAAGGAAATTTCAAGGTTACATAACAAGGCACATAAGAGTCATAGAGTGGAAAGTACGAAGAAATACGTCCCTTGGATGGGTTGGCGTGTAGTCTGTTGAAGAACAGAAGAAGATGGTCACTGGAACTGCGCGAGAACTGACGCCATGGAAACGCTGCACTCGGTCGCCTTCGATCACCTCCACCCGCATCATTGGTACCTGCGATATGAAGGAAACTCAAGAATACAATAGGTAACGCATAACATAATATTTATCTGAGCAGAAATTTTACAAGGAACTAGAAAGGTTGGAGCAAAAAAAAAGCTCTAAACTAGTCTATAAATATTTTAAATCTTGCAAAAAAAAAAAAAAAGAATAGCGAAGGAATGAGGCACCGGAGTTCTTTCTAAACGGTTTCAGGTGCTCTCTACGAGTCAATTTTTCAGTAGATTTACCAAAAATTCACTTCACTCGTAACACTGGGAGAAAAAGCTCATGCGATGGCGAAAAATGGAGGTCGTGAGCGACAGGAGCTCAAGAACATGTGAATGAGCCCAAAGTATTAGTAAAATAATAGTTTAGTATTTGTAAAATTTAGCAGTTTTAAACGAAGAGGTCAAACTATTTGAAGTGCAACAGAAAGAACGATCTGAAAAGTTGTTCATAATTTCTCAGTTGATGAGAATATTGTAAAATCCCTCTTCTATTCTTGCCAAAAACATGGGTGAGCAAGGCTTCCCCATCCATCAACACTAGTTCCTCCTCTGCCAGTGAATGGGCCACAACAATAATCTCGCGCAACATTATCGAAACTGGTGGGGAGGGGGGGACGGCCGCGCCGCGCCACTGAGATCACGTTGGTCTACAGCGCGGCGCGGCCGGCGGCTGAGTAGGTACATGACAAACCTAAAGGTGCGATTTCCCTGGCGCGTCTGCGGCGGGCGGCTGGCGATTTTGTCATGTACCTACTCAGCCGCCGGCGGCGCCGCGCTGTAGAACGACGTGTTGTCAGCGGCGCGGCGCCCCCCCCCCCCCTCCCAGTTTCGATAATGTTGCGCGAGAGAGAGAGCATTTCTGGAACCTGGAGATTCTGAAACCAAGCCTTGTTAAACACGCAAGGAAATTTCAAGGTTACATAACAAGGCACATAAGAGTCATAGAGTGGAAAGTACGAAGAAATACGTCCCTTGGATGGGTTGGCGTGTAGTCTGTTGAAGAACAGAAGAAGATGGTCACTGGAACTGCGCGAGAACTGACGCCATGGAAACGCTGCACTCGGTCGCCTTCGATCACCTCCACCCGCATCATTGGTACCTGCGATATGAAGGAAACTCAAGAATACAATAGGTAACGCATAACATAATATTTATCTGAGCAGAAATTTTACAAGGAACTAGAAAGGTTGGAGCAAAAAAAAGCTCTAAACTAGTCTATAAATATTTTAAATCTTGCAAAAAAAAAAAAAAAGAATAGCGAAGGAATGAGGCACCGGAGTTCTTTCTAAACGGTTTCAGGTGCTCTCTACGAGTCAATTTTTCAGTAGATTTACCAAAAATTCACTTCACTCGTAACACTGGGAGAAAAAGCTCATGCGATGGCGAAAAATGGAGGTCGTGAGCGACAGGAGCTCAAGAACATGTGAAAGAGCCCAAAGTATTAGTAAAATAATAGTTTAGTATTTGTAAAATTTAGCAGTTTTAAACGAAGAGGTCAAACTATTTGAAGTTCAACAGAAAGAACGATCTGAAAAGTTGTTCATAATTTCACAGTCGATGAGAATATTGTAAAATCCCTCTTCTATTCTTGCCAAAAACATGGGTGAGCGAGGCTTCCCCATCCATCAACACTAGTTCCTCCTCTGCCAGTGAATCGGCCACAACAATAATCTCGCGCAACATTATCGAAACTGGGGGGGGGGGGGGGACGGCCGCGCCGCGCCACTGAGATCACGTTGGTCTACAGCGCGGCGCGGCCGGCGGCTGAGTAGGTACATGACAAACCTAAAGGTGCGATTTCCCTGGCGCGTCTGCGGCGGGCGGCTGGCGATTTTGTCATGTACCTACTCAGCCGCCGGCGGCGCCGCGCTGTAGAACGACGTGTTGTCAGCGGCGCGGCGCCCCCCCCCCCCCCCCAAGTTTCGATAATGTTGCGCGAGAGCGAGAGCATTTCTGGAACCTGGAGATTCTGAAACCAAGCCTTGTTAAACACGCAAGGAAATTTCAAGGTTACGTAACAAGGCACATAAGAGTCATAGAGTGGAAAGTACGAAGAAATACGTCCCTTGGATGGGTTGGCGTGTAGACTGTTGAAGAACAGAAGAAGATGGTCACTGGAACTGCGCGAGAACTGACGCCATGGAAACGCTGCACTCGGTCTCCTTCGATCACCTCCACCCGCATCATTGGTACCTGCGATATGAAGGAAACTTAAGAATACAATAGGTAACGCATAACATAATATTTATCTGAGCAGAAATTTTACAAGGAACTAGAAAGGTTGGAGCAAAAAAAAGCTCTTAACTAGTCTATAAATATTTTAAATATTGCAAAAAAAAAAAAAAAAGAATAGCGAAGGAATGAGGCACCGGAGTTCTTTCTAAACGGTTTCAGGTGCTCTCTACGAGTCAATTTTTCAGTAGATTTACCAAAAATTCACTTCACTCGTAACACTGGGAGAAAAAGCTCATGCGATGGCGAAAAATGGAGGTCGTGAGCAACAGGAGCTCAAGAACATGTGAAAGAGCCCAAAGTATTAGTAAAATAATAGTTTAGTATTTGTAAAATTTAGCAGTTTTAAACGAAGAGGTCAAACTATTTGAAGTTCAACAGAAAGAACGATCTGAAAAGTTGTTCATAATTTCACAGTCGATGAGAATATTGTAAAATCCCTCTTCTATTCTTGCCAAAAACATGGGTGAGCGAGGCTTCCCCATCCATCAACACTAGTTCCTCCTCTGCCAGTGAATCGGCCACAACAATAATCTCGCGCAACATTATCGAAACTGGGGGGGGGGGGGGGGGACGGCCGCGCCCACTGAGATCACGTTGGTCTACAGCGCGGCGCGGCCGGCGGCTGAGTAGGTACATGACAAACCTAAAGGTGCGATTTCCCTGGCGCGTCTGCAGCGGGCGGCTGGCGATTTTGTCATGTACCTACTCAGCCGCCGGCGGCGCCGCGCTGTAGAACGACGTGTTGTCAGCGGCGCGGCGCCCCCCCCCCCCCCCCCCAGTTTCGATAATGTTGCGCGAGAGAGAGAGCATTTCTGGAACCTGGAGATTCTGAAACCAAGCCTTGTTAAACACGCAAGGAAATTTCAAGGTTACGTAACAAGGCACATAAGAGTCATAGAGTGGAAAGTACGAAGAAATACGTCCCTTGGATGGGTTGGCGTGTAGACTGTTGAAGAACAGAAGAAGATGGTCACTGGAACTGCGCGAGAACTGACGCCATGGAAACGCTGCACACGGTCGCCTTCGATCACCTCCACCCGCATCATTGGTACCTGCGATATGAAGGAAACTCAAGAATACAATAGGTAACGCATAACATAATATTTATCTGAGCAGAAATTTTACAAGGAACTAGAAAGGTTGGAGCAAAAAAAAGCTCTAAACTAGTCTATAAATATTTTAAATCTTGCAAAAAAAAAAAAAAAAAAAGAATAGCGAAGGAATGAGGCACCGGAGTTCTTTCTAAACGGTTTCAGGTGCTCTCTACGAGTCAATTTTTCAGTAGATTTACCAAAAATTCACTTCACTCGTAACACTGGGAGAAAAAGCTCATGCGATGGCGAAAAATGGAGGTCGTGAGCGACAGGAGCTCAAGAACATGTGAAAGAGCCCAAAGTATTAGTAAAATAATAGTTTAGTATTTGTAAAAATTTAGCAGTTTTAAACGAAGAGGTCAAACTATTTGAAGTGCAACAGAAAGAACGATCTGAAAAGTTGTTCATAATTTCTCAGTTGATGAGAATATTGTAAAATCCCTCTTCTATTCTTGCCAAAAACATGGGTGAGCAAGGCTTCCCCATCCATCAACACTAGTTCCTCCTCTGCCAGTGAATGGGCCACAACAATAATCTCGCGCAACATTATCGAAACTGGTGGGGAGGGGGGGACGGCCGCGCCGCGCCACTGAGATCACGTTGGTCTACAGCGCGGCGCGGCCGGCGGCTGAGTAGGTACATGACAAACCTAAAGGTGCGATTTCCCTGGCGCGTCTGCGGCGGGCGGCTGGCGATTTTGTCATGTACCTACTCAGCCGCCGGCGGTGCCGCGCTGTAGAACGACGTGTTGTCAGCGGCGCGGCGCCCCCCCCCCCCCAGTTTCGATAATGTTGCGCGAGAGAGAGAGCATTTCTGGAACCTGGAGATTCTGAAACCAAGCCTTGTTAAACACGCAAGGAAATTTCAAGGTTACATAACAAGGCACATAAGAGTCATAGAGTGGAAAGTACGAAGAAATACGTCCCTTGGATGGGTTGGCGTGTAGACTGTTGAAGAACAGAAGAAGATGGTCACTGGAACTGCGCGAGAACTGACGCCATGGAAACGCTGCACTCGGTCGCCTTCGATCACCTCCACCCGCATCATTGGTACCTGCGATATGAAGGAAACTCAAGAATACAATAGGTAACGCATAACATAATATTTATCTGAGCAGAAATTTTACAAGGAACTAGAAAGGTTGGAGCAAAAAAAAGCTCTTAACTAGTCTATAAATATTTTAAATCTTGCAAAAAAAAAAAAAAAAGAATAGCGAAGGAATGAGGCACCGGAGTTCTTTCTAAACGGTTTCAGGTGCTCTCTACGAGTCAATTTTTCAGTAGATTTACCAAAAATTCACTTCACTCGTAACACTGGGAGAAAAAGCTCATGCGATGGCGAAAAACGGAGGTCGTGAGCGACAGGAGCTCAAGAACATGTGAAAGAGCCCAAAGTATTAGTAAAATAATAGTTTAGTATTTGTAAAATTTAGCAGTTTTAAACGAAGAGGTCAAACTATTTGAAGTTCAACAGAAAGAACGAACTGAAAAGTTGTTCATAATTTCACAGTCGATGAGAATATTGTAAAATCCCTCTTCTATTCTCGCCAAAAACATGGGTGAGCGAGGCTTCCCCATCCATCAACACTAGTTCCTCCTCTGCCAGTGAATCGGCCACAACAATAATCTCGCGCAACATTATCGAAACTGGGGGGGGGGGGGGGACGGCCCGCGCCACTGAGATCACGTTGGTCTACAGCGCGGCGCGGCCGGCGGCTGAGTAGGTACATGACAAACCTAAAGGTGCGATTTCCCTGGCGCGTCTGCAGCGGGCGGCTGGCGATTTTGTCATGTACCTACTCAGCCGCCGGCGGCGCCGCGCTGTAGAACGACGTGTTGTCAGCGGCGCGGCGCCCCCCCCCCCCCAGTTTCGATAATGTTGCGCGAGAGAGAGAGCATTTCTGGAACCTGGAGATTCTGAAACCAAGCCTTGTTAAACACGCAAGGAAATTTCAAGGTTACGTAACAAGGCACATAAGAGTCATAGAGTGGAAAGTACGAAGAAATACGTCCCTTGGATGGGTTGGCGTGTAGACTGTTGAAGAACAGAAGAAGATGGTCACTGGAACTGCGCGAGAACTGACGCCATGGAAACGCTGCACTCGGTCGCCTTCGATCACCTCCACCCGCATCATTGGTACCTGCGATATGAAGGAAACTCAAGAATACAATAGGTAACGCATAACATAATATTTATCTGAGCAGAAATTTTACAAGGAACTAGAAAGGTTGGAGCAAAAAAAAGCTCTAGACTAGTCTATAAATATTTTAAATCTTGCAAAAAAAAAAAAAAAAAGAATAGCGAAGGAATGAGGAACCGGAGTTCTTTCTAAACGGTTTCAGGTGCTCTCTACGAGTCAATTTTTCAGTAGATTTACCAAAAATTCACTTCACTCGTAACACTGGGAGAAAAAGCTCATGCGATGGCGAAAAATGGAGGTCGTGAGTGACAGGAGCTCAAGAACATGTGAAAGAGCCCAAAGTATTAGTAAAATAATAGTTTAGTATTTGTAAAATTTAGCAGTTTTAAACGAAGAGGTCAAACTATTTGAAGTGCAACAGAAAGAACGATCTGAAAAGTTGTTCATAATTTCTCAGTTGATGAGAATATTGTAAAATCCCTCTTCTATTCTTGCCAAAAACATGGGTGAGCAAGGCTTCCCCATCCATCAACACTAGTTCCTCCTCTGCCAGTGAATGGGCCACAACAATAATCTCGCGCAACATTATCGAAACTGGTGGGGAGGGGGGGACGGCCGCGCCGCGCCACTGAGATCACGTTGGTCTACAGCGCGGCGCGGCCGGCGGCTGAGTAGGTACATGACAAACCTAAAGGTGCGATTTCCCTGGCGCGTCTGCGGCGGGCGGCTGGCGATTTTGTCATGTACCTACTCAGCCGCCGGCGGTGCCGCGCTGTAGAACGACGTGTTGTCAGCGGCGCGGCGCCCCCCCCCCCCCCCAGTTTCGATAATGTTGCGCGAGAGAGAGAGCATTTCTGGAACCTGGAGATTCTGAAACCAAGCCTTGTTAAACACGCAAGGAAATTTCAAGGTTACATAACAAGGCACATAAGAGTCATAGAGTGGAAAGTACGAAGAAATACGTCCCTTGGATGGGTTGGCGTGTAGACTGTTGAAGAACAGAAGAAGATGGTCACTGGAACTGCGCGAGAACTGACGCCATGGAAACGCTGCACTCGGTCGCCTTCGATCACCTCCACCCGCATCATTGGTACCTGCGATATGAAGGAAACTTAAGAATACAATAGGTAACGCATAACATAATATTTATCTGAGCAGAAATTTTACAAGGAACTAGAAAGGTTGGAGCAAAAAAAAGCTCTTAACTAGTATATAAATATTTTAAATCTTGCAAAAAAATAAAAAAGAATAGCGAAGGAATGAGGCACCGGAGTTCTTTCTAAACGGTTTCAGGTGCTCTCTACAAGTCAATTTTTCAGTAGATTTACCAAAAATTCACTTCACTCGTAACACTGGGAGAAAAAGCTCATGCGATGGCGAAAAACGGAGGTCGTGAGCGACAGGAGCTCAAGAACATGTGAAAGAGCCCAAAGTATTAGTAAAATAATAGTTTAGTATTTGTAAAATTTAGCAGTTTTAAACGAAGAGGTCAAACTATTTGAAGTTCAACAGAAAGAACGAACTGAAAAGTTGTTCATAATTTCACAGTCGATGAGAATATTGTAAACTCCCTCTTCTATTCTCGCCAAAAACATGGGTGAGCGAGGCTTCCCCATCCATCAACACTAGTTCCTCCTCTGCCAGTGAATCGGCCACAACAATAATCTCGCGCAACATTATATAAACTGGGGGGGGGGGGACGGCCGCGCCGCGCCACTGAGATCACGTTGGTCTACAGCGCGGCGCGGCCAGCGGCTGAGTAGGTACATGACAAACCTAAAGGTGCGATTTCCCTGGCGCGTCTGCGGTGGGCGGCTGGCGATTTTGTCATGTACCTACTCAGCCGCCGGCGGCGCCGCGCTGTAGAACGACGTGTTGTCAGCGGCGCGGCGCCCCCCCCCCCCCAGTTTCGATAATGTTGCGCGAGAGAGAGAGAGCATTTCTGGAACCTGGAGATTCTGAAACCAAGCCTTGTTAAACACGCAAGGAAATTTCAAGGTTACGTAACAAGGCACATAAGAGTCATAGAGTGGAAAGTACGAAGAAATACGTCCCTTGGATGGGTTGGCGTGTAGACTGTTGAAGAACAGAAGAAGATGGTCACTGGAACTGCGCGAGAACTGACGCCATGGAAACGCTGCACTCGGTCGCCTTCGATCACCTCCACCCGCATCATTGGTACCTGCGATATGAAGGAAACTCAAGAATACAATAGGTAACGCATAACATAATATTTATCTGAGCAGAAATTTTACAAGGAACTAGAAAGGTTGGAGCAAAAAAAAGCTCTAACTAGTCTATAAATATTTTAAATCTTGCAAAAAAAAAAAAAAAAGAATAGCGAAGGAATGAGGCACCGGAGTTCTTTCTAAACGGTTTCAGGTGCTCTCTACGAGTCAATTTTTCAGTAGATTTACCAAAAATTCACTTCACTCGTAACACTGGGAGAAAAAGCTCATGCGATGGCGAAAAATGGAGGTCGTGAGCGACAGGAGCTCAAGAACATGTGAAAGAGCCCAAAGTATTAGTAAAATAATAGTTTAGTATTTGTAAAATTTAGCAGTTTTAAACGAAGAGGTCAAACTATTTGAAGTTCAACAGAAAGAACGATCTGAAAAGTTGTTCATAATTTCACAGTCGATGAGAATATTGTAAAATCCCTCTTCTATTCTTGCCAAAAACATGGGTGAGCGAGGCTTCCCCATCCATCAACACTAGTTCCTCCCTCTGCCAGTGAATCGGCCACAACAATAATCTCGCGCAACATTATCGAAACTGGGGGGGGGGGGGGACGGCCGCGCCGCGCCACTGAGATCACGTTGGTCTACAGCGCGGCGCGGCCGGCGGCTGAGTAGGTACATGACAAACCTAAAGGTGCGATTTCCCTGGCGCGTCTGCAGCGGGCGGCTGGCGATTTTGTCATGTACCTACTCAGCCGCGGGCGGCGCCGCGCTGTAGAACGACGTGTTGTCAGCGGCGCGGCGCCCCCCCCCCCCCCCAGTTTCGATAATGTTGCGCGAGAGAGAGAGAGCATTTCTGGAACCTGGAGATTCTGAAACCAAGCCTTCTTAAACACGCAAGGAAATTTCAAGGTTACGTAAAAAGGCACATAAGAGTCGTAGAGTGGAAAGTACGAAGAAATACGTCCCTTGGATGGGTTGGCGTGTAGACTGTTGAAGAACAGAAGAAGATGGTCACTGGAACTGCGCGAGAACTGACGCCATGGAAACGCTGCACTCGGTCGCCTTCGATCACCTCCACCCGCATCATTGGTACCTGCGATATGAAGGAAACTCAAGAATACAATAGGTAACGCATAACATAATATTTATCTGAGCAGAAATTTTACAAGGAACTAGAAAGGTTGGAGCAAAAAAAGCTCTTAACTAGTCTATAAATATTTTTAAATCTTGCAAAAAAAAAAAAAAAAGAATAGCGAAGGAATGAGGCACCGGAGTTCTTTCTAAACGGTTTCAGGTGCTCTCTACGAGTCAATTTTTCAGTAGATTTACCAAAATTCACTTCACTCGTAACACTGGGAGAAAAAGCTCATGCGATGGCGAAAAATGGAGGTCGTGAGCGACAGGAGCTCAAGAACATGTGAAAGAGCCCAAAGTATTAGTAAAATAATAGTTTAGTATTTGTAAAATTTAGCAGTTTTAAACGAAGAGGTCAAACTATTTGAAGTGCAACAGAAAGAACGATCTGAAAAGTTGTTCATAATTTCTCAGTTGATGAGAATATTGTAAAATCCCTCTTCTATTCTTGCCAAAAACATGGGTGAGCAAGGCTTCCCCCAGTGTTCCAACAAGCGGCTACCAAAACCCACCCCTGAGCCAACCTCGAAAAAACCCCAAATCCCCCCAAAAAAGAAAAACCCTAAAACTTAAGGATGAAATAACAATATCAATGAATACAATGCATTTTTTTTTTTTTTTAGTAGTAGATTGTAATTTATTAATGATTTGAGGGCGGAGTGGGATCTTGAAGACAATGCAATTATTGTATTAGCGATATACGTTTCAGGTCATACAGGTTTTTGAAAAAACATTAAAAACATTTTTAAAATAAACTAGTTTCTTCAGGTAGGGTACTTTTCTGTACAAAAAATCAAAATGTCAAACAGTGAGGTCGCATTCGACCCCTATCTCCAAAACCTTCTCAAGTTCTTCAAACCTTCAAGTTTGCTAATAGTAACGAGCGTCAACGGACGAATAAACTTCAGAATTTATCAGTGTGTACTTGCGAAGATCAAGATCGAAAAAAGTTTGTCCTCCAAAACTCCAAAATTATAGTCCCATTGAGCCACGATAGACATTGTTAAATTCGGTGAAGTTTTTCACTCCATTGAATATATATATTACCTGCTGCTATTTTAATTGCTGATTCATTTTTATTCTACCCAAATCCCCCACGACTCTCGGTAAAAACCCCCCAAAAAAAACCCCAAAAGATTTCTCCCCCCAAATCCCCCCGTCAAGAAAAAAACCCCCAATTTGGGGGGGAAACCCCCAACTTGGCAACATGCTTCCCCATCCATCAACACTAGTTCCTCCTCTGCCAGTGAATGGGCCACAACAATAATCTCGCGCAACATTATCGAAACTGGTGGGGAGGGGGGGGACGGCCGCGCCGCGCCACTGAGATCACGTTGGTCTACAGCGCGGCGCGGGCCGCGGCTGAGTAGGTACATGACAAACCTAAAGGTGCGATTTCCTAGCGCGTCTGCGGCGGGCGGCTGGCGATTTTGTCATGTACCTACTCAGCCGCCGGCGGTGCCGCGCTGTAGAACGACGTGTTGTCAGCGGCGCGCGCCCCCCCCCCCCCTCACAGTTTCGATAATGTTGCGCGAGAGAGAGAGCATTTCTGGAACCTGGAGATTCTGAAACCAAGCCTTGTTAAACACGCAAGGAAATTTCAAGGTTACATAACAAGGCACATAAGAGTCATAGAGTGGAAAGTACAAAGAAATACGTCCCTTGGATGGGTTGGCGTGTAGCTGTTGAAGAACAGAAGAAGATGGTCACTGGAACTGCGCGAGAACTGACGCCATGGAAACGCTGCACTCGGTCGCCTTCGATCACCTCCACCCGCATCATTGGTACCTGCGATATGAAGGAAACTCAAGAATACAATAGGTAACGCATAACATAATATTTATCTGAGCAGAAATTTTACAAGGAACTAGAAAGGTTGGAGCAAAAAAAAAGCTCTTAAACTATCCAGTATAAATATTTTAAATCTTGCAAAAAAAAAAAAAAGAATAGCGAAGGAATGAGGCACCGGAGTTCTTTCTAAACGGTTTTCAGGTGCTCTCTACGAGTCACATTTTTCAGTAGATTTACCAAAAATTCACTCACTCGTAACACTTGGAGAAAAAAGCTCATGCGATGGCGAAAAATGGAGGTCGTGAGCGACAGGAGCCTCAAGAACATGTGAAAGAGCCCAAAGTATTAGTAAAATAATAGTTAGTATTTGTAAAAATTTAGCAGTTTTAAACGAAGAGGTCAAACTATTTGAAGTCAACAGAAAAACGATCTGAAAAGTTGTTCATAATTTCACAGTCCGATGAGAATATTGTAAAATCCCTCTTCTATTCTTGCCAAAACATGGGTGAGCAAGGCTTCCCATCCATCAACACTAGTTTCCTCCTCTGCCAGTGAAATCGGCCACAACAATAATCTCGCGCAACATTATCGAACAGGGGGGGGGGGGAGGGGGGACGGCCGCGCCGCGCCACTGAGATCACGTTGGTCTACAGCGCGGCGCGGCCGGCGGCTGAGTAGGTACATGACAAACCTAAAGGTGCGATTTCCCTGGCCGGCCACCGCGGGCGCCAGGGAAATCGTACCTACTCAGCGCCGGCGGCGCCGCGCTGTAGAACGACGTGTTGTCAGCGGCGCGGCGCCCCCCCCCCCCAGTTTCGATAATGTTGCGCGAGAGAGAGAGATCTACCTCTCCACTGACACAGAATCGTTATCCAAAAACTCGACATTCGTTACAAACACATAACAAAATATAGTGGAAGTACGAAGAAATACGTCCCTTGGATGGGTTGGCGTGTAGACGTTGAAGCAACAGAAGAGGTTGGAACTGCGCGAGAACTGACGCCATGGAAACGCTGCACTCGGTCGCCTTCGATCACCTCCACCCGCATCATTGGTACCTGCGATATGAAGGAAATCCTGTATATAAATACTAAAAGTTCCGTGGAAGGGTGGGGCAACGAGAATCGGGAGGGGAGGGGTCGCTTAAAGGGTCCCATTGGGAAAAGGTTTTTACGTGAATATCGTCGGTAAAACGGCGCATGTTCTCGATAAAAACAGTGTCCTATAGTAAATTAAAGCTGAATTGAATGCGCTAGCAACTTTGATTCCATCACGGTGGGGGGCATCAATCGAAATTACCGAAAACCGTTACCGGATTAATATGCATACACAGAGAAAGTGGAGGAATTAGTGAAAAGTTGGGTTTTTAGCGGGTCACGGTATTCTGGAGTAACGTTGTTGAATAGCGTCAAACGGTTCATCTGAGAAAAAAGGCCTATTAGAGAAAGTTGTAGAGCATTAAATTTCCTTGAAGAATAAGTGGTTGATTGCCAATTATTATGTACTAATCAAAAATTACGCCAATTTTTTTTTTTGGCTGCCTAACTCATTTTAGGGTAAAAATGCTGATTTTCGCGAAACGTCGATTTTTACTGGAAGATCCACGGTTTTTGGCACGGGAACGAGGATTTTACACCATTGGTCTGCTGTAAACAATTTTATGACCATACCGTTGGAAAACTGAGATTTGGGCCAACTTTTGGGGTTACAGTGTGAACTTAACCGGCAGTTTCAGTTAGTGTTACGAATGTTTGAAAAACGAAAAATTTCCTAGATTTTCGAGATTTTACTATTTGTGCTCATTTTTCAACATTTCAGTCTTCTTTAAAAAGTTTTATTAGCACTAGGGAAATAGAGAATTTAACGCTCTTTCCAACGGTATAATTACATTTGAATTTGATTGAAAAACAGGGGGAGTTATGGCTGTTTTAATGGCGTAAGGTCGAAAATACGAAAAAAATCTTAGAAGTGGAAAAAGTCCGATTTTAAGGGGGTTAAGAAAAAAAAGTCAGGAGACAAAAAAAGTCACAAATTAGTTGTAGAATCGAACCCTGCCCGGTTGTGCGCCCGTAAGGGTGACACCCTGTATGAGATAAAGAAGACATTGAAAAAAGTGGGGGGCGTATACCGAACTATTTCCCTAGAGAAAAAGTTCGATAACCGCCCCCACGACCGAATTGCATTGATTCGGCCTGGGACGTTTTCTTGGAAGAGATAACTGGTGAGGCAGAGAATAACTTTGATCGAAAGTTAAGAGGTTGAGATGCGATGCTCATAAATAAAATAAAAACGATGTTGACTGTAGCGGTGAAATCACTTCCGACCGTAGGTCAACGTTCGAGAAGCGATAGGGTGAGTCGTCATAAGGTCTTGAAGCGAAAGACGTTCTGTTCTAACATGACATGTTAAGCTGGCCGTCCACTAGGTCGACAGCGCGGCGAAATTCTTGAGCTCCGCGACGAAATTCTTGAGCGACCGCGGCGAAATTCTTGAGCGACCGCGACGCGAAATTCTTGAGCTCCGTCCACTGGAGCGGAGAAAAATTTTTCGACCCGCCGTTTCGCCACGTCGAGTGAAGGTGCCTTCTCAGGAAAATGTCGGGCATAGGTATTATGTTTTCATCGGACGACGAAGAAATGTTCATTTTAGTTGCAGCAGAGGAAGAGGACCAAATCGGTGGGAAAAGGAGAAGATTTTGGGTCCATCCAGTAAAGAGGGTGGACCTGGGGGAGCACAATCACCTGTTCCAAGATTTGCTAAGAGACGAGCAAAAGTTTATAAAGTATTTTAGAATGTCGAGGGGGAAGTTTTTCGAGCTTCACACATTGATAGCCTCGTATACAAAAGCCGAACACTCATGAAAATGACCGAGGTCGACAATTTTTCGCTTCGCCCTCCGTCCACTAGGTCGACAGCGCGGCGCGGCGCTCCAGAAGTCTGGAGAGCGACAGATTGCGAAAAAGTTTCGACCCGCGCCGCGCTGTCGACCTAGTGGACGGGCACCTTTAGAGGACGAAAATGCTTTTGAGTGGATGAGAGAAAAAGGATTGATAACACTAGATTACAAAATTTAGGGGTGGTCTGGCTGCCCCGTTCTTTCACCACTTTTCTTATGGTATTTGGTGCGCTGAATCCGAATCTGACGTCAGTTTTTTTTTGTTTATGTCGGATTTTCAAGATATAGCTAGTTTTAAGATTTTTCTAGTTCTCACTTTTCTTCATTTTTTGGTGAAAACTCATCTTGCTCAAATCTCCTCAAAAAGTACTCAGACTTATAGGAAATTTCATGTAGAATCCGAATATGTACTTAGTTTTTAAGTAAAACTGTGTTAAACCCCTATTTTCTACAAAACGTATCAAAAAACACCGGTTTTCAACGTTTTTCTTCGGGTTTTCTCTTACATTTTGCCACTTGAAAAAAAAAAACGTCTGCCAAGTGGGTGTGGCACATAGCTTCCTCGTATCCATAACCCGATTGTATAGATGATCCGATGCATAGTAATTAATCTCAAAACATCAAAACAAGTTAATTTGTAACATCCCTGAAAATTTCATTGAAATCGGATGGAAAATGTAGAAGTTATGGCCGTGACAAGGAATTCACGTTTGCGCATGCGCAGTGGCTACTATCTGTCCGAAGGTGGTGATTTTTATAGGGGACCATCTAAATACTAATCTGTAACATCCCTGAAAATTTCATTGAAATCGGATAGAAAATGTAGAAATTATGGACGTTACAAGGAAATTCACGTTTGCGCATGCGCAGTGGCTACTATCAGTCCGAACGTGATGATTTTCATAGGGGATCGTCTACAACCTAATCCGCATAATCCCTGAATATTTCATCGAAATCGGGTAGAAAAAGTCGAAGTTATGACCGTTACAAGGAAATTCACGTTTGCGCATGCGCACTAGCTACTATCAGTCCGAAGGTGATGATTTTCATAGGGGACCGTCTACACACCAACCCGCACAATTCCTGAAAATTTCATTGAAATCGGATGGAAAATGTAGAAGTTATGGCTGCTACAAGGAATTCACGTTTGCGCATGCGCAGTCGCTTCTATCAGTCCGGGGATAATGATTTTCATAGGGGACCGTCTACACACCAACCCGCACAATCCCTGAAAATTTCATTGAAATCGGACAATAACTTCGTATAGTTATGCGCGTTACAAGGAATTCATGACAGACACACAGACAGACAGACACACAGACACACAGACACACAGACACTGAACCAAAATTGTTCAGAAAGGTCTAAAACGCAAAACGCGAGTGAAAATTTTGATTTCGGAGAACTTTTTTTTTTCGACTTTGAAAAGTGAAAACAAAGCTTCCGCTACCTTGGTAGACTCGGAAGCAATAAGGCTAAAAAACCCTGTGTTGTTGCCTGTAAAGTCGGTATACGGGCGAAAGTTTTACGTGACAACGACTTTGAGTGGTAAAATAATTTAATGTTAATATTCATTCGTATAGTAGGAAGAAGGATAAAATAAAATTCTTTGTCAAGTTGCACAGAGTAGGTATTTCCCGTAGGTAGTAGGTATTTCCCATGGGTGGGGGGGGAGTGAGTGCCAGGGAAGGGGGGCGGGGCGCTTCCGCTTTTGTGAGCGCGGGGAAGGGGAGGGCCGCCCGCCTTTAGGGAGCGCCGAGCTGCACCCCCTCCGTGAGCGGAGCGTAACGCAGTTTCTTGAAGTGTCTCCCGGTAAACCAATTTATAAGACGTTATCACGTCGAAAAATTTTTCTTGGGCCTTTACTTTGTAGGGGGGACACCCCAGAGGAGAATGAGACCAATCGCAGCATCCTAAACCCATTAATATCGAAGGAATTAGCTTTTTCATGGCACTGAGATGAAAATTCACAAAAACCGTTAGTTAATTTTTCGAGATTAGTATGTGCGTTCCTAAATCTGTTTTTCTCAAATGGATTCTACATTTTTTATGCTTGTCACCTATTAAGAGTAAGATCGAAAATAGGTACTCAAAGGGGGAGTAAATCATAATTGAGAAACTCTTGTTTTGTTTAGTGATTTTAATTCAGTTTTACAAACTAAACACAATAAACTGCAGAAAAGTTAAGGGTGTAAATCTGTTTCATGAAGGCTCAGATGAATCAAAAGTTGGTATAATGTTTGGTTATTCCTCCACCTCAGAGGTTTCATCGCCGGCATCTAGGTATGTAGAGAAAACTTCGCCGCCTGAGGTAAATCTCTTTTTAAGGTCCAACAATAGTCCGCCATCATGTGAACTTCCCAATACCCTTTGTACCGTTCTTCCATGGTTTTCATATCTTGGTGGAACCTCTGAGGTGGAGGAATAACCAAAGGTTTTCACTAAAAAATGAAGGAAAGTGAGAACTAGAAAAATCTTAAAACTAGCTATATCTTGAAAATCCGACATAAACAAAAAACATATTGTTTAGTAATGCATGCATTCCAGGGGACGTCCCATTGGATAACCATTAGATCAGTTAACCAGTTGGTAAGCGATAAAACTGTTTCACTCGATGTAATTTGGTTTATTACTTTAGGCAAGAAATACTGACCCCCCCCCCCCACCATTATCAACCATAACACTTCTAGCGGCATGATAGCCTCGAATCTGAAGAGCATTTTAAAATCCATGATCTACGACACCCAACATGCGAATTCGAGTTCACCCCCCCCCCCCCCCAACCACCACCAATGGTGCCAGTCTGGCACCAAAGGGGGAATACGTCGTAATATTGCACTTTCATCTATTAGTTTTAGTAGGCGGTCCGTCGAGGTTCACATCCGTATTCAAGGTGAAACACAAAAAAAAAGCACGAAATATGCGGTTTATGGTGTCCTGGCACCATGGTGGCACCACTATTATTTCCTTGGTGCTACAGAGAATAATTCATGAAAAGCCGGAGGTATAATGAGAATTTTTCCTCAATTTCAAAGCTTGGGTACAATTAGTAAGCAGTAAAGGAACCGAAATTTTGAAAAATCGGATATTTTGTGAATATTATCCCCCCACTACACCCCCCCCCCCTTGCAAATTTTGGTACTCGGGTGAAATTATGTACAATTCGGAAGCTATTTGAGTCAAACAAAAAAGAAACTCACTAATCGGTTGGAAATTGAGGCCTGGGCAAATTTTACAGGATTATGCCCGCAAACGCACGTTTTTTAAGCATTAACCCCCCCTTTCCCGCCCTTAAAAGGCAAAATTCGAAATTCCGGCGCCGTAGTGCACAACTAGATAGTTTTCCGCGTCGAACAAAAAAAGAACCAGGAAAATCGGTTGAGAACTAAGGCCTGTGCAGACGACACAAGATTTTGTCACACACACAGACATACACCTATGGTTTTTTCGCGGATTTGGATTCAGAATGGTCTAAAACGGATTACTGTGTGGTTATTTTTTTTTCTGTTGAGTGTTGTCCAACTTCACCCCAGATCGATCTTATAAGGACGCCCAAGTCTTACTGTGGGACGTCCTAAAAACTGACGTCAGATTCGGATTCAGCGCACCAAATATCATAAGATAAGTGGTGAAAGAACGGGGCAGCCAGACCACCCCTAAATTTTGTAATCTAGTGTAATGAAAGTGCCTCACTGTCCTGTGTTGTGTTTTCCATTATTAACTATGTGGGGGCGCATACCGAACTTTTTCACTAGAGAAATAGTTCGGTATTCGCCCCCACTTTTTTCAACACCCAATTTCCCAATTTTCAAAAATTATAATTCGTCACGATTGTGCTCAAGAAGATGAAATCCAGTTTACGGAACACTCCTCAAAAAATGAAAAAGGTGGTCGGGTGTGCTTGCAAAAGAGAGAACAAAATGGGGGCGGATAACGAACTACACCCCAAGCCAATAATACCGCCGAGGTATTTCTATTCTTCTGCTACAAGGAATGCTAATGGAAACGTATTAATAATGTTGGTAATTGGATGCCAAAATAAATTGTAACATCCAGGGAAAATAATATCTAAGGTAGCTAAATAAGTAGGTAGCTTCTATGAACTACTTGTATTCTAACCCAACTGGGGCCTATATGGCGGAAACCAAGCTTCATGTTGAAAATTCAACGGGTGAGAATAAACAAGTAAGTAGGTACGGCAAGTAGGTAGTCACGGCTAGAAATGAAGCGATGAATTATCATCGACATTGAGAAACTGAGCATAAAATTACGGATTTCAACGTCGACGAGTCGATGGTAAGGAGGTTGCTGTGTTGAGCGGAGGCGTCTTGGAGGTTAACGGCATTGTATCCCAGACAGACAGACCAAGGGCCGAGGGCTGAGCATTCACTGGACACCATTTCCACTTATAACGGACGCGTAACAGGCCATTTCCCTCCCGAACACGAACTCCCGACGCGGAAGACAAACACTCGCAGGCAATTACAACTTCTTGATTCAAAACTCGGATAACCAAAACACAACAGAAGTACATAACGACGGACGAGCGGAGAAGGCGGACTGCAGACCCCCCTCCAACATACTAGACGTTATAACCGTGATTGAGTATCGATTGTCGATAGTTCGATCTTACGAGTCTTCGATAATTTGCAATATTCGGATTTCTTTCATCCTCAGAGAGCTCTTTCTCCCTTTCCAGCTCAAAACCGCCCTAAGCCAGTCATCGTAGACACATAAAACGGCTTTAAAAGCCTTTTAGTTCAGTAAAAATCGGTATTCTGATTTTGGTTTATTATTTTCAACTAGCTGGAGAGCCTACTAAAAGCAGGCAAAGACTATTCCTCCGACTCTCCTCCCGCCCCCAACCCCTCCGACTCCTCTCGCCTCCGACTCCTCCCGCCCCCAACCCCTCCGACTCCTCTCGCCCCCGACCCTTCCCGCCCCCAACCCCTCCGACTCCTCTCGCCACCGACTCCTCCCGCCCCCAACCCCTCCGACTCCTCTCGCCTCCGACTCCTCCCGCGCCCAACCCCTCCGACTCCTTTCGCCTCCGACTCCTCCCGCCCCCAACCCCTCCAGCCTACAACTCTCCCTCTGCCACGACCCCTCCGTGCATACGTACGTACGTACGTACGGTTGGCGTTTTATATAATTAAGATAATGAACCTTTCGAATCGACCAAGAAAAAAAAAATTTTAACACCCCCTCAAAATTTGATGGTTTACGTTTCAAGGTACGTAGAATCCAAAACGCTGCAAATCATTGCTCAAAGGTTTATTATTTTCTGTATAGATCACCCTTCTGTATAGATCACTGGTTCTCCATCAATAGCACCTACCACCATCTGTATTCTCCCTGGACCTTCCCTCTCAAATTTCAGCTTCCTGCGTTCAATAGGATTTGAAAATGGCTTTGGAGCTCACTCAGCTGATCAGTGATCTGAAGAGTGAAGAAGCCTTTGAGCAATGATTTGCAGCGTTTTTTACCCACCAACATTTTTTTTACCTACCAACTTTTTTTACCTACTAGCTAGGTACTACCTACCACACCATACTGGCTTCACACCTTCACAATCAAGTTTATTAGAAAGAACTAAACGCTTCACACTCGATTCGAAAAATAGAACGCTTCATATGGAAATTTGATTACTGGTTACGCAGAAGGCAAAACTGTATACAAATCAAAGAAATGAACAGCGATCGCATTTTAGTCCGATAAAATTTGAATGGAGATTAGACCTCTTTTGCGATTCACTCTCATGATTCTGTTTTATCGAAGGAAAACCTTCAAGTACTCGTAGGGACCGAACGGTTTGTCCTACAGAGCTCCGGGTGGTCTCAAAAATTTTTAAAAATTCAATACTATTTAAAATTGGTGAAAAAACGATACCTTTATTTCGAGAGTTTTCGAGCTAGGGCACTCTTGAAAATTTCAACCCTTAATTTTCACCCCTTAGAAGTGACCTACATCAACCAAAAGTTTCGCGGCACAACTAGACCCCAAATGGAGCACATAGGTATACCAAATTTGAACCAAATCGGTCCAGTGTTGCTAAGAAAAGTGCCACGGACGGCGGACGGACATTGCAAATTTGGATTCTACGCACCTTGAAACGTAGTGACAAAGTTTGAGGGGGGGTTATAAAAATTTTTTGCGATACGATCACATAGGCTTATTATTAGAAATAATAAACCAAAACGTTAATCGGTACATAAACACAAGCTACATCAAGTACAGAAACTGCAATTACAATGAGCTCATCGAAATAAATTCATCCTACTTTTCAACAGCATCCAAGCTGCCAAATCGAGATTTCACTGAAGAAAACATGGCTCAGTTGCCCCGACATACCTCACGTAGGCACGTAAGAATCATCCAAGTGTAGAGCTACTATTAAATTTGCATGACATATCGCGGACAGACCAGGTTACTCACAAAAAAACATTCATCTTCGAAATTTTGTGTAAGTAACGAACAACGAAAACCAACGAAATCGGAAAAAATGGCGATATGCAAAACTCGGGACTATACAAGGTCTACCGACCGATTCCTCAACATAAATGTAGAAATGAGTCAGTCGCATGACATGAGAAACTATTTGTATTATAAATTAGAAATTTACCTTGATTGAGTGATCTGACGGGGCACAAAAACTCAAATCTCCTGCAAAATCTCTGGTAAAAAGCCACTTGAGCTGGATTTGAAACCGGATCAGGTGGAAGGGTAGCAGAGAAGTGTGCTGGGGGCGAGAGTCGGTAGTTACTATCGATATATCGATAGTTTATGACTATTGATAGTAGCTATCGATAGCCATCCACTATCGATAGATTTGTACGTTTTTCTGTATTTGAAGTTCTCAGTATTCTTTCTCTTCTTTATATAAGGTTCAATAACATTAAATTCTCCATCGGACAGGTAAGTACGAAATAGAAGAAGCCAGTATCGTTAGTTTTTAACTGATAGTATCAGCCTATCGATAGTGCTGAACTATCGACTATCGCCCATCCGTTGGGGACGGTGATGCGAGGTGGCAGGCGGGCCGCGATTCTGAGAAGCCGTTTGTTTCTAAGAAGTAGCTTTCACTAGTACCTACCTACTGGCTGGACGGTTGCACATTCAACCAATTCCTCTTCATGATGTTTCTAATTTTGTAACGATAGAAAATAATGTGAACCATTTAATTATTTTTTAAATCTAAATTAAAAAGATTAAAATTAGAATTACTTACCCACCTATTTTAGCATAGTTTCAGGCTTTTTTTTTTAAAAATAAAACAAATGTAAATATTTCCAAGTGGAATAATTTCGTTCATAGACCATAATCTGACATTTTCCCATGAAAAGTCTCATTCTTGCAGCATGAGTGGATAAGCGAGTTTCGAATTTTTCAGTTCTGAAACCTCGAAAAAAGTGCCGAGTACGGCGGACGGACGGCCAAAATTTTATTCGATTTTTGGATTCTACGTACCTTGAAACGTGAACCAACATATTTTGAAGGGGGGTTAAAATTTTTTTCTTGTTCGATTCCAAAGGTTCATTGTTGAAAATAATAAACCAACAACTTCGATCGCATTTCGGTCAGCTAAAATTTGAACGGAGATTAGGGTAGGTTAGGTTTAGGTTAGATTAGGCCCGTGGTAGATTGTGGGACCAACCGTTCACTCCCTATATGTGTAAACTTGAATTTGAGAC
>CM019167.2:3407299-3840481 GCA_009739505.2 Apolygus lucorum | reverse complement strand
AAGACTAGCTCGTTAAAGCATTACCTTGCGTTAACCTGCTGTGTAGAAAACCTCACTGCATTCTTTAGCCCAAGATTTTTTTTCAAAAAACAATTTTTTTCTTTGAATTTCATAACATTTTAGTGTTTTGATACTCGGAAAAATCATTTAGAAATCTAGGCAACATTCTTTTTTTCAAATTTACCTTCAAAGTGCACTTTTAGACACTTTGGGTAGCCACATCCCCTTAGTTCATAAAACATGTATATGAAAAGACACAGTGGGCAAGCAGACCCAAGTCGATGTCGTACTATAAGACCGAAAAAAGTTTGATATTTAGAAATAAATCTTGAGTCAAAGAACCAAGCCATTCGAAATATTGTGCAAATATGCACTAATCACGAGTATCACAAACATGAAAGAAAAAGAATCAAAAATCCGTAAATCACAAATAAAAACTTTTTTTTTTGACTTTTTCAACTTCGATTTTTGGACCAAATTTTGTCAAATGTTGGACCATCTCTGCTGGACGAACGACACTAAATTAAAAGAAAAAACATAGACCATAATACATGCACCAGAAAGGAAATTCGCGACCATGATACTAGGGGATTCACATTGCTAGCTATAAAGTTTGATATATTGAAATCCAGTAAGAACTCCACTAGTTACTGAGGAGTGAAATTTATGAATACTTTACCAATACTCTTCAGAAGTTTGATCTATAAAGCCGCGTCCACACTTGCAACATTCGGCCGCTATGAACCTTGCTCTGATTTGATGATTTGCATAAAATTGGGAAGGTATCTGCCCCACCATGTCTACACTGCCAGAACAAAGATGACGATGATGTGCTCCACACCTTCTTCAAATGCACCAAATGGGCGCCCGAAAGAGACCAGCTGATGGCAGACCTGGAGTTAGCTCCCCAGATTTACACACCAGAGGATGTTGTCAGCAGGATGCTGGAAGGTGAAAGGAGCTGGACTGCGGTGGCAGAGTACACAGAAAGCATCCTGACAAGGAAGATACTATTAGAACGAGAAAGAGAGAGGAGGGAGCATCTGGTCCACCCCCTCACCCAGAACTGATTAACCGCCCCAGGACTCAGCCCGAAGTAATGTGTTGAACGGTTCCAGGCTGAGCTCCAACGTGGGAGATTAGGAGGTGTTTTTTTTAATGGGTTTGAATCCCACATAACCGGAAGATGCGGATCCTTCTTACGAGATCCAACTCCACATATGGATCTTAAAGATTTTCTCACCTGCCTGCTGAAAAAAAAAACCCTGCTCCGATCCTCCTGCATGTTCGGGGCAGCAAAACTTCAAAGGAATGAGGATCAGAGAAGCAGAGCGCAGTCCGATCGCTCCATTGGGGGGTTTTCATCTTGCATCGAAGAAATGTTCAGAGTGGGGTGAGCTTTGTATGGGCGGAGCGAGGTTCGGAGCGCTGGGATGTTGCAAGTGTAGACCCGGCTTTAAGAGGTTTCGCTTCAGAATTAGAAAGGGTTTTGCTGTCGAATTCTTTCCAGTCATTTGAGAATTTTCTGATTGCCGACAAGAGCGCTGTCTAGTGACATAGCTGTTGAACCTGCACCATTAGTTGAATGTGAAAAGCCTAAGCAATCTAAATTTTCATCCTTGTAATTTTTATACAAATGGCCTATTTCTGTACCATGATGATTTCATTGTACCTGTTTACGGTTGAAAATAAAAAACCCCTCTCAGTGGTATGGCCCTATAATATGTGTACTTTCAAATATTTTTGTGTCAATAAATTATTTTACTTCACGCATTCGCTCTTACCAAGCTCTTTCTTTTTTTTAGTTCGTAAAAGCCAAGTTGAATCCAGGGAGCTCGTTCAACCTGATAGGATATTCGTTTGGTGGACTCGTCGCCCTCGAGATGGTGCACCGGTTAGAGAAAGAAGGTTACTCTGGACAGCTCATCCTCATCGATTCTTCCCCAGCCACCATGAAGAAGATGGCCATTCACTCTGACGACGGAGATGCTAATCGTAGCGACGCCTTGATACTCATCGATTCCATCAGCTACCTCGCCGCCCACGTCAACTGGAAAGAGGTCATTTGATTTTCCCTCTTGATACTATTTGAAAACACTTGGATTAATATTGATAATACCGAGGATTGATTCGGGGCGCCGGTGTGGCTACGGTCGTTGGGGCGTCGTTTTTTGGCGGTGAACTTTGAACCAACTTCTGCGGGTGTCGTGGGTTCAAGGCTCATTGCTGGCAGCGTGCGTTTTTCGGTGGCCGGGGCTCTCATCGCCCCCTCGTCCCAACCCAGAGCGGTGAGGCAATGGGAAGCCATGAGCAAAATCATCAGTACAAATTCTGATCTTCCCTTTGGAAGACAGCCGATGATGTCCGCGACGCCAGGAATGGCAGTCGGACGAAAATCCGACCTTAAATGATTGTTTACTTACTTATCAATTCCATCAGCTACCTCACCGCCCAATTCAACTGGAAAGAGGTCACTTGATTTTCCCCCTTGGAGATTTGAAAACACTTATATTTGACGTAGAGGGCGTATTCACTAATCATAACTCACATTATCACACCACTTTCATTGCTCTACAATAGCATTACGATTGAATTTAACTCATCAAACATCACTAGGCCGACCTCCCTTTGCGGGGTTCCAGTATCGATAGCTGATTCAATAGGCTTCTCGTTCATGCGATCCATCGAGAAGCCGATTCAGATATCTTATTATATTTCGGTGGAGCCTCATTTGAATACTTGGCGATGCCGCCAACATATTAATAGTAGTAATACCGAGGTGCACATTATTTAGTTAACCCCTAATATCGTGAGGTATCTTTTTGTAAGTCCGATTTACCTGCCACAGTTTACCTGCTTTTAAGCCAAAACTGAAGGTTGTTGACTTTATTGATACTGAAACTATGTATCGTGTAAGAAAACGTAATAGTAAAAACATAAGAACAATATCATTCTCGAGTTGTCAGACAGTAGTAGGGCCTTCGAGGAACCTTCTACCCTCATTTCTCACCTTGCAGGCTATTAGTTGGGTTTGCTTGTTGGAGATGGCGCCACTGTCTAAGGCAGCACAGATCCCTTTATGAAGTTACCTTTTCTGTTGTTGGGGATCCATAAAGAACACGAAATCCAATAGAACTGAGGAATATATAATGGGGAATTTGCCTCACATTTTTTTTTTTTTTGTTTTTTTTCGAATGAGGGTTTATTCTTATGGAATAAAACCATGGTGAGCTGCTCGAAAACGGATCCAAAAAATTTAGAGAATTTAAGGAAAATGGAAATTTTAAATGTGGTGGCAATGTGTAAGAGGCAGCCATGTTTGTAACGTGACGGATATTCTACCAATCTGACTTCAAACGAGGTTCTGTGGCGCTTACCACAGAAGCGGAACATACACGAACTTTTAGCTTACAAGTAGTGCGCACAAGAGTGCGCCGCAAACTGGCAGGAAGAACCTAGACACAAAAGTGACCAAAAGAAACAATATTACTCACTTTTTTACAATACGAATCTACCTACTAGTTTATCAAGCATTATTAGTCTTCATCTTCTCTTATTTAGTTTCAAGATTTGAATCAGATTATTCGAGTAGCCATTTCACTGGATCATTTTGTGTGGCGGTACTAGAACTCTGTCTGTTGTCGGAGTTGTTTTCGCGTCGTTTTTTTTTGTATGACGTCAACAATATTCCTCGATTTTCGCGGTGTTTGTAACAGAGGTTCACTTGTTTAGGCATTTTCTCCTACGGTAATTTTTTCCCCTTGGTTATTCCTAGTGTTAAACGTTATTCTAGGGCCCTATTATAGGATTTGACTTGAAATTCCAGAATCTAAAATTGAGGCAAATTCCCCAATGGGGAATTAATCGGAGGTAAAAATCACAAGGCGGTAACGAACAAACTGGCAACATAATAAAAGGCAACACAACATGGCCGACACAAGAAATTAAAGTTCAGACCCTAGAGCCCTCTGTTAACGAACTTAAGAACTAGGACTTGTCCCGAATATTCACAACACGCTCCCTATTTGGGATAAGTCCCTGCAAGACCAAACAGCGCTGAAGTTTCTCTTGATTAAGTGGCTTTGTAAATAAGTCCGCGACCATGTTTGAGGTAGAGACATGAACAAGACTGAGTTCACCTTAGCGAATCCGTTCACTTAGGAAATGATGGCGTACGTCAATGTGTTTCATTCGTGCTTGGTAGGCGCCATTTAGAGCAAGGTTCTGCGCTCCCTGGTTATCCACCCTTAGTTCCATAGGTTGCTTCACTGATTCTGGAAACAATTCTGAAGAAAGTCCACGCAACCAAAGCGCCTCTTGTGCAGCTGACGACGTAGCCATGTATTCTGCCTCGGTAGAGCTTAGTGCCACAGGCTGCTTCTTAGTTGACCATGACAAGGCAGATCCATTCTTCAAAAACACAGCAGGTAACTGAGCGTCTCTCGTCAATGTCGCTGGCCCAATCAGAGTCAGAGTTGCCAATAAGGTTGGAAATTTTGTCCTTTTGGCCAGAAAATTCAAGCTGTAAGTTAGCTGTACCCTTGAGGTATCTAAAGATCCGCTTGACGGCACTCCAATGAGCTCTCCCAGGATTGGCATTGAAACGACTGACATAACTGACCACAAAGCTTATATCAGGGCGACATACTTGAGATGCAAATAGAAGGCTTCCTACAGCCTCTTGGTAAGGAATCTTCTCCATCTCAGCCCTGGAAGCCCTCCATCTCCTCAGGTGTGGAAGGGCACTGTTCCTTAGTCAATTGTAGACCAGACACCTTAGGTGTATCAGAAGGATTACAATCTTTCATGTTGAACTTGTCAAAACTTTGTCGTTGGAGATGGCGCCACTGTCTAAGGCAGCACAGATCCCTTTATGAAGTTACCTTTTCCACCTCATTTCTCGGTTCTATAATTTATGAGAAATAAAAGACCCAACACCCCACCAAGGATTTTTCCAAGTTTCCGCCTTCTACTCCAACAAAATTGGGTTGTAGACAGATTCTGCTGATGCAGATAGTGTGGCCCTTGGAAAGATCATTCTTGAGCTGACAGATGTAATAGGGCCTTTGAGGAACCTTCAGCTCATATATTCTATAGATTTGTAAAAATACATCTAAATTTAATAGGGTGTGCGCCTGGGTAGGAAAAACTGTTTATTGTTATTTTTAATCTAAGATAGACCTCATGCTGAGAATTTTGGTATCAACCGCGACCTTCTAGCGTGTGTAAATCTTTTCCTATGAATTTTTAAAGTTTCGACCGTTTATGACGTCACAGTGGGGGGGGGGGGGTCCCGCCCAGGCGAGAGGGGCGCGTGACGTCATAAACGGTCGAAACTTTGAAAAATCATAGAAACAAATCTACTCACGCTAGAAGGTCGCGGTTGGTGCCACAATTCTCAGAATGTTTAGATTAAAAATCTAAAAAAATCAAGGCGCACCCCCATCTTAGAAAATCCGAAAAAACAAATTTTTGGAACAAGTGGGGAATTAAGGGTTAGAAGTAGTAAATAAATTGTGTGATCGATGGGATTCGATAGAACGAGCTCTCTCTACACTTCGTCCCTGATCTCAGTTCGCAAGGAACTGAAATCGCCTATCATTGCTCGCCTAGACAACAGAATTACTGGTTTCTATGGTGACTGAAGAAAGTGCTAACCTATTGGCTTGAATATGCGGTTATTTCCAGAGTTTTAATGCTGCTCTTTCTTGCCCCATCAACTTATTACTCCGTGGGTTTACATTCAGTTTTCAATTCTTTGTTTTGGTCTCGAATTCTCTTTTACATCCTCTTTGTGGCATTTTCTTCAAGTTTTTAGAGCAGTATGTTGGAAGTTACTTATTTGAAGAAGTGCCACCAGCTTTCCTTCTTTTGTCGGCAGTTTCGTTTCCGTGTACGTACTGGATTCATTGTAGCAATTTTGTAAGTTGGGAAGTACGGCAGTGCTCCTAATTCAACCAATCTAGAGAAGCTAGAGACTTGTCGTAAAGAGAACGATTTCCTGATTAGAAAAAAAGGAAGAGCTCGACAAATTTGGGAACAATATTTAAGCTATATGACGATACTTTAAAGCACAAAGGCACTATGTCCATCCACCTTCCACATTTTTTATTTTTTATAATGTCAGAAAAACTCAAATTCAACAAAACTTATTGAGTTTTCTTGACGGTGATAGCTTGAAAATTTATTGAGGAAATTGAAGAGTTAAGCCATTATTTTAGGAATTGTGCATTGGTGATAATTTCTTTTGCGTTTTTCTCAAAACTCCATTTTTGGGCATAACACTTTTGTGCTTTAAAGTATCGATGTTTACTGTTCAGTCTGGATTTTTAAAAATGAACTGCCCGATTTTATGGTTTTTTGTTTGCTTGTAAATTCCAGGTTGAAGAGGAACTTATCTCGATGAAAGACAGACCTTCTCGAGTGGAGTACGTAACGAAAATGCTGAAAGGTCTGGCGCCTGCCAGCGACTACTTCATCAGCCGGGTGCTCCTCTCGCTCCTGTTCAGGTCAGACGCAGCCAAGGAGTACTCAGGAGTCCCACTCAACTCGATCCGATCTCAAGTCACCCTCGTCAGACCTACTCAAGGTCTCACAGGCGACACTGACTACCAACTAGATCAGGTACGAACACTTCAACTATTGAGATTGATTATGATGAGGATCGTGCTGGTCACAGAGTAATGGAGACAAGTTAACAGAGAAGAAAGCTAACGTTAAATGGTGTGCTAGCATTTTTGAGGCTGCCTCAGTTGCGCTATCTATTTTCAGCTAGGATTGAGGAACTACTACGGAAGTGGCGGGGAGGGGGAGGCCACACTCTCTTCATGCCGCTTCTTTTCAAATCCTTTCGAATGACCAGAAATTGATTTTCGTTTCATCATCATTTAGATTTGCAAATATTACTTGGAAAAACCAATCGAGGCGAAAAGTATTTTCAGAGTTCCCCATGAAATTGTTGTTGTCCCTATCGCCAGTAGTTCGAATATTCAATTGACAACTGCCACCCAAAGAAACGTTTGAAACCCAGTGTATTATTGAAAATCACTCGATTTTTTCGTACATATTGCGAATATAACTGAATGTTATCAAATTAATTACTTAGATGCAGCCGGTAACGCACCAAGGAGAAAAATATGTGATAAACAAGGTGACTTGTGATGAGGTTGGGAACAAGTGATCATGAACGCTATCTGTTGCTTTCCACTATAACTACGTCCTGGAGCTCCACCAATCAGAACGCTTCTCGGGCTCCCACATTCTGCTTTCAGCCCAGTGGTGCTGGTGTAACAGCTCAGGGGCAAATGGACTGATGTTAACACTTTCCACGCGGGTCCCAAAATGGCGATTTCATCACCAACATGGATCCCAAACGGGGTGGTCTTGCCGACAGCGCGGGTTGCCTACCGGTAGGCACTTTTTCGCCGCTCTACTGCCATCTTTTTCTTCTCAGTTGAATTTGTTAGTAGTTTTTTTCAACAGGATTTAGCCATAGCCGGTCCCCAGCCCGTGTTGCGGAAGGGGGAGGGAAAATTAAGCCCAAAACATAATTTTTCCTTCTAAATTTGGAAAAATAACGTTGAAATCGAAGAAAGGACCTCACCACGAAAATTATTACAATATATTTATATATTTATTAGGTATACAAATTATTACACAATGGTTTATTATTTTTCTATAGATTCTTTGTATAGATCACTCGTCTACAAAATCACCAACCATCCAATATGAAGAGAAGAAAAAAAAAAAGAAAAAAAATCAAAATCACCAACCATCGATCGCATTTCGGTCAGCTCTAATTTGAACGGAGATTAGGCCTCTTTTGCGATTCACACTCGTGTTTTGATTTATATATATATATTTCAATATAAACCCTTAAATTGTCGTAGGGAGCGAACGGTTTGTCCTACAGAGCTCCGCGTGGTCTCAAAAAATTCTAAAAATTCTATAAAATCTTAAATTGAAGGAAAAACAATACCTTTATACCAAAATTTTTTGAGTTAGGGCGTTTTCAAAATTTCAAAATTGATTTTGGAACCCTTAGAAGTGACCTACATCAACCAAAAGCTTCGGGGCACAACTAGACCCCAAATGGAGCCTACATACCAAATTTCATCAAAATCGGTCAATGCTAAGTGGGAAAAGTGCCGCAGACGGCGTACGGACGGCCAAATTTTTATTCGAATTTTGGATTCTACGTACCTTGAAACGTAAACCATCAAATTTTGAGGGGGTGTTAAAATTTTTTTTTCTCGGTCGATTTCAAAGGATCATTATTGAAAATAATAAACCAAAATCGGTTCGGGTATGAATTTCTCATGAAATTTGAAGTAGAATTCGAATCTGTAATAAAAAGAAGAAACCTTTTAGAGAAGAACCTTTTATAAATCAATCAAACTTCGTAAGTTAAGTATTTAGAAGAACTTAATCGGAAGGAATCGGTGGCTACAGCTTTCGTACAAGTACGCAACCAGGAGAGACATTTTATGTCTTTGCGCCCCCTTTCCCCTTCATATTTCCCCTTCGCATAACGCTCCCCGCGGAGCGTGACGATTTTTCATTTATGTGCCATAGTAAAGACATAAAATGTCAAAAACAAAGTTAGTGTCAATTGCGCGCAATTTTTTTGCGCAAAAATATTTTTCCTGAATTCTTTACAAAAAAATATGAAAAATGGCGTTGGACCCATTTTTCTACGTAATTTAATACGGAAATGCCGGAGGGTGGACCATAACTTCTGGGACACCCTGTATAGAAAAATAATGAACCTCTGTGTAATAATTTGCAGCATTTTGGATTGTTGGAGGCTAGAAAGCCCTCCTTATTGAGTATTTACTGCCTGCGACTACGTCTCTTCATCAATACTAAAACCAGTCTCTTTTTCAGTACTTGAAATCCCCTGCTGAGGTTCACGTCGTGGAAGGCAACCATTTGTCAGTATTAAGCTCTCCCAAGACCGCGTCCATCGTCAACGAAGTTCTTCAAAAGAACCCCACAGTTCTGAGCAAGTCTCAGTCCTTCGCTCCCAGCCAAGTTCCAGATCCCATGCACAAAAATATCAAATGAGTTCAGTTAGTGTAGTTCTTAGCTTAAGTTATAAATAAAATACGTATTTATGAATCATCTTGTGCCTCAATTCAATTTTCCTTTTCGTACTTGGCTCTACGAAGCACACCTGCGACCAGCCTACTAATACAGGGTGTCCCCCTGCTAAAATCGTCCAGATAGTGGTAATTTTTAGCGATATTCAAGGAAAATGAAGCTATTGCAGCAATGGCCTCAACATTTTTAGAATGGACTTTTTCGAAAAAATTTTACACTGAAATCCGTTTTGGAACATTCTGAAACGATCCCTGAAGTTTTTCCAAAAATCACACACACGCACATATACTCGTATATATTGAAGATTAATTTTCTTCCATTTATCGAGGCGCGGTCAGTATAGTGCCCTCCTTAGTAAGAACGTCCTATGTCCATTTTTGCACTTTTTGAGATGAGGACACTGTTGTAGCTCTCGATCAGGCGCACCTTTTGAGCTAAGCTAGAACGCCCTATGTCCACAGAAAAGGCTTTGAGAAAAGATTTGTCCTATGTCCATTTATCAAGTTTCACATACCCATCCTAGGCTAAAACGTCCTAATTAAGTCCTACTAGGCTTAAACGTCCTATGGAGAGGAAAATCAGGGACATAAGACGTTCTAGCTTAGTACACAGCATTAGATGAGTTGATCTACACACAACTCTCAAGGCCTAAACTTTTCCTCGGTTATTTAAAAAAAAATTTTTAAAAGTGTTTTCGTCGGTGGTGGACTCAACAATGTTTTACCTGTAACTTGAGGACTTGTGATACGTTCACTCTCTATTTGCAATATTGTAACTTCAAGTTCCTAATTTACAATTTTCATTTTCAATTGGTACAGTTTACTTGAAGTAATTGGCTTAGTAACTTTAACTAACTTGAGTAACTTTAACTGTAAACAATAAGTTGTGGTAGTAAACGTAGGAGGAACCTTTGTCTTGAAATTCGCTAGTGAACCAAATATTTTCTCTTCATTTTTTCATATCAACTTTTTCGGAATTATGAATGGTTTTGGATTTCTTATGCATATTATACTTATAATATTACTTGATTTGTAGTTCTATTACGCTATCAAAAATGTACCTGATACAAGCGACTAAAATTATTTAATCTTCAGGTTACCTTCATCTCATATTCATCTATCCAGTTATAATTAATAGATCTAGAGCTGCAGCAGGTTACTAGTACGTACATATTTTTCATGGATAACCTCAAAATCCTTCCTACGGTAAGTAACTCGCATATCACCTTCACGTGATATCCTTGATATGGTAGATTCCTCTACCTCTCCTTGTTAGATCCTTCAAAGAAATTGATTGTCGGCAAAAACCTTGAGTTTGAACTAAATGTTTGAAATAATACTCGAAACTCAATGGACATAAGACATTTTAAGCTAGCATCACACTGTTACAAGCTGTCCTATGTCCATGGGTACTAGGCTAAAACGTCCTATGTCCAAATTTTTACCATAAATGACCTAATACAGGCCAGGCAACGAGTTTTCAAGATTTGTTCATACACTGGCAAAACAGGGGAATAGATTTGAGAGGTGATGGTCAAAAAACGAAATCTCAAGCTTCAATGGTTCGGGTGGCGCAGAAGCCGAAACTAAAACGCGATTTTCTCGAAACTTGAAAAATGGACATAGGACGTTTTTACTAAGGAGGGCAGTATATGTATATGTATGAGGGATGTTGTCGACCGTATTCCTTATAATATAAGGATCATCAAAATGCATGCATTTCTAAACAATATGTTTGTAGTTGGTTCCTTTCTGTGCCGTCCACTTCAGCAAGAACGGTGGCGAACTTCCCATTCAAGGTCTCTCAGTGTCAGCTTATGATGACAGAATCCACAGAGCGTCCAGTTTCCATGGTAAAAAATAGAGGGGAGGTTAGCACCAACTCTAGTTTTCCGTAGCTTCACGTTCACGGGAGCTCGCCACCGTGTGAAGCAAAAACTCTGTAATAACGTAACGTTTTCTGGTGGTTAATCCAAGGCAAAAGCATGTTCCACGCTAAAAGCTCATGAAGTGGGGGAAAAGGCTCACCGTGTGAAAGGAGTGGACTGAAATCACAAAGCCACTGTTTTGATCTCGGATTTTATAAAAATAACAGAAGCAAAAGTTTGAAACAATTCACTTTATATTTACAATATCAGTTTGGTAACAAAGTGTATTTGCATTTTATAAAATGTCATCAAAAAACAAAAACATTACGTTAACTACAATATTATTAACAGTCTTATAATACAAACAGCTTTTTGGAAAACTGTTGACATAGCAAAGAACGAAATTTGGTTTCAATATGAATACATTCACTTTATTGGGCACCGGGACATTAGGCTACAGCAGTTGAATAATAATATTAATCTAGTTATTCCGTTCCTACAATAAAGTTTTATCCACCGACATAATGGCTCATTAATGCTAGTAAAATCACAATTTTATGATTTTACACTCTCCGTTCGGGTTGCTCATAAATTGTCATTCTTATTATGAGTTATTCGCCCCTCAGGGAACAAGATACGCCTTAGAATATAATTTATTATTGTTTAAGAGGGTAGTCGATAACATTGTCAAGATTAAAACCATCGAATGCACAGAAGAACGTCAAATATCCAAGAATAACGAAAAGTGAGTACGAATGGGAGGGATTTTACCCCGAACCGAGAGTGTTGCTTATACATACCTGAAATAAATGTATATTTGAAGCTAAATTTGAATAATTTATCTTTGTTTTCTCATACAGGCACAAGGAACTATAGGCAAGCAAATAAGGTCTCAATAGAATGAGTAGGTACGTTACATTATACGAGACACTCAACAACGCTTTCTTAGCCAAGATAATAATTTATAGCTCAAAGAGGAGAGGTTTGATATTAACGAATAAATGTCCCAACCTGAAAGAGCTGTTACGAATAAAATCACTCGCGACGAGATTGTGGAAAACCAATTTAATAAAAACAGAGTTGAGTAGGACGTTGTCTATTGCCACGAAAATAATGAGTTACAAGTTAAATCGATTTCGACGGTTAGGTCATCAGTAACAAACAATATGAAGGTGCATCACAGACAGCATAGCTTATATAGCCACAAGTGAAAGGGAGCTTGAATTCCATTGGTCGAGAAAGTGAAAGTCATACCCAATCAGATTGCAGCAGATAAGCGAAAGGAGAATCCTATTCACGATTCTTAAAAGTGATAGGTCTGGTAAATGTCTGAATGAGGAGGTCCCTAGGGACGGCACGATACTTCGAAGTATCGATACCCGATATCTTTTATATCGATACTTCGATAAGATCGGCTCAAAGTATCGATACCCCCGATATTTTCAAATTAATTCACCTAGATTTTGCAAACCAAATAAAAACCCCAATAATTAAGAAATATTTATATTATCAATATATTATTAAACGCCATTAATTTAAAATGTTGTAAAATTCAATAATTTGATCTGTAATAAAAATCAAACATTTAAAATTTAATAAAAATGAATAATCAATTTTGTTGAATATTAAATTTTATTCCAATTTTTATTTGCAACAAACCTCTGTTTAATGAAACGATTTTTTTTCTTCCACTACAAATGGAAAGGATCACGTAATAAATCAGTTACAAAACAAATTATACTCATTATCAAATAGTAAAAACAAAAATTTGCCGTAACCCTAAATGAATGGCTACACTTGAAGTTTTTTAAAAAGTGAATAAAAAATAAAACGAAAATAAAATTAAAGAAAACCAGCGAAATGAAAAATGCAAACGCGAGGAAGGTTATTGAATATCGATGAAGAATATTAAAAGCGATATCTTTTCAATTCATACTATTCTGAGCCTATTTTGAGTGTTATTCTGTGGCAGAAAAAATGTGGCATTCTTTTCTGGGTACTAATTTGGTATTTTTTTATTAGTCTACATAGGCAAAAATGTCGATAATATCGTCCAGAAAGTATCGATACCTCCGATATTTTAAGCAAAAGTATCGATACCAATATATCGGTATGAGTTTTTTTTTCCGTATCGATACTCCGATATATCGGTGATATCGTGCTGTACCTAGTGGTCCCTCAACATGTTTCAAAGTTGATGGGTTCATTCCTGCAATAGCCCCCCCCCCCCCCTTCACAATGTTACCATGGAACAAGTATTAGGAAGAGTCACTCCATAGGAAGATCTGTGACGCTTACTGCAGTACTGCCACCTCTGGAAGCGTAAATGAGCTTACGTGGCTGAATGCAGGAGTGTGTGAACTAGGGGGAGCGTTGAACGCAGATACAAATGACCAGAAGAAGCCATTTTACTCACTCTTTTTTTACAATTCGATTCGTCTTTATCTTCTCTGATTTGTCGCTACATATATATCAGTTAGTTTCTTATTTTTTGCTTATATCTTCGTTTAGTTTCTGTACAAAGTTAGTTTCCCTATTATTTTACATTACATCATGAAATAGGTACATAACAATGTAGTGTGTCACGTCCGAAAAGTGTAGTTAGTAGAGGTGTGCCGGTACAGCTGTACCGGGACTGTATCAACTTGGAACGGTTCCACGCAGTGACAAAATCTCGACCCTTACCGGTCCAGTTCCACAGACTGATAAGATATCTAGACTCTGGACTGGTAAGGATGGAACCAGACCAATAAGATATCATGGAGAATGGCTCTGGACCAGGAAGGGTTTTGGACCAGTAAGCATGGATCTTGTTCTCAGTTCTGTTCCATGTTGTACCTGGAAGCGCCCTAACTACTTCCATGGACTGAGAATGTAATAGTATCATGGAATGGCTCTTGAGCGGGAAGTGATCTTCTGGACTGGTTAGCTTGAGAGTTGTCTCCAGTATTATTAATTTATTATTGTCATGTTAAGTTCTTAAACTGCAATGTCATTATTCTTGGATGGATGGATGGATGCTCTAATTAGGTTGCCAAGGAATTCCGTAATAGGCAATAACGAGAGGGGGGAGTCCCTTGTAGGAGTCATTATTCTTTCCTTGAATGAGGAATTTCACTATGTCGGAATTTCCTATTTTTGACCCCAAAATCGGATTCAGCACCTCTAAAAACCCCCTAAGGCAAACCCCCCCCTAAGGCAAACTTTCAGCCCGAACTTCCTAATTTACGAATAAACGAAACAGTGTAGAAAATACGAATGTTTAAAGAAACCGGGAAAATGACGTCATGCTGGAATAGTTCATTTATGGCCGCTTGAAGCACTGAGATCGAGAAATCCATAGTCCCCAGATGCAAAATTTCATAAAACAGTAAAGTTCGAAATCGAAAAACTGAAGAAAAAAATAGAAAAAGCGAGATGGGGAAAATTAGGTTTCCTCTGTTTTTGTTTGATAACTTTTCTCTTAGAAAACACGATTTCGTCGTCCCAATGGGCAACACTGGGAGGAGACGGCGATCCGAACAGCCCAATCAGCGAGCGTTCCCGCTGGACGTCTGTTTTCCCAGTTAGTTTTGAAATTAAAAATTTTGACTCTCCCAAAAATAACAGGGGACTTATTTTCCGAAATCAGCCCGATTTTCATCTATCCCACACCATTAACTATTCAGGAAAAATGCAAACAGAAATCGGTGAAATTCCTCATTGTTTGGTCACTATAATTTATAATAAATTGTCTCTTCTGTAACACTGGTTCAAATTCCTTCCTTTCAGCTAATTTTCAAGGAAAATGATGCTATTGTACTGCAAGTTGAGTTCATAAGCATGGAAGAAGGACGATAGGGATTTGACTGCCTGTACTGGTAATGGAACTGTACCGGTAATTTGGAACGGTTACATCTTTGTCATTGTAAACGTTGGAACCGTTCCAGGGAAATACCTGGACCAACACACAATAGTTAGAAGTGGCGTATGAAAACTCATTCAAATGTTATACGTTGAAAACAACAATGTTTCACCTGAGTGCTCCACCTTCCGATTTCGTAATTAATAATTTAATGAACAACAATTGGGTTACTTTTCGCTAAGATCTGATTGCATGGTTCAGGTTACCTACCGACATTCTTAATATTTTTACACGGAAAAACCCGCATTTTCCACAAAGTAGGTGACGAAGTACCTAGGAGGTTTTGTACCTAACATTAAATGCCATCAAATTTGTATGATCCTCCCAGGTCCCTTCACTTCTCTGAGCCAATAGGATTCTCCTTTCACTTATCTGCTTCAATTGGGTATGACTTTCACTTTCTCGACCAATGGAATTCAAGCTCCCTTTCACTTGTGGCTATATAAGCCATGCTCTCTGTGATGTACCTTCAGTTATTGTTTGTTACTGAAGACCTAACTGTCGAAATCGATTTAACTTGTAACCCATTATTTTCATGGAAATAGACAACGTCCTACTCAACTCCGTTTTTATTGAAAGAGCTGTCCTCATTTGGATCAATTCGTGGATTCTGCTGAACGAAATCGTCGTCACATCAGTCGAGAAAGTTAATGTTGTTTACGTAGTCAATAAATCTTTGGCTTTTCAGGGTTACTGAAAGAGATGAAGAACCTATTGGAGAGTGACTGCGCGTCCTCTCTTTCAGCGAACTGACCTCATCCCTAAATCCATCTATGAGCCATGTAATATGTACAATGAACCATGTTCAAAAACGTGACGAGCACCAAAGTCTTTGGTTGAAGTGAGATACCGATTTACATGAATGGAAAATTCAATTTAGGATCAACAAGGAAACAACGAACCAGCAGGTACGTCCGTCTTGCACTCGTCATTTCAAAATTGATTCATAGGCACTACTAATAAAAAAATACAGATCACAGAAAACCATCGCAACTGCTTAATAATTGTACTCGTACGTGATAAACCCACGAGGACTTCATGAAAACACAAAGGAATATCAACCTAGACAATAATATTAATGTACAGACTAATTAAGAGGATCGATAATGGATATTTGATCATCCCTGTTGGAATGCACTTCATGACGTCATAAATGTTGAAAGTACTGCTACAGGTCTACCACAGAAACTTTGCATCCGTGTGGCGCCCTCTAGGTGGCGGATATGCGAACTATAAAGATCGAGTCAACCTTCCATGGTGAAAGCTTGACACGAAAACTGGAGCTGTGAGAAATTTCATGTTCGTGTAGTGCCAAGAAAAATTCAATTTAGGAAATGCACGAATTTCAAGCTGCAGTAGGAGGGAAATCAAGTCACTTTTGAAGGGAGAAATTCCCGAAAAATTATCATAACGCGCGGGAATTTGCTTGATGATAAGAGATAATCAGTTCAATGTTCTCCAGAAGAGTGCGCCAAAGGGATGCAAAGTTTCTGTGGCAGACCTACAGTTCGTCACCAAAGCTCGACTAAGCAGAAGACCTGGCCAGGGCCTCCACTTTGTGGCTTCAGCATTCATTTTAGCGAATTTTCAAGGAAAATTAAGTTATTGAAATGACCTCAAAATTTTTAGAAAATACTTTTTCGAACTTTTTTTTGTACTTGAATCGGTTTTGGAACATTCTGAAACGATCCTTATGATTTTTCCGATCTCAACTCCCAATCCCCTTCTCCCCTTTCTAACCCTTCAGGCCTGTTCCCTGCTTCACAGAACGAGGATTGCGTTCGAAGTAGCTCTAGGACTCGCTGACTGCCAGACTTCCTCAAGGACTACGTCCAATCCTGAGGGTGGGGTAAATGTGGTATTATTCAACCTCATCAGGTGGTAATTTTCTATGTTCCCAAGAACGTTATTAATCTAGTTTCATTATTGTCTGGTAAGCGAATAAATTGTAGTATATATGAGAATAGAATGTATTGCGGATTCAAAGGTTTATTTGCCTACAAGACAATAACGAAACTAGATTAATAGCTGTTGTGATCAGCGACCTCTTCGCATTTCTTTCCATTCGCATCCTTAGCTCATGTGGTAGGAGCTCTGATTCAGAATCGGAATGATAGGAGATCGATCCCCGGTCGAGGGAAGTTTATTTTTGATGACTCAACAATATGGCGCAGTCAGTAGGACCCGAATGGTCTCCTCAGCATTTCTCAGAGAAACAATAATTCATTAAGATTAGGTCATCAAAACCGCCTATTCGGACAAATGTTGAGGTCAGCAGATCCCCCGCCCTGTCAATAATGAACAATAACAAAAAAACTCCGAAGCCAGTCAAAAGTACGCGTTCTCAATAGGTTGTAAAATGCCGGCCAAAGCAGCCTCCCTGACTAGGTAACGGAGTACCTAAGATTTCCTAACAGGGGGAGATGTTGTGATCAGCGACCTCTTCGCATTTCTGTCCATTCGCTTCCTTAGCTCAAGTGGTAGGAGCTCCGATTCAGAATGGGAATGATAGGAGATCAATCCCCCGTCGAGGGAAGTTTATTTTTGATGACTCAACAATATGGCGCAGTCAGTAGGACCCGAATGGTCTCCTCAGCATTTCTCAGAGAAACAATAATTCATTAAGATTAGGTAATCAAAACCGCCTATTCGGACAAATGTTGAGGTCAGCAGATCCCCCACCCCGTCAATAAGGAAAACAATAACAAAAAAACTCCGAAGCCAGTCAAAAGTACGCGTTCTCAATAGGTTGTAAAATGCCGGCCAAAGCAGCCTCCCTGACTAGGTAACGGAGTACCTAAGATTTCCTAACAGGGGGAGATGTTGTGATCAGCGACCTCTTCGCATTTCTGTCCATTCGCTTCCTTAGCTCAAGTGGTAGGAGCTCCGATTCAGAATGGGAATGATAGGAGATCGATCCCAGTCGAGGGAAGTTAATTTTTGATGACTCAACAGTACCGAACCCCTTTAAGCTGAGACGCTATGTACGATTGAAGTAGCACTTTTTTCGAAATACTCGTAATACAGAGATTAATGCCATGAACACAGTTATAACTTGGAAAGAGAGCATTTTCTCACGTTTACAAATTATTCAACAGTGAGACACACCAGAAAAGAGTTCAATTCTAACTTTCAAAGGCGTTTATACTGTAGAATGAATTCGAACACAAAATAACAATATTTCAAGGCGAGAACTGATTTTCTCGTTAGAAGAAAAAATGTTGAGACTCCTCCGCTAATAAGAATCCTCTTTATCATCGGTCCAGAGACTGTAATGTTCAAGCAGAACCGCCACGTTCAAGAGCTGAACCGCTACTGCTGCTGATGGGGTTCTGACCCAAATTTTCATCAGCAGAGGAGTCTCAAAATTTTCTCCATTTTTTCGTCTCTGCACCATCGGCAATAATCAAAAAGCAGTGTTTTTCTTGTGTCCTGAAAAAAGAGGATTTTTGAGTCGTAACACTAATCAAGCTGCGATATCTTCTAAGCAAGTTCAATTTTTGAACGTCGGTACCCGTAAATAAAAAACGATTTTGTACAACAATTTCCCATCTTTGGTTGATGGAATTCGAAGAATATTAAATTAACAAGTAGGAGAAACCCGCGTTTCGTAGTTCCTGAAAAGTGACGTCTTTTCACAGGCCATAACCTCGAAAACAGTGATAACACTACAGGACAAATTCGAACGGAAGATCACGTTTCACAGACAAACATGGCGGTTCACGCCTCAACTGGGCATTATCACTTCAAAATGGCGAAGTCAACCTTCAAAAATCTACTCAATAAATGAATAGAATTAAAAAATACAAATAAATAATAATAGGTAGATACATACCTAAATCTAGTTATGAGAAACATAGTTTTTGGGCTGAGTCGCTAATTTATTTTAAGAAAATTAATCTGGAAAGAACTCCAGAGCACAATTATGTACACCTACTTAACAGTTCTATTTAACTTAGGTACAATTGACTAAGAAAATTATATAAAACTCGATTACTAAACAGGAAAATTCACAACGACAGGCGATACCTTGAAACATTCACAAATTTACTTGGGAGATTTGTATCTTACGTGAGATGAACGGAGTGTTTGGAGATTCAAATGAAATCTTGAATGAGATCCCAAGAAAAGTGTTCGCTAGAGTATTCAGCCTATTTAGATTTCATGGGCTGTTAGGAACAACGAAGAGGTCCTGAAATCACATTCATAATGAGCAATTTCTTCAATCCAAATGTTCAGTTGTAACATAAATACGATGAACGTCAGCTGGGGACACTTGGCGGCCACTTTTGCGTTTTACGCAGAGCTTTACAATGCAAAATGTGTGATACACTAGGCTCCTACTCTCTGGATTGTAACGAGCGATGATTTCTAAGGTTGATACAATGTTTGAAATTTGGTTAGAGAGTTTTTCCTTACTTGGGAGTATCTAAAAACGCTGCAAATTATTACACAAAGGTTTATTATTATTCTGTGTAGATCACTCGCCTGCATAGAACACAGCTGTGCCATTGCCACTACCCACCAACCATATTTTTGCTTCACAATCAAGTTTATTTGGAAGAAATGAACGCTTCACCCTCAATTCGAAGAAAAAAGAGAGTTGCGGGTGCCTTCATGAGGAAATTTGATAACTGGCTGCTGTCATTCTGTTTAGGAAAATTCATACAATTTGATAACTTTTTATAGTGGGGAAAATCTAGAAGGTGGGAAGTGGTTGTAGAAGAAGGACATTTTTGAGAATATTCCCGAGCAGAGTGCAAATAGGCGGTGAAATATCCGAAGGGCGGCAATATCTTTGACAGGCCTACCGCCAAGAGTACCGAAATGGAATTAAAAGGGTCCGAAAAAAAAAGTCGGCGAAGATCAGACCTGCTGGATCACTCCTGCTCAAAATTAGAGCACCACCATCCATTTTTTCGTTTGTCTCTTTCCTTCTTCCCTTATAAATTTTGTATCCTGGACTGGCCAAGAAGAAGCCAAGACATGAATCCGATAGAGCATGTTTGGGACTTGCTGAAAAGAAGAATTCGAGCCAGAGATCCACCATCAGACAATCTTCAGGAGCTGGAAACAGCAGCGAAAGAGAAGTTAGACAATATCCCTCGGATTGTTACCATAACCTCTGCTCCCTGTCACAACGCAACAGGGTTTCCCTGGAGTGGGTGGCGGGGCATAGTGGGGTGATGGGAAACGAGAATGCTGATGCGCTGGCCAGAAAAGGCTCACTGACTCCGTTCATTGGTCCGGAGCCGGCCGTCGGCATTCCCAAATCCTCCTTCAGGGCGACCATAAATCGGTGGGTCACAAACCAAACCACAAGAAGATGGTTAAACCTGGGAGGACATGCTCTAAGTAAGCGCATGGTGGCCAAACCTAACCCCAGCGCCTCTGAGGAGCTGCTGCGGCTAAGCCGCAGGGAAATCAGACTAGTAGTTGGTCTGGTAACAGGCTTCACCCCACTCAGATTCCACCTTAACCGCATTGGGGTGACGCAAGATACAACCCTATGCAGGCTATGTGGTGAGGCTGAAGAAAAGGCCTCCCACATAATTTTTGGTTGCCAAGCCCTATCAACCCGCAGGTTCCAACTCTTTGGGTCACCCACACCCATGGAGGCATTCCCCTGCACTAACCTAGCCAAACCACTACTGGCCCTTACTAAAGGGCTGGGACTGTTTGACTAGACAATAGAATCTGCGGAGAAGCACAATAAGCCACCAGGCTTCAGTGCTTTTGGGCTCCCCTCACCCTGATCCGCAGATTCAGGTACAATCTACAATCTAGACAATATCCCCCAGGAGGATATCCAAAACTTGATTAGAGGCATGGATCGAAGGCTCCAAGCTCTCATCCGAGCTATAGGAGGTAATACCAAGTATTGAAAAGCTAAACTGGCATAATTCAAACCTTTTTTTCGCATTTTCATTTTTTATAATTTTACCACAAGAAGTAAATTTTTTTCTTTCTGTGTTCGCAAACAATGTGTGCGAATGGATAAAAACTCGATGAGCGAAAAAAGTAGGTGACAAACGAAGAAATAGATGGTGGTGCTCTAATTTTGAGCAGGAGTATATTTGAACCTACTGATCGAACTTACCAACTGAATCAAGGATAGAATACCGACCAAAAAATGCCGACAAACAATGAGATTAGTGAGGAAAAAAAAACACATTAACTGTTCAAGGAATATATTCACTGTTCTGTGAATGCAATATCACGAGGATTGTAGTGGAAATTACACCCTGGAAGATTACAAGCGCAAGTAGAAGTTACAAAGCGAAAGAGCGCAAGTGCCAGAACGTAGGGATGGGACATCGAACGGAAAACATCGATGTCGATGTCGATATTTGATAGAAACTTCGATATCGATGAAACATCGTATGAAAAACATCGATGTCGATAAAATCTTAAGGTAAAAAAGTGATGATGTTTTTAAAAAGCGGGAAATTTAACTAATTTGTCAACTATTTAGAATCAAGGGAAAAAACCTGATGAGGCTGCTCTTCCTCCATTCATACGAAGTGGATGTTTTCTTTTAATGTGATTTTATTTTACTGGATACCCTACTCCATTATAATTTTTTCTATTCGTGATAAATTATCCGATTTTTATGCACTCTATTTCGATATCCCATTTCAATTATTACTTCAAGCATAAAGAGATTTTTTTCCTATTGTTTTCCAGTAATTATCATGTTACATAAAGTGATGATTGAATTAGTGTTCTTCAAATTCCAAGTAAATTCAATGAAGTTATCTGGTCTGAAATTGGATTTTGTCTGGTTCCCCTGCAGTAACTAGTAGGTCAAATTTCTCAAATGATGTTATCAAACCATCTCCTCGACATATCGATATCATCGGACCGAAACATCGATGTTTGAAAAACATCAAGTGTTAAACAACGATGTTAAAAACGTCGATATGACGAGCAAAACATTGATGTTTGATATAATCGATATCGATGTCCCATCCCTACCAGAACGGCTATTATCGGCGGCGGGCAGCTACGGAAAGGCCGAGCCACCCGATAGTTGACGTTGGTGGGCAGGAAAGGGTTTAAGTCCTTTAAGGGTTAAAAGTTTATAAATTAGGGCGTTTTGAAAATTTCAGCCCTAGACCACAGGGGGTCTACTGTGTTTGAAAAATGAGAAAAACTTTGGGCCTCGCCATACTGCTTAGAACCTTTGGCTAAAATTAAAGAAACATGGAACGTGCTTCAGCCACGCTTTTCCGCAGAGTTGGGGCGGGGAGGAACAGGTGGTGAATAACTTCCCCCCTCCCCACAAGTGACTCTTACGCAAAACCCCTCCCACATAACGTTTCGGGTTGTTAGTCCAAGGCTAAACCATGTTCCATGCTAAAGTTCCTCAGTTCGCTTGCATTGTCATTCAAATGAGTTCAAAGATAGGAAAGGAGCATCCCAGGGTACACTGCCAATTGAACTGGCTCACCAACGCTGCCCTATAGCGCCATGCTGGTCTACCGTATTGGACCAATGATGCCCAATCTGGGCAATTTATTGTGGCAATGGCTTGGTTCCGGGAATGAGTCGGTGTACCGATGATCAGCAAGGAGAACTCAGCAAGAACTGGTCATGTGCAAATGAAGTACCAGAGATCTTCTTCCATGAAAAGGGCTTGGCATTCAGGTTCAACATTTCTGTCCTCACCCTGAACACCCATCTTGACACATATAATCGTCATTAACCAGGCTGCAGCACCAACTCCCTGTGCAGTGTCCAATGTTAGTGTGTCCAGTGTCCTATGTTAGTCTCCAATGCCTCCGCTCGATGCCAGAACGATGCTCGCCAATCCCACCATGCTCTTTTCCAGAGATGGCAGGCTGCTGGGAACGCCAAACCTGGCAGCCAGCAATTTTCAAGCCGCTCAATAACTTTTGATAGAAAAGAACTGTTATTCATTTATTTAAAATAGTATTTTTAGAATCGATTGAGACCATCAAAAGATCTGAAGACGTTACCATTCAATCGTTACCAGGACTTGAAGTTAGGATGAACGAAGAAGCAGAAACAAGAGTGTGAATCGCAAATGAATATTCGCTGATGGAAATAGGTGAGGTCTCAGTTTAAAGTTCAGCTGATCTAATGCGATTAGTGACGATTCGATACTTTCGATATTCATTGATATCGGTATTTTGTTTCGATATTTCCGATATTTGTATCGATATTTTTCTTGCGATATCACCGAATATTGAAAGGAAAATATTGATATCGAAAGAAAAAAATTATCGGTTGTGATGGTTATATTCCTTCCCACTGTAATATATCGATTTCTCCTAATCGATAAATTTATGCAAAAACTTATTCGATATCAGTGAAATCGATATTCTTCATTCGACAATTTATGGTAATCACTGACATTGATTTAAAAAAAAGATGACAAAAAATAAGTATTCGATATCAGTGAAATCAGTATTTTTCTTTTGATATCACTGATATTGATGAAAAAAGATTCAAAAAAAAATTCAGTGACAATGTTACATCAATATTTTTGTTTCGATAGTCTATCGATATTAGTGATATCGATATTTTTCTTCCGATATTTTATCGATTATGATACTGTCTTCCGATATTATTTTGATGTTAAATATCGCATCCAATCGTCACTAAATGCGATCTCTTTTCTTTCTTCGAATAGGGTTTCATGACACTCAGTTGAGCTTCCTAAGCAACCAACTTCCTAGGGCACCCACCTTGGGAAACGATGTTCAGCCGGCAGGCAAAATAAATTTAATAGAAAACCTTGCGCGGTAGTGATGATGTTCTTTGCAGGTGAGTGATCGATTCAGTGTACTTGTCTGCAGCGTGTTTTGTCATATTTATGTTCACAAACAAATGGTTCACGCCTCAGTTTCTGCTCTTGAAAACCCTAAAAATAGGAGACCCCAACCCCACGATTTCAAGGATATCAAATAATATGGTTTCGCGGTAGAACCTCAATTGTTCCTTGTTTAAATATCAAGTACAACCTCTTCAAATTTTTTTTGGCATGATATGAGCAATTTTGGATTAAAATAAGTTTAATTTAAGGAATTTTGGAGTAAACTTCACTCAGCAGATGCATAATTCATCTTCCTAGAACAAAATAAGAAATCGAAATTCTCTAAACGAGAGATTTCTACGTTTTGTGTCACTTATTTGAAAAAAACAGTAGCTTTTAGGTCATAATTTACACGTTTTTCAAAGGAGAAATTTATCTTCATTTTATTTAACTTCATGGTGCAAGTATCCCGACCCGAAAAATTATCAAGACCTGCTGTACAGCCGGCGAGTGGTCACCAATCCAGATAATTTCCCGAGCCGACTGGCCTTGAATTCGTTTGTTTCGGCTCTTTGAGGGTGGTTGGTTTGTTTTTGGCTTCCACAAAGAAGATGTGGACGAGCACTTCTGTAGCTGCAGGAGTCAAGTCAGCTGTTCGGGTCTGAGAGAACCATTTTCAGCGCTCTCATCAAGTTGACTTTGGTGGAATTATAGAAAAGTTCGCCATTTTAACCATCAGTAAACTGATGGAAATTTGAGCTGTGAAGCTACCTATTCCTTCCTGAATAAAAAAGAATTATTCGGAAGATTTATTGACCTTTCCAGACACGTTCACTCAGAGTCGCATGTTTTTTTTTACAACGTTAAAATAACAACTAATACTCATGCAATAATAATAATAATCATCGTAATCCATTGTTTGGGTTGGTCCATTTAAAATACTACTGAGCAATGTAGTACTAGTGAGTAATAAAGAACGTTGGGTTTGGGGTAACCTTACTGAAGGGGGTAAAGATAGTATACATTACAAATACAGTTCCTGTACCCGAATCGTTAAAAGTAAAAATTTGCCACAAAAAATGAATGAAAATTGGGACAACTTACAGAACAACCAAGAGATTCCATTAAATGAAAACTTTCAAAGGCAACGAATATGAAAACAGTTTAAACGGGCGACGGCTCGATGACTTGAGGAGCTGGTTTGTGAAGAATGCTGACTGGTCGACTGGTGTGTCCAGTTTTCTTCTTCCCGTTCACTTCCCTCCTCCGCACATCTTGCGGTGTCTGCAAGACTTCCGTGTACTCTTTGATGAGGGTAGCGATTTGAAAAGCCTGAAAATCGTCAATCGCGATTAAGCCAATTATCTGGTGGTAGAATATTCAAATTCTTTTAGAAAAAATTAATTTAGAATATCGTCACTTAAGCTGCAACATGACATGAGTCGAACTCCTCGATATTCCAGGACTATTTTTTGCCGATAAAACCAAGAAAATCCATTGAAACTCCGTTGCTATCAGTAGTGATACAAGTAATTAACTATTCCATAACGATTTGTAGGCAATTTTCCTTGATTATACAAAAATGCGGAAATATGCCATGTTGCTCTCAACATTGTGCTTCTCACGCCATGTTGCCCTCGTGGTCGTTAACTAAAAATAGGAAGAGATAATCATCTCTTATAATACTACATCTCTTATAATACTTATAATACTACGAGGGTGGAGGAAGCCCTAAGCACCTCAGACCATAAATTTTATCTACTGTGACAGAGTTCCCTTTTCACTTAATTGAGTTCATTAACTGGGTTTATGAGTTGGTTCTAATTTAACACTTTTTCATGTAGTATACCTGTTTCTCTGGATATATTCATGATATCTTCATACTTTTTTCAAATTCTTTATCTACTCTTCACATAACCACTGAGCGAGTTTCAACTCTGTTGTGCAAATATTATTTTACCTAGAGACAATATAGCAAAACTGTTTTTTCATATTTTCATGCTTATGATTTTTAAATTCTAGCCATGTTTCTGTTGGGAGTTTTCTGTCCAAACTTGTTCAATGACTGTAATAAACCCCTCTCGACAATATTTAAAAAAAATTGAAGTTGCTAGATCTATTGGCTGTCGAGAAACAGGTACCTAAGTGACAGAAAACAAGGGTTTTCCGATTTGGAGAAAAACCGCGATTTGTGAAAGGTTACAGTTTTTTGAGGTATTCGATCGATAGTTCGGAATTATTTCATATTGAAGGAATTGAAAATGAGGTCTGATTATTCCTTGTCTTTGATTCTTATCAGTCATTGTTTGCACCGGTTAGGTAAGGTTATTTCATATCACGTAGTACTGATAAGAATAACGGTTATACACTATTGGTTCACTTGATTTCTTCATTAGTCTAGTGCTATGCTATTTTTGTACTATTTGGTGGCATGGGAACCAGTGCTGGAACCATGGAGTAGGACATAGTATATCAATATGAACAGCGAAAGAACGGTAGGTAGTTACAGAAATATAGAAACTATGAAACTGGAGCGGGAAACAGCGATTGGCTCCTCAATCTTTGAAAATGCATATCTCTGCTTTCCACTGCTCAAATTTAATATTTTTATATACCAAAATGTCTGGGAAAACCTGCAGACTTTTATAAAAATAAAAAACGAAGAAGTCGAAAAATTTTCGATTTTGACTCATGAACCCCTCAAGTGCCCGTTGAAAACCTCTTCTTTCACAAAGTGAAGGAGTATTTCGGGTATTTCTCGAGCAATTTCGGCCGGAACGAGAGTACCCTTACTGAAATGCCGGAATCTGGTAGATGCTACAGCAGGGCACTACCAGAGTATGAGTTCTGTTGTCTCAACTCCTTCGGAGCAGAGTCTGCATTCAACTTTCCTGGCCTTGCCCATCTTGTTGAGAAGGTATCTCAGGGGCCAGTGAGGATGCCCCTGTTGCAGAGCTTTTGCTCTATTTGTAGAAATGGTGATCAGCTGCTTGGCGTGCCCCTGCTGTGGATTGTTGCGCCAATAAGCAGCTTTATTGCTGTCCTCCCATTTCTGGACCTTCGAGTGATGAAGCTCTTAGTAATCCCAAGCAGAGGTTCAGGACCAAAACATTGGGACTCTGATCCCTGCTGGGCGAGGCGAGCTTCATGGCCAGGGACCCAGAGCAAAGTAAACTTATTGCCCCGAGCCACAGCCCTAAGGGAGTCCAGACAATCCCAGGTTAGCCTTGATGTTAATTAGTAGGCAACAATGGCCTTTAGGGCTACGAATAAAATTATTATTCTAAAATAATTATTCTAGTAAAGTTATTGTTTGTTACTGATGATGACCTAACCGTCGAGATCGATTTAACTTGTAACTCACAATTTTCGTGGAAATAACAACGTTCTACTCAACTCCATTTTTAAGACTTTAGGACTGCCTGATATCAGATATTTTGTAAATCCTCGCACCTTGGTGTTGTTTTCTGGTGATCTCTTGTGCACTTATTTCTATGGCCTGGGTTTCAGCCTGATAAATGGTCGGTGATGTACCTAGGGGTTTAGTTAGGCTGTAGTTTGGGCCTTTGATCCCTAGGCCAGCTTTTCCATACATCACAGACCCATCTGTGTACCGGATAAGTGAACCTGGTTCATATTGAGGCGTGCCTCTTTTTAAGCAATAACGATCATTAATGTCACTCTAAATGGTTGGACAAAGTTCATTCTTTCTAACATAATGTCAGGAACTGAATTAGCCACTGGATCAGCGTGAACTTGGTCCAGTATTTCCAGGTGGCTTTTTTTACAAGAGGGGAGTTTGAGTGTTCCCGAATGCAACAATCTGATAGCCCCCAGGAAGACTGTCCTCTGAACAAAAATGTGGAGAGGAGTGAGGTAAAGAAGAACCTCTAGTGCTGCTGTAGGGGTGATACTAATTGCTCCAAGGCATATCAGCAGTTTGGTTAGCAAGAGCATACCAACCAAACCACCACAGGTGACCATGGGTCTGACAATCGGTTTGTATGACCAGGATCACACACTGATAGGATCGTTCCTCAAGACTTTCCCTACTCAAGAACACCATTTATCTTGGTTTCATTTCCAATGCCACAGTAATTGAAGCAATTGATACTTAGATTAGAAATTTCATTTACCTGAGAAGTAGTGAGGATAACTTTGCTCTGCTTCTTTTCACTACCAGTAATAATCATCAAACAGTTGAGAGCAGGGCTGTAACTGAGAATGCTTTCGTATTCATAGCTGCAAAGGGCATTTCTTGATCGGTGCTCGAGAAGGTGCATCCCAACTTGGTCGACTGCCAGCCACAACACTCGAGGCCAATTAGAAGTAAATGATTGCTGAAAAACAAAAACATGTATCAACATTTTTACTCGAATTGTTCGTTTTAAAGCATTTTAAATAATTTGTTGTCTCGAGAAAAACTAGGAAATTATTGCCTGGTTTTTAATAAAAATTCATAATTTCACTAAAATTTCGCGTTTCAGAGGTTTTTCATCTATTCATTGCCTTTTTGTGGTCAATCTCTCGACCAGTGAAATAGGTACTTAAAACGCTGCAAATGAATGCAACATGAAGAAAAACATCGATCGTATTTCGGTCAGCTATAATTTGAACGGAGATTAGGCCTCTTTTGCGATACACACTCGTGTTTCTGATTTATCGTACGTAAAACCTTTAAATTCTCGTAGGGAGCGAACGGTTTGTCCTACAGAGCTCCGCGTGGTCTCAAAAAATTCTAAAAATTCTATAGAATCTTAAATTGAAGGAAAAACATTACCCTTATATCAAAATTTTTTGAGTAAGGGCGTTTTCAAAATTTCAAAATTCAAATTTGAACCCTTAGAAGTGACCTACATCAACCAAAATCTTCGGGGCACAACTAGACCCCAAATGGAGCCTTCATACCTAATTTCATCAAAATCGGTCAATGCTAAGTGAAAAAAGTGCCGCGTACGGCGGACGGACGGCCACATTTTGGTTTATTATTTTCAATAATGAACCTTTGGAATCGACCAAGAAAAAAAAAATTTCAACACCCCCTCAAAATTTGATGTTTTACGTTTCAAGGTACGTAGAATCCAAAAATCGAATAAAAATTTGGCCGTCCGTCCGCCGTACGCGGCACTTTTGCCACTTAGCATTGACCGATTTTGATGAAATTAGGTATGAAGGCTCCATTTGGGGTCTAGTTGGGCCCCGAAGATTTTGGTTGATGCAGGTCACTTCTAAGGGTTCCAAAATCAATTTTGAAATTTTGAAAACGCCCTAACTCAAAAAATTTCGATATAAAGGTATTGTTTTTCCTTCAATTTAAGATTCTATAGAATTTTTAGAATTTTTTGAGACCACGCGGAGCTCTGTAGGACTAACCGTTCGCTCCCTACGAAAATTTGAGGGTTTATATTGAAATATATATATATATAAATCAAAACACGAGTGTGAATCGCAAAAGAGGCCTAATCTCCGTTCAAATTAGAGCTGACCGAAATGCGATCGATGGTTGGTGATTTTGTAGACGAGTGATCTATATAGAAAAATAATAAACCATTGTGTAATAATTTGCAGCGTTTTTTATTCGATTTTTGGATTCTACGTACCTACCTTGAAACGTAAACCATCAAATTTTAAGGGGGTGTTAAAAATTTTTTTTTCTTGGTCGATTCCAAAGGTTCATTATTGAAAATAATAAACCAAAATCGTCTGGTCAACACCAGGCCAGGGTCAAAATAGAATTTCATTGCTCTGAATCATGTTAGTTCTGGGTGCCGACACTCAGTGGCGCTGTTTTTTGTGTCAAGAGAACCTTTACTCCACTAGAAGAGTATCCCTTCGGTTATGCCTTAAATGCCCACAACCAAAAGGCCTTAACTCACCAAAAGGTAGAAGTTATACAGGGTGTCACATCACATGTTAAGGACAGGAAAATTTCGGGAGTCAATTCTACCAACTAATTCAAGTAAGAGAATATCTCTTAGCAATTATATTTTAACCCCTTGTTTTTCCTAGTTTTTCTTCAATTGTAAGATTTTATCCGTATTTTCTGCCTTAAGTCACTAAAATTATCATAACTACCTCAATTTACCGTAAAAATAAGGACACCGTTGAAAAGGGCGTCAAATTTCTCATCTTTCTAGTCCCTACACAAAACTATTTTCGGGGTCCTGATGAGTGAAAAATCAACTCGTAATAAATTTTTGTTAATTAATTGGAAAATGTTCTATTTTATTTCATTTTATTTATTCATTTATTATTATTATTAATTTATTTTTATTTTTTTTTTTAAGGGTTCTACTTCCACATGGTTATTTGCGAGCACCTCAACACCAAGAACTGCGCAAAGATCTCAGCTTTCAAAAAATATTTTAAAATCGAATTTGGGGAGGAAATTTTTGTTTGAACGCTTCGAAATGTGCATCTTAAAAAATGAAATCGACGTGTTGACGGGAGGACTGTGTGGTCTGCTCCTCTGCACGTGAATAATACCTCGGGAAAGGGTGGACACAGAACGGCACAACTAAACTGTACTGAGACGGGCTTTATTGAACAGAACGGCGGATATAATAGTTTTTAATGCAGAACAGGGAGAGCGATTGTACATCGAAACTGGGTATGTCAAGATGGCGGAGCAGGAGGAAGGTTGTGAATTCTAAGCCACTCTGATCGGTACCTTTGGGGGGATGAGCTTATTTTCCGTACTTATATTGTTCTTTGATTGTACTTGAAACGACTCGTAATGGTTCTTATATTCCGGTTTGCAAATGAACTAAGTTGCATCGGTAAATCGGCGCTAGCGCTGGCCTCTGTAGGCGGGCGCTACAACTAACTAAAACTAACGGTGATTGGGCGCCTTTGAACTGATGGGCGGAGAGTTCAAACATAAGTTTCTCTCATAAATTCGATTGTAAAACCTTTGTTGATTGTACCGTTGGAAAGCTGAGATCTTTGCGCAGTTTTTGGTGTTGAGGCACGTGGAAAACCATGTGGAAGTAAGTAAAACCTTGACAAACAAAAGAAAAATAGGAAATTTTGCCAATTTGACAAAAATCGCTCTACGAGTTGATTTTTCACCCATCAGGACCCCAAAAAAGTTTTTTTTTTGTAGGCACTTGAAAGATGGAAAATTTGACGCTCTTTACAACTATGTGCTTATTGCTTCCGAGCCTACCAAGGTAGTGGAAGCATTGTTTTCTTTTTTCACAGTTGTTTAAAAATTCTCCAAAATCGAAATTTATTCGAAATTGAATCGAAATGCGCAAACGTGAATTCCTTGTAACGGCTATAACTTCCACATTTTCAATCCGATTTCGAAGAAATTTTCAGGGATTGTGCGGATTAGGTTGTAGATGGTCCCCTGTGAAAATCATTACCCCCGGAATGATAGCAGTCACTGCGAATCCGCAAACGTGAATGAGGAATTTCACCGAATTCTGTTTGCATTTTTCCTGAATAGTTAATGGTGTGGGATAGATGAATATCGGGTTGATTTCGGAAAATAAGTCTCCTATTATTTTTGGAAGACAATCAAAATTTATGATTCCAAAAAAATAACTGGGAAAACGGACTTCTTCAACGTGAAGCGGGAACGCTCGCTGATTGGCTGTTCGGATCGCCATCTCCTCCCAGTGTTGCCTGATGGTACGACGAAATCGTGTTTTCTAAGAGGAAAGTTATCAAACAAAAACCCTGTGTTGTTGCCTGTAAAGTCGGTATACGGGCGAAAGTTTTACGTGACAACGACTTTGAGTGGTAAAATAATTTTAATGTTAATATTCATTCGTATAAGGAAGAAGGATAAAATAAAATTCTTTGTCAAGTTGCACAGAGTAGGTATTTCCCGTAGGTAGTAGGTATTTCCCATGGGTGGGGGGGGAGTGAGTGCCAGGGAAGGGGGGCGGGGCGCTCCCGCTTTTGTGAGCGCCGGGGAAGGGGAGGGGCCGCCCGCCTTTAGGGAGCGCTGAGCTGCACCCCCTCCGTGAGCGGAGCGTAACGCAGTTTCTTGAAGTGTCTCCCGGTAAACCAATTTATAAGACGTTATCACGTCAAAAACAGGGGGAACCTAATTTTCCCCATCTTGCTTTTTCTATTTTTTTTCCCTCAGTTTTTCGATTTCGAACTTTACTGGTTTTGTGAAATGTTGCATCTAGGGACTATAGATCTCACGATCCCAGCGCTTCAAGCGGCTGTAAATGAACTATTCCAGGATGACGTCATCCTCCCAGTTTTTTTAAACGTTCATATTTTCGACACTGTTTTGTTTATTCGTAAATTAGGAAGTACGGGCTGAAAGTTTGCTGTAGGGGGTTTTTCGACGTGCTGAATCCAATTTTGGGGTCAAAAATAGGAAATTCCGACATGGTGAAATTCCTCATTCCTTGTAACAGCCATAACTTCCATATTTTTCATCCGATTTCGACGAAATTATGCGAATCAGGTTTCAGATATGAGGAAGCTATGTGCCACACCCATTTGGTAGACGTTTTTCACATTTTCAAAGTAAATTAAGGTAATTGAGGTAAATTAAGTTTAGTGACATGAGGTTGAAAACACGACAAAAAATTTTAAATTTAAAAAACTTGGAACTTTTTAAATACTTATTAAAGATGCTTTCTCCACTTTAGCTCCGTCACCGTCTTTAAAGGTCGTTGATACACTCTATTTTTGTCCGATTATCTCTTATCTGACAGTGTGCATAACGAAGCAGAGCTGCTGAGTTGAACAACAACTCCTAGACCCAATTCACATGGAATGTTACTTCGTTATGGATCTAAAGACTGGAACAGGGATGGAGAGTTCAAACATACCATGACATCGAATATGGTGGCACGATGAAGAGGCCAGCTTCGTATCAAATTGAGGAATGCTTTTTTAGCTTCAGGCGATGTCATCCCTTGAAGGCTTTGATGATGCAAAGTGATCCCGTCCTGAGGTAGATTCGGCACCAGTCGAGAGGGCAGACAGTGGGAAGCAACTGCTCTGTAGTCCATGTCGTTCGATGAGCAGTCGCCAAGCTCAACTTGGGCTTGAAGAGCTGCGAGCATCATCTATTTAAAAAAAAAAAAAAAATCCCTTAGTCTATGAGGAACCAATAACAGCAGAAAGGTTCAACCGATCAATATCAAAATTGGTGCATGTCAACAGTATGTCCGCGTGAATGAATTTTAGAACATTGCTACAACTGTGCTCAGTGTTATGCTCAACTTTCAAACGGCTATGCCGGATTTGACAGGCGTTTTGGTTTATTGTTTTCAATATCTCTACAAATGATCGCACAAAGGTTTATTATTTTTCTGGGTAGATCACTCGCCTGCAAAGAACGCAGCTTTGCCCACATTTCGCTGGCAATTATTGTTCGATTTAGATGATTCCAGCGGCAATCTTTTAGTTTTTCAGTTCTCTAGGCAGATGCACTAATAAATTTCGAAAATTCTAGAAAATTTCAAATTTATGTACAACTTTTAAAGTTTAAGCGCCGGTAATTGGGAAAAATACTAATCCGGAATGAGGAACGACCACATCAAGTTCTCATAGGGAGCGAATGGTTTCTATTCCTTTGTTCCCAAGCTGGTTCAGCAGGACGGCTATCTTATTTCTCATTACTAATACACCAGACAAGCCGATTTTAGGTTTGGAAGTGTGTGAAAGTATGAACTTAATTAAAAGATTAGCCACAGTTACTAAGCAGGAACTTATATCGAAAGAGTCCGTGATGAAGGAATATACAAATGCCTTCAAAGGTTTAGGTACTTTTCCAGGCAAACCCTGCGAACTAAAATTAATGAGTAATGCTCAACCGGTAACGCACGCACCTAGACGCGTAACGAAGCAATTAATGGAAAGACTAAAATTAAAAATATACCGAACTAGAAGGAGTAGGGGTGATAACGCCAGTTATAGGACCCAGCGAATGGGTAAATCCGTTGGTAATCGTAGAAAAACCAAACGGATCGTTGAGACTCTGCCTTGATCCGAAGCAATTAAATGAGCAGCTACTTAATGACAAATTTCAGATACCGTCTCAGGATGAAATTTTGAGTGATTTAAATGGAAAAAACTATTTTAGTACATTGGATTTAAAAGATGGTTTTTACCAAATACCAATTAGTGAAAAATCTTCTGAATTTACTTGTTTTGGTACTCCCTATGGCAGATATAAGTGTTTAAGATTACCGTTTGGGATAAAAACCTCAGCGGAAATCTTTCAGAAAAAGATGAAGTTAAGATAGCCGTCCTGCTGAACCAGCTTGGGAACAAAGGAATAGAAATCTATAATACGTTGAAGGCCGATAAAGAGGAAGGATCAGAAGACCCCGTCTAATTAAAAAAAACCATCTTCAATAAAATTATAATACCAGTTTAAAAAGTGCCGTATTTTATTACTCATTCCTGACCACCAGATAGAACACCTGAAGGGTGGTAAGAATAATTCCTATACACTCTGTGTAAACTGAAAACATCTCCATCAAGACATTTTGGAAAAATGGCATCCCCCAAAGAATACACACACAAAATCAGTAGGTATGAAATGACAGAAACAAATTTCTTACTGCTTCTTTCTCAGTTACAGGGAACCGATCCGCTCGAAGACTGTGTAAAACTTGATGATACAGCAATTCCTTCTCAACAGGATCGTCGAGATCCATGTACTGATCGAGAAACAGGTGTTTCTTGAATAAGAAGAAATGGTGGGGCTTCCGTGAAGTTTTCACTTGTTGTTGGTTATTTGAATTTCTGTACCGCTCCCATTTCGACATGATATCGGCGACTTTTTCTTCTGCCACAAGACTCCTCTCTGAGTTACCCAATACTTCGTAGATCGCATATCCTGGAAATTAAGATTACAAAACACCTACATTAGAAGGCCAGGAACATTCAAAGACTCTCCTCTTGACTTTCAAGGGAAAGACCCCACAATTGACTATCATCAACATGAGAGACAGGAGGTTTGCAGTCGAACCGCAGTTCACAACCTTCTAAATCGCCGTTCAGTCAGTTTCAGTTCATCTCAGTTTCATGTGTCATCTTTGGTATTGATAGTGATTTCTTTCTCCTCCTTCATTCCTTGCTAATCGGATGAGATGAGAAAGAGATACTTCTGGAGTCTTAGGAGTACTTTTGAGATTAAAAGTACAGATGAATGGAGCCACCAACAAAACCCTGTTGACACTGCAGACACCATTAATTGCTCTACAGATGGATCCAAATTTGAAGGACCTCAGGAAACCAATTTCGGGGCTGGTGTCTACATACCCAGCCTTGGAGTGGCGAACTGGTACAGCCTTGACAAGTACGCAACAGTATTTCAGACAGAAATACTCGCTATTAAAGAATGCATCACAACACTAATACAATTTGGTGTCAACAACAAGAAAATTAACATCTTTACCGACAGCCAGGCAAGTATAAAAGCCCTTCAAAATCCCATCACTACCTCAAAACTGGTATGGGAAACGAAAAGGCAAACAAATAATCTATTTTTAGGAAATAATAAAATTTCTATAAAATGGATACCCGGACATTCCAATCAGCCCGGAAATGAATATGCCGACAACCTTGCCAAAAAGGGCTCAAGAAATAATTTCATTGGACCCTCACCAGCAAGAATGCTTGTTAAGAAAAGGTAAAACAATGGGAATCCCAGGACCTTAAAATACTCTGGTCTAAAGAAACTGATAGATACAGACAGACCAGAATGCTCATCACCTCGTATGATGCAAAACAGGCCCTCAAAAAGTCGAAACACCATCAGGCTAATGATAGGCATTCTAACGGGACATTACGACTTCCGAAGAATGCTGAATATCATGGACAGTCGTATTTCATCAATGTGTCCATGCGAACAAGAAGAGGACACATTTGAACATTTCTTGTGCAGATGTGACCGATTCTGGAGATCCAGAACGGAAGCATTTGGTCACCACATAGTGGAGCGCGCATCTTTGCGTCTAATTCCGTGGAAACGCATAAAGAAATTTGCTGATCTTAGCAAAAGATTTACCAACTCTGAAGTGGGGTAGCCGGTGGAATCCTCTTTTAACATAAAGGGGCCTCGAAAGAGGGAGAGTATAAGCAATTTGAGCCTGAAATTCCATTGGCAACCCCAAGCAGTGAGTGAGAGTTCCTTGCTCATTTCTACAAAAAAAAAAAAACCTGCTGGCTCCATATCCACAAAATAAAACTATCTATGAGGAAAAGACAATCAAAGATCGAACTAAATACGGAAAAAACTAAACCCTAATGGTTTGGAGGTGATCTGAAGAGAACGACACAAGATTAATTTTAGAATGAGCAGGTTATGAAAGAGGTTTCACAAGGGAAAGTTTTCCTTATCGACAGGAGCCCTTGGAGCCGTCAACTTCTGTTTGACTGCAGTTTAACTACGGTCAACCGAATCATCCTGTTGGAACAATGGTCGGTTTGGTCCGTCGGACTGTTTGTCTTGTAGGAACAGCTGTTAGACTACTGCGCATATGCCAGTTGCTTTCTGTTCGACTCCGGTCCCTGTAGGAACAAACCTCGTGTCTCTCTCCGACACAACTGCATCATCTCCTGACGCCATTTAGACACAATCACAACAATGACAATGTTACATTAAAATCTCAAGATAGAGTAGGTATTAAGACAGGAATGAAAATGGAACTCACCCATGGCGCCCTCGCGCAGCCCTATTTTATCCCTGACTAGCTCCATTACGTCCTTCGCTGTTGCCGAAGGGTGAAATTCCACGGCGTGGTATTGTCCATCCATGAAATGAAATTTGGCGTAAATTGGTCTTCTGTTGATGGTGCACATAATTTCTTCTTTCGAGGGGGGCCATTGCCTCCTCCGGGTACCTTGCGTTTTATGCAAACACTAGAAGGAAACAATAGTATTAAAGACCATAAAAAAGGGTTAAAATTGAAGTCAGGAATTTCTTTCGATCTTCAACAGTCTTATCAGACGTCATTGGCTATCCTCTAAAGAGAAGATCAGAGTTTGATCCGATGTAAAAGTCTTGCCTGCTGAATGAAGCAGAGTTCACGGTACTGAATCCTGGGAATTCTTCCAAAAAAGGGAACCCATGAATAATACCAGGTAGTCTCTTGTTCCCCCATCCTGGCCTGAGAGGAACAGCCTCCCAAACCATGATCCTCTCGTGGGTCCATCACTAATCATGATGATGAGTAATGCAGCCGAAACGAAACAGCCTAGCGCTACTCATGCATCGTCAGTTCTTTTTTGGGATGTAAGACCACAGTAAGACTTGGACGTCCTTATGCGATTAATCTGGGGTAAAGTTGGAAAACACTCAACAGAAAAAAATAACCACTTACTACTTTGTTTTAAACTATTCTGAATCCAAATCCGCGAGAGAAAAAACCCATAGGTGTATGTCTGTGTGTGAAAAATCGTGTGTATTCTGCCCAGGCCTCCAACCGATTAGAGTGTTTCTGTTTTTGTTCGATTCAGAAATCTTCCGAGTTACACACTGCATACCCAGCACGGCGGTCCGGACCCACCCACCACGGCGGTTCCTGACATACATAGTGGGGGGATAATACTCACAAAATATGCAAATTTTCAATATTTCGGTTCCTTTTAATTCTTACTAATTTTACCTAAACAATTCTCAATATACCTCTGGATTTTCATTAATAAATAATTCCTTGTACCACTATGAAACAAATCAGTGGTGCCACTATGGTGTCAGAGCACATAAACCGCATATTTCGTGGGTTTTTGTGTGTTTTACTTTGAATGCGGACGTGGACTTCTACGGACTACCTAAACAGATGCCAGTCTGGCACCATTGGCGGTGGTTGGGGGGGGGGGGGGGGGGGACTCGAATCCGCATGTTGGGTGTCGTAGATCATGGATTTTAAAATACTGTTCAAATTCGAGGCTCGCATTGCCGCTAGAATTGTTATGGCCACAGAGGGTAAAGAGGGGAGGGGGGGTGAGGAGTCCACTGCCCATATATACATGACTCATGTTATTGAACTTAATTAACCCAGATTAAATAATTAATTTGTTTATCATTATCTTGGTTTACTGTTATTGGCATGTGGGCGTGGTGTCAATGAATATTATTATTACTATTACTGTTATTCAAGTTCATCCTGCAGAGGAATATACCTGGGACTCTCGCTCCTTAGATTTTTATTATTTCATGTTTAATTTTGTAGTTATAATCAATCTGTGATATGGCTTGAATGTGATATAGGGAATGTCTGTGCTTGTGTATAATTTTATGTGTGTGTGATTATTGCGTGTTTTTTCGAGCGTTGTTGTTCTTGGCCAGCCTGGGGGCGGCCCCCTTGGCGCTTCTATTGAAATATGTGGTCTGCCTGTACGGTAAACCACTCAGACCGTAGAGCTACCTCTTCAGTCATGGATTGGTGGCCCCGGGAGCCGCCATGGGGGGTGGGTCCGCTGGTAACACTCCACACAAACCTTGTTCCTGGGATTTCCAATCACATGAGTTCCTATTTCACAAAAGTTCCTGTTCCACTTCGATTTTCACATAGTTTGAGCTTTTTATTGTTTCCTTGTTTTGCCTAATTATAATTGTTGTTTATACCTAGCCTACTTGTTAAGCTAGTTTCACATAGGTGCGTAATGTAATGTGTAAAGCGCAAAAAGAGAAGTGGGGGTGTGCAGTAATGCAGAAAGTGCGTAATACAGAAAAGAGCGTTCAGATGACTGAATGATTACGCAGAAGCGCGCATTACGTTCTGCGCAGAATTGTGTCCAAACCAAAACAGTGATTCCGGTTGTTTTGTCAACAAACGAGACCGAGTCAATAAACTTGATGTGAACAAATGACGGGAGTTTGTTACGAAGTTTACCGAAATTTGTCCGTAATGCGTAAAATATCCAACTTCTCAAAACTTCTCAGCTCCAAAAGTTGACATCCGCAAAGATCAGTCCCACCCCATTAATTGGCTCCAGCCAATAGCATCCAATTACGCACTACGCATTACAGACATCACGCACCTAAGTAAACCAAGCTTTAGTATTAGATAGTTAAGAATCAATCAATGCTGCCAAAAAGCTTTGCTCGACTTATACTATGTACATAGATGTACCAACAGTATGAAAAGAAAATATCTATCTCTCAATCTCTAACTCAAAATACTAACCAAATTACGTACATTGAGGGTCGGTTTATCAGTCACCAAAGTTAACGGGGGTTTACGTATCCCCCTGTTAACTTTAACGGTGGTATAACTTATGGATACTATAAAGGTGCCGTTTATCAGTGCGAAATTTACACCCGGGTAACTATTAACTGGCTGGTAAAATTAACTGTCTGTTAGGCCGAATAATCGATTATGCATGGAAGAAATACTTCTTCCATGTAATAAAATCGAGCTTCCTCCACATAAAAAAATCGTTTTCGCAGTGTGTTTAGCATCAGAAAAAAGAATAAATTAGAAGAGGATGAAGCAATATGCTTTGTTTTGGTGTTTTCTTTTCTAGATCTCGGTACTCATTTCTTTCTTGGTACGGCAGTAACTATTGTTCTTTGTTGAAAATTGTCTGTTCATGACAAGATCCCCGGCCACCGAGCCACTATGTCAAGAATTTTCAAATTTGCAGACGAAATAGTTCGTACGTTAATAAAGAAGTAGGTACCCTTTTCTATTTCGAAAATTTTCGGAGTGTGACCCTCCTGGCGAATGAATTTTTACATGCGTGCAGTCCATAGCACCTACAGCTCCAGGAAACCTGGCTTTTTTGTTTTTTAAATAAAATTCCATCCGAGATTGAAATAATACCTACTTCCTTGGTTGCTGGTAGGTATGCTGATAAATTGGGCGGATAGCCTGGCAGTTCCCACTGGGAACTTCCCAGGGACACCTGCTTGACAATTTTACAGGCAGAGCTTTTACTGACGCCACTAAAGTCGCCGACAGACACCAACATGGTTTTTTATACTTTTATCCAATCAAAATCTCATCAAAAAATCGCAATCGTCCCACTTCTCCAAATGGTCAATCCGTGATCAAACTATGTTGCCGCCTTTCTTCCTTCCGCCTTCTTCCCCACTGCAGGAATTCGACCAAAAACACACATCTTCGTCGCTGCTGTCTGAAAAAGAGCCCCACACATCCATTTTCGATTGTAGCATAATTGACTAACAATCAACAACGCAATTTGCAAAAACGAACGTTCTGGGAGACAAAAACACGAGAAGTGAATTCTCTTTGAGGTTAAAAAGCCTTGCATAAATCGAGTTACCCCCCCGTAACTTTTTATCCGGTCCTCGGACGACCAGTTAATTTTAAACTACGGATAACGGTTATCTGGGGACTGATAAACGCGAGCGATTGAGTTATCCGATGACCGTCGGATAAATCTGCTTTACCGGGTGGTAAAAAGTGACTGATAAACCGGCCCTGAGTGAAACAGTTTTGTGCAGGAGGCAGGTAAATAAAAATGCGTGTATTATCGCTCACCAACTGGTTTAAATTTACCTAATGGTACTCCGATGGGACGTCCCCTGGAATGCATGCATTACTAAACAATATGTTTTTTCTTAATCACAACCACCACAATTTGTATGATCAGTTATTTTGATTACGAAGAAACTCACTTTTTCAGCGAACCTCGCGTATTTCCCTTCTTCTGTGATGCAGTCGCCTGAGCATCTTTTGAGATGCGCAATCAAATACTTTCTTATGCCCCGTTGAGGAGGAAGCACCACCGAGCAGGCGAGAGACAGCAGAGCCCAATGTCGAAGATTCACCCTCGAGTTTGGATCAGGGTGATCAGTCGTCTGTTTGATTAGCTGCAAATACAATTCTCCGAGGAGGGTGTCTTTCCGCATAGCTCTCTCCATTATGTTCTGTATGAGGTTGACGTGCTCATCTTCCACTCTTCTAACTGTATCTCCTGCAATGAACACCACTATGAAATTGATCAAAAGTAAAATGCAATCTTAGAAAACATACTTTGGGTCTGACTCAGAATCGATTCAACGATTTTCTAAACATGCTTCCTTACTTGCGAATTCAAGAGCTTCTAAATCGGAGAACAGAGATAATGCTGAATTCAGTGTTCCAATATGAATAGCCCTCGTTCTAGATGACAAATATGTTATTATTTCAAAGTAAAACTCGAGTTATACGTACCATTTTGGCCTAACCCAGCGTACGTTAGTACAATGTGGAACATTTGAAGTGCGATTTGATCATCTGGCTCCGGTAATTTGGATATGCTTTGCGCCAGCAAAGTTCTGCTGAAACTCCAAAAACCCGTCGAGAATCCCTTGTAAGTTTCATTAGGATCAAAGCTATGTTCAACTCTCAATTTATCTAACCTATGACGACTCAGTCTGAAAGAAAAAGAATGACAGAATGAATTAATATAATTTATGATTGTGTTCTGCGTGTTCATAGTGGTGAAATCATTATACAGGGTGTCTACAATTGAGATGGACAAAACTAATTTGCAACCAGAAATTTTTCCTAGCAATTTTTTTGAAAATCAACTCAAAATGCCTTTTTTCCACTTAAATAATAATAATAAAATTATAATAAGAAATTATTAATTATTAACAAATGATTAAATGAGTATTATTCTACATAATTATTAAATTATTCCTAATTCGTTCCTAAATATTAGAAAGCTTGAAAAATAATTTTGTCTACCTACGGGTGCGTAGATTCTAATTCGAAGGCATTCGGACTGAATGCCTCTTTTTTATCGATGCTTGAAAATAGATTTGATTGTCTTTTTCATTGAGGGCAAATTTCTGATTTCCTACAGATTAGGCAGGGATCTACAGACATTACCTCTGGTCGATAACGGAGGTGGATCCATCTTAATACTCGTAACAATAATATTATTATTATGCAGAATAATTATCACTTTCAAAGAAATCTGATTTCAAAGAAATTTTCAGAAATTGAACGAATTGGCGAGTGGATGGTCCCCTATGAAAATCATCGCCTTCGGACTGATAGTAGTCAGTGCGCATGCGGAAATATAAATTCATTGTCACAGCCATAACTTCTACATTTTCCATCATTTTGATATTCAGATTGTGCGCGTTGACGTCTCCTATGAGGGTAGTGCGAGGTACTTGGAGATTGATGTTTAGAGATTAGCTACTATGCAACGGATCATCTATACGGGGTGTAACACCTATGTTCCTGCCTTAACCTAGGGATTGATTCCACAACTAATTTGTGACTTTTTTGTCTCTTGACTTTTTTTTACCCCCTTAAAATCCGAGTTTTAAAGTGAAAACTTAAAAAAAAAATTTTCGTGTTTTCGACCTTGCATCATTAAAATGTTAATAAATCCTTTGATTTACTAGATAAACTCAAATTTGACGGTACCATTGGGAAGAGCGTTAAATTTCCTATCTCCCTGATGGAGAACCAAAGTTTTTTAAATGGACAAAACGGGTGAAAAATGAACTTGAAGAGGAAAAATTGTCAAATCTTGATAATCTCAAGTTTTTTCAACCGCTCATAAGTCCCTGCTTTCCAGCGTGTAAATGCTTGCCTGTAAGCCTAAAAGTTGACCCAAAAGCTCAGCTTTTCGACGGTATGGTCAGAATAATTCTGAACTGGAAACAATTATTGTTTCCAATATTTTTACTGGAGAAAACCACGCTTGAATGAGAAAAAACGTGTTTTTTTTTAAACGAAATCGACGGTTTTGACGGGAGGATTCGGGGTTGGATGGAGACTGAGAGGAGCGGTGGCGGCGGAGACCCCCCGAAACCTCCCGTCAAACCGTTGATGTCGTTGTAAGAAAATCCCGTTTTTTCTCATTTAAGCGCGGCTTTCTCCACTAGTACAAATATTGGAAACAATTCTGACCATACCTGCCGTTGGAAAGCTGAGCTTTTGGGTCAACTTTTAAGCTTACAGGCAAGCATTTACGCGCTGGAAAGCAGGGACTTATGAGCGGTTGAAAAAAGTTGAGATTTTCAAGATTTGACCATTTTTCTTCTTCAAATTCATTTTTCACCCGTTTTGCCTATTTAAAAATCTTTGGTTCTTCATAAGGGAGGTAGGAAATTGAACGCTCTTTTCGTATCGTCAAATTTGAGTTGATCTAGTGAATTGAAGGAGTTATTAACATTTTAATGATGCATTGTAGAAAACATGAAAAAAATCTTAAAAGTAAAAAAAGTCGGATTTTAAGGGCGTTAAAAAAAGTCAAGAGACAAAAAAGTCACAAATCAGTTGTAGAATGAATCCATAGGCTAAGGCAGGAACGGGGTGTTTCACCCCGTATAATCGGGTTATGGATACGAGGAAGCTATGTGCCACACCCACTTGGCAGCCGTTTTAAAAAAATGTTAACAACATACTTCGCGAATTCGCTCATGCTGCACGAATGGAACTTTTATTACTTTATCAAACTCCCAATTCACTTTCCATGAAATGGATTATGATTAATTCGCGAATAATTGACAAGACCTATCTCTCACCTCCCGAAAAATATCCTTAAGCCTTAAGTCCTTATCCTTAATCCTTAAGCCATCACAAGTAAACCAATAGAATAATTTTTGCCAGACTTACCTTCTTAAAGTGTTCCTAATAAATCCTCCAGCAGAATCGGGAGGTTTACGCAAACCGTCTGCATCAATGAGAGCTCTTCTACAACTTATCACACTCTGATACAGTCTTATCCTATCTTCATTGGTGATTGCCTTTACCTGCCATGACACCGAAACAAACCAATTATAACACATTCAAATACATTTATACACTTTTTTAACCCTATTTCAAGTTTTATTCAATTTTATATATTTTTTATTCTATTTAACAATTAGTGCGACGATAATTAAAATTTAATGTATCATAAATTATAAATTTGGTTTAAAAATTGAAATTGAATAAAAGGATCAGTTCAAGATCAGATGTCACTTCAGATGTTTTCCCATTTTATAGATCTTGGCAATAAATAAGACTTATTTATTACTTTGTTACTTAGTAACAAATAATATCCTCAGGAACAGTAAAATTGTGTGAAAGGTACGAGCACTTTAATTTGAGATTTAATGTGTTCCCTCATCCTTTCAATCTGATCTGAGGAGTTCCCAAGGTACAGGATATGCCCATATACATAACAGTACAAACTAATCTGTAAGTAACGGAATCAGTAGTGGACTCACCGGTACTTCATTCTCTGTAATCCAGTTGGAGAGCGAAGGACAGTAACTAACAATCAGAGAGCCGATTTCTGTTTTTTGTGGCGTTTCGAACACGAAACACCTGTGCGAATTGAGATCACCTTGCCTCATCAGATTAATCGTAATAAAGCTGTCACTTGGATCTAAAAAAATTGATTCTACTTCGTGGTATCTAAATTCGTACAAAACTAGTTTATCATCTGTTTTTATGAGCATAATTCCATCACAATTGACACCCAGGATAACACTGTTGCCTGAAAACAAGAAATACAATTATTATTGATAACAAAACTTCTTAAAAATGCAACACTGTGGATGGAGAAGTAGGAGATTACTTACCATATGACCAATACCCTCGATATGTTACAACAAACATGGTGGTTCCATATAAAGGGTACTGCATTACACAAGATAGGTATAATACTTTGGCTGCTAAATCAGTCTTCCCAGCTCCATACTGCCGATGAGCCTGGGCTAATATTGGTACCTGAAAATCAATATGTAACAAATTAAATGTAGTCACAATCTAAGCTATAATATTGATTTGTATATAAGATTGTATAAAATGTATAGATAGATCTTGTTGATAATAAATTGTGATAATGTTAGGGCATTGGAAGTGGTACTTATGCACACGCGGGAAATCCTATTATGTATCCTACGAGGTAATTTACCTTATAACCTAGGCCACTGGCCTCTCGCGGGCAAGGGCTCAGTGAGCTTTAAGGGAAGAAGTGAAGAAATGATAATTTCGAGAGACGGAGATTTTTATTTACGAAAATTGCCCCAAACTATTTCCTACTTAAATGAAACGAATGACCTCTTGATTAGTTTGGGCCCGTACGTGGAAATTTGAAAGATTGGTTGACACACCAAATGATGACACTTCACACTCACTATCTGCCCAAAAACACAAAATAAACTCACTCGAAAATTTAAAGAGATAAACTTTTTTTAAAAACGGGAAAGCTCCGAGAGGAGGGCGGACCGGCGAACTGAAACCACGTTGGTGATTAGAAAGACAGACAAGAGCCGTAAAAGGCACAGCCCACGCCATCTCTTGGACGCTGCTGAAACTAATATCTGCCAGCAGAGTTTTCTCCGCAACAATCCTAAATTATAAATAATTGAGAAAAAGGAAAAACACGGCACAAAAAATGCGGATAACGTGGTAGGAGGTTTGAAGTGAGTTAGGGATGGGACATCGATATCGAAACATCGATGTTTTAGACTCTATGTTCATGTTGTTGATACATCGATGAATTGGTCTGATGTTATCGATACATCGAGGAGTTGGTCAGATAATATCCTTTGATACATTTGAACTAGGGATGGTACATCGAAAGCCGCATCCACACTTGCAACATCCGGCCGCTCCAAACCTTATTCCAATCCTCTGGGGTGTTTAGGGTGGCAAAACTTCAAAGGAATGAGGATGGGAAGAGCAAAGCGCTGTCCGATCGCTCCGTTGACGGTTTTTCTTCTTGCATCAAAGAAATGTTAGGAGTGGGGTGAGCTTTATATGGACGGAGCGAGGTTTGGAGCGCTGCGATGTTTGGGATAGAACAGTGAAGCAGGTTTGGAGCGACGGAATGATACAAGTGTGGACCCGGCTTCCTGGGCTCTGTCAGCGGGGCGGGCCTCTTGTGGCCGTTTTCGTTCCGGAGATGGTGGTCGGGTTTTCTGGGAAGCCACCTAAGTGGATGGGGCCCGTGGTCGGCCGGGTGGCCCTGGCCAGCACAAGGGGGGTTGTACGAGCCCCCTCACACCTGGTGCACACAATCTAATATTTATTTTCTTGGACACTTAAACTACTGTAATGACTATTGCAATGTACTCTGTATAATGGCAAATAAATACTCTCTCTTTCTCTCTCTCTCATCGTACGGAAAAAAATCGATGTTGTTAAAAAGCGGGATATTTAATTCATCAACTAATTAGAATAAAGGGAGAAAACCTGATAAGGTTGATCGTCCTCCATTCATAAGGAGTGGATATGTTTTCTTTTAACACGATTTTATTTTACTGGATAACCTACACCATTATAATTTTTTCATTCGTGATAAATTATCCCATTTTTATTCACTTCATTTCGATATCCCATTCCTTCCCCTAGTCAGTGGTAAGCGATACTTGAAAAACGTCAGTCTGTCTGTCTTCTCTTTTTAAATGACCGAGGTCTTGCCGAGTAGTCACTGTTGGATTTCTCCAGTTCTTCTTATTTTCTCTCTCTTACACTACACCACTTCATTGTCTGTCTGATATTTTGGTTTATTATTTTCAATAATGAACCTCTGGAATCGACCAAAAAAAAAAACAATTTTTTACAAAAAAAAATCAAAATTTGATGGTTTACGTCTTAAGGTACGTAGAATCCAAAAATCGAATAAAAATTTGACCGTCCGTCCGCCGTACGTGGCACTTTTGCCACTTAGCATTGACCGATTTTGATGAAATTTGGTATGTAGGCTCCTTCTGGGGTCTAGTTGTGCCCCGAAGATTTTGGTTGTTGTAGGTCACTTCTAAGGGTTCAAAAATTAATTTTGAAATTTTGAAAACGCCCTAACTCAAAACATTTCGATATAAAGGTATTGTTTTTCCTTCAATATAAAATAGTATAGAATTTTTAGAACTTTTTGAGACCACCCGGAGCTCTGTAGGACAAACAGTTCGCTCCCTACGATAACTTGAAGGTCGGACTTACGATAAATCAGAAACACGAGTGTGAATCGCAAAAGAGGCCTAATCTCCGTTCAAATTTTAGCTGGCCGAAATGCGATCGATGTTTTTCATCATGTTGGATGGTTGGTGGCTTTTCAGACGAGTGATCTATATAAAAATAATAAACCATTGTGTAATAATTTGCAGCGTTTTTGTATATCTTGCGCTTCTACTAATATTTATCCTTCACCCTATACTGAACTGTTTTGAATTGAAGGCGCTCCGCTTTCTCGTAATGTACTCTGTAGTTTCAATTTTCTGTCTGTGTCTGTTAGTCCAAGTCTGAGGTATTGTCGGTCATCTGTTTCTACGTCAAGGACATTTACAATAGTATTTTGATATTTAGTGCATGCTAAGAGTGTGCTCCATTGTCTGTGCTACATTAGCATTACATTTTTTACAGATTGGGTTATTGTTGAGAGGTTTCATTCGATGCTTAAAAAGATTGTTGTTGGCATGGCCAGAGATCTGTTCAACTGTTATTTGTCTGTCATAACAGAAAAGTTACGAAACTTGTAAAACGTAAATCATCACCAACCAACCTAATTGTGGCGCCTCAGCTATGCTTGTGTAGGCATTGACGGTGCTGAGATACCTCCTACAGAGGAAAAAACACGAGAATTGAAAAGGTTGTTTCAGAAAAACTCACCCAAACATCGTCTCCCCTTATTCTACTGATTCTATAAGGTAGATATGTTTCAATATCTGTGTAGTACTCCAAATGCCCATCCTTTGGATTCCCAAGGGCCACTTGTGCTTGTAGACCAGCCAACTGTACAGCAACTTTTTCACTAACAGGGAAATCGTCACACTGGAATAAGTTGAAACAAAGAATAATTAATAGCAGGCATTTGAAGATATCATACGTTGACATCATATGTTATAAACGTTCAAGAAATGAAAATGTGTTTCCTACATGAAAATAGCTCCCCATGAGATCTCCTTACTCAATGATCAAGTTTGATAATTTTCTGATTTTGAAAATTAGGTGAAATGATAATGAAATCAGGTTTACGTTAGTTACAAGAGGAAACAATTACCTTCACGACAGAATGTACAGCTTGTGCATACAGCATATTGATCTCGACTGGATCTTGTGATATTTCTCGGGTGTTCCTGAACAATCGCCTCTTGAATATGAATCTGTTCTCTCCACAGCCCCCCAAGGTGGTGCTATTACTTCTTCGAGTAACAGTAGGGAAGGAATTCGATCCTGCGTTCAAGTTATTCTGCTTTCTGTGGATGTAAGATTTGAATTTGATGCATCAAGAACAACTCACTACGATATTGTACCAAGATTTTTTAACATGGAACATGTTATAGCCCTAGAGTAACTACCCGAAAAACGTTACGCTGGGAGGGTGACGTGGGAGTCACATAGGCTTTTTGAGGCGCGAAGCGCCGAGTTTTTCAATGCATTTTAGATATGTTGCTAGGGATAATATAACTTTTGTTCTACACCTACCTACGACTAAATGTTCTGCACTAAATTTGGCTAAAACATGTTCCATGTTTTTATAATTTACGCCAAAGGCTTCAAGTAGATAGCATCTTGGGATTCCAGGGGAGCTTGGCCCCCTGGCGAGACGAGAAGCACAGAGTTTTTTCTAGACCGATTCAGAGTGAACGACATTGAAAGTAAATAGAAATAATACAACATACAGGGTGTCCCGTGTTAAGGACCGGAAAACTTGCGAGTCATTCTCAATACTAATTAAAGTACGAAAATCTCGCTTATTAATTTTGTGTTAACCCCTCATTTTTTTTATTTTTCCAATTTCAAGATTTTTTCTTGTTTTCGACTCTATGTCGCTAAAATTACCATAACTACCTTAATTTAACGTGAAAATATAAAAAAAAGACACCGTTGGAAAGGGCGTCAAATTTCCCATCTTTCTAGTGCCTACACAAAACTATATTCGGGGTCCTGATGGGTGAAAAATCAAATCGTAAAGTAATCCCTAATGGAGCCCATAAACCAAATTTCATCAAAATCGGTCCATGGTAACCGTTCATGGTGGTTTTTATTCGATTTTAGGATTCTACGTACCTTGAAAAGTAAACCAACAAACCAACAAATCGTCGCTTAAGATGACCCCCCCCCCCCTATCTACCATTTTTACGAAAAATGATATTTTAGATTATTCCTATTCCTCTTCTCCCGTTGCATAGAGTTTTTGGCTTCAAATTATTCCTACTAGATGAAGGAGTCAAGGAAACTCGAAAATGGTAACCCCTTATCAACATCGTTAATGGCAACAGCCCGAATCGACTAGTTTATTGCTTCTCCTGAAAAGTCGGGAAATGGTTGATAGGGGATGTTGCTAATTAAAAATATAATAAAAAATTATTAAAAAATTCTACAATCGAATTTAGGGATGACATTTGTGTTTGAACCTGGAAAACGTGAATTTTTGTTTCAACCAAATCGACGTTTTGACGGGAGGACTCCGAGGTCTCCTCCCCCCACCATCCATCCAACTGCTGAGTGAAAACGTCGATTTCATCTAAAAAATTCACGTTTTTCCGCGTTCAAACACAAATTTCTTCCCTTCATCCGATTGAAAAATACTTTTTGATTATACCATTGGAAAGCTGAGATCTCAGCGCAGTTTTTGGTGTTGAGGTGCGTGGAAAAAATGCGGTAGTAAAACCTTAACAACAACCAAACGGAAAAGTAAGAAAATTTTCCAATTCAACAAAGATTATATTACGAGTTGATTTCACACCCATCAGGACCGCGAAATAGTTTTTTGTAGGCTCTAGAAAGATTTGATGCACTTCCTTAACATTTTCACGTTAAGTTAAGATAGTTATGGTAATTTTAGTGACAGACAAAAACACGAATAAAATTTTAAAATTTAAAAACTTGGAAACACAAGGAGTTAAAATAAAATTGCTATGAGACATTTTCTAACTTGAATTAATAGAAGAATCGACTCCCGAAGCTTTCCGGTGCTTAACATGTGACACCTTGTATATCGATACCGTAAAGCACAAAGGTGCTGTGTTCTTCCATCTACCACATTTTAAATTTTTTTTTTAACTTCAGAAAAACTCAAATTTAACAAACTATTATTGACCTTCTTGACGATTATAGCTCGAAAATTTCTTGAAGAAATTAAAGAGTTTAGTGTAATAAGCCATTATTTTAGGAATTGTGCACTGGTGATAACTTCTTTAGCTTTTTTCTCAAAACTCCGTTTTTGGACGTAGCCCATTTGTGCTTTAAGGTATCAATATTATTACTTACACATGATACAACAAATTTTGATTAAAAATATCAATAACGAGGATTTTTCTAGTAAATTACATTTTTTGATAATTTGCCTCATACACTAAATACTTACTAAGTACTACTAATATTTAACTTGAATCAAAGTATCGGAAAATGGTTCGAAAGATAGACGAGTACAAAAAAGTCATTCAATGGTCGTGGTGGCACCTATCTACCTGACCCCTAGCGGGAGGGACCTCTACTAGTTCCCGAGACTGGACCCTAATGTTTAAAACTCTGCTTCAAGATAGCTATGTTCTCAATTCACACAATGGAAATCAACAAACCGACATAATAATAATCAATCGACAAGAATAATCAACAAACCGGACATGCTAGGTTTTCGATATCAACAACATTTTGAAGCCTGAAATGGGAGTGATATAAATGTAGGCTCATTCAATATGCGTACTTTCACCCTTGGTGCAGAGACTGAGGCGGTCCAGATTATTTGGTTGGTAATAGGGAAACCTTATTACCTACTAACAGATTCTCCTCTCGCCATATAAACACAACAAAATCGTATTCATAAACACTGCAGTTTGCCAAGTAAGTCACTGAGAAGGCACTCACATTTCCCACTCAGCAATGATGTCATAGAGGTAGTGATGTGCTCGAACGTGCTCTTCTCCATCGGGCCTGCTTTGATATATGGCCCAGCCGTCCAGATGTTTCAGGCCTAGCTTGTCAGCCAGCTTGGCAGACGCATCAGCAGCGGTATCGGTGGGATGAACGTCGATGGCTTTCGTGCGACCATCCAAAAAGAAGAATCGGCACACTATGGTTCCTAATCTCCTCATAGCCTGTACAATGATTTCAACAATCAATCAATCAATGTTTTCCAAGAATAGGTATTAGAACGTTAGAAACTGAGACAAAAATAATATACTACTAATATAGTAAAATTGAACAATTTATAGGTACAACAAACAATAACATGGGATGTCGAGGTTCTTCCTTCAAAATGAAGGTCGATTAAGGATGCTTGGAGTCTTGCGACTCTTATAGTCTCCCCCCTTGCTGCAAGCAGCAAGAGAAATACTCCTCCTGAGAGGGATTGTAACCACAATCAATGTCCTTGCATATTTGCAAGTACCTGTGATTACCTACAGGTCGAGGCGCACGTCTAGCTCGCACTTCCGACTATGCAGGTCGGCTCCCGAGTTTTTGAAAATCCGCAAAACTCACATGCCGGGATCCGTGTACCAGGGCGACCCCATTGGCCATGGTACAAGGAACCCTACCCGGGGATACAGATGAAGTTTGTAGCCCAAGGTATAATAAACCACGACCCCCGCAAATCCTACCTCAATGGGGTATTTCGGTGGGTCGGAAATTCAGGTTTTTGACCTCAAATTTGGATTCAGCACCCTTGAAAACCTATATACTCCAACTTTTAGCCCAATGATACTATAAGATGTGGTTGAAAAATTAATTAAAGAGATCACACGTTTGAAGAAGAGGCGGGCCGCCATAAATGCACACACACTTATGCCGCGCGCGTGTGTGAGTAGTATTGTGTAGTATCCAAGAGGTTCTCCAAGGGTTTCATCTCTCTCTGTGCATGGATACTTTTTTCAAAGATAGTTGGCTAGCTACGTCACGATTGGCTAGCTATGTCACACCATTCAAATCTTCAACTTTCCTTAGCTTCTCTGATTTTTTAAAAACCTTTTCTCGACGAACAGACCCGATTACCGTTATTCCTAAGCCATACTCTTTTGAAAAAAAAAAAAAAAAATTTAAAAAAATTGACTAAAATACCCCATTGCGGGGCAGGCAGGTGACACTGCGACAGAGTCTGCGAGTCAGTAGCCTGGGGCTCCCCCTCCCGCAGTATCAGTGTTGAGGTGAGATTGATCGCCAGTGAACTGGCAGTCACACCCCCAGATGCCATCACTGGTCACAGGCCTGGCTCAGAGAATTTGTACCTGAACCTACCACTTTACTATCATCTGGATGATTCCAGCTCGAGCATTACGAGAGCTTGATAGTGGGAGACGGTCCCCTGTTTGCCTGCTAGTAAGGCCACAAGGACCTAGACACTACCAGCTATGTGCCTGCACGAGTGCTACCAGTAATATACTGTAAAGGATACTTACAGCTATCTCGACTGACGATGGTGGATACTGTCGGCAGGATGCTCGAACGTTGTTACAATTTTCAATGCACCACTGGACATACTGCCTCAGTTTACCCTCGCACTGTAAGTTCTTCTTCAGGAAACAAATAAAATACTGGAAATCAGAAAGTGAACTGTATTATTACACTGTGCTGCTGGACAAACATTTATACAAAACTTCAAGCAGGAAGGGAAGGGAAAAGTGGTTTCAGACCACCAAGGACGGACTAGTTGGAGACTTTTTTTGGTCTTTTGGGTTAACAACAATCTAAAATTCCATTACGTAAATGTGAAACTGGAAATAATGAACATTCTAGACAAGCCCTGGCGGATTCTTACCTTAAAGAGCAATTTACTGGGTTGAAACGCCACGACGGTGAGGCACAGTAACAGCCACAGCCTCTCACTTTGTTCAGGACTAGGGTTGTTCGTAATCTGTCGAATGCACTGAACGAAAATTTCATCTCTCAATTCTTCTCTCTCCAACCCAGCACCCACAATTTGTTGAACAGCTTGCACTTCGTGTTTGTGGTCCCCACGCATGTACTTACACAGTTCCTACGAAGAAAAAAAGGTTCAGTCAAACAGCATGAGTTAATGAGCAAATTTTCAAAGTTCGAGGATAAAGTTAAGATTGTTTTTAAGGTCATCTAACCATTTTATGGTAATTAGGTTGTAAAAATCGTGAATTTGAAAACCACCAAAAGCAAGTAAAAGGTGTTTCGATTCATTGGAGGATTGATCCTTGAGGTTATGAGAAAAAATTCTCGAGTTGCGGATGGCTTCACACATTCTGGACATCATAGCCTTTCTTCTGGTGTTTATTGATATCGTGTCTACAGGATTTGCCAAAATTATCATCATTACAGAGATCATAAAAACTATAAGCATTCTGCTTGATCGTTACCCCAAAATACAAGAAATTCAATAACAGTTTTCTTCTCCTCACAATTTAATAAGGCAGGGAAGGAGAACCGTCAAATTCTGAAATGAACGGTGAAAACGAGGTACAGCCTACTTTTGACAAATGCCGCTAGACCGCAGCAATGGCAGAGCTCGGCCTTCGACGGCGAGATGCAAGTGATGCGGTGAGATAGGTTACACAGTGATAAGAATCATTACAATGAAGGGTGTGGTGTCAGTGCAATGAGAAAATTAACATCTTTACTGATAGCCAAGCAAGCATAAAATCCCTTCAAAATCCCACCACCGCCTCAAAACTGGTGTGGGAAACGAAAAGGTCAATAAATAACTTGTTTCTTGGAAACAACAAAATTTCAATAAAATGGATACCCGGGCATACCAACTAGCTTGGGAATTAACAAGCCGATATTTAGGCAAAAGAGGGTTCGAAGAAGGAATTCATAGGACCTTCTCTGGCAATGGGGGGTGCGCCTTGATTTTTTTTAGATTTTTAATCGAAAGTAGACCTCATTCTGAGAATTTTGGCACCAACTGCGACCTTCTAGCGTCATTAGATCTGTTTCCATGATTTTTCAAAGTTCCGACGATTTATGACGTCATGCGCCCCTCTCGCCTGGGCGGGACCCCCCAGCCCACTGTGACGTCATAAAGTCATAAACGGTCGAAACTTGAAAAATTCATACAAAAAGATTTACACACGCTAGCAGGTCGCGGTTGGTACCAAAATTCTCAGCATGAGGTCTACCTTAGATTAAAAATAACAATAAACAGTCTTTCCTACCCAGGCGCACACCCTATTGGCATCTCAGAAAATGCATGCAAAGAAAAGGTCAAAAAATGCGAATCCCAAGACCTTAACATACTCTGGTCCAAAGAAACTGAAAAAATAATTAAAAAAAAAAATAAACTCCTCTGAAAGACGGAGGGGGCACGCCATAAATTAAAATAAATAAATAAATCAGGACTCACCCAACGCCGGCCCCAGGGAAAAGGGAAGATGAGGAAGGTGGGGGTGGGAGAGAAGGATGAAGGGAAGTGCCTCTATGAAACGACACCCAGTTCAAACATGAGCCTAGCAGGACATGGGTGGTGATGCCACAGAGTACGCCTACCGAGATGCCCAACTCGCGCAACTCCGTGGAACTTTTCCCGCACCACACCCCACGCCATGTCAAGGTTGCAGCCATCACCCTGATGTTGTTGGATGCCACTCTTTTTAGCTCTGACACTGCTTGCCGTAAATCATTTGTGTCATATTTCCTTATCTTGGCCCGCCAAGTCTGCTCCATGTCCAATCTGCCATTGACAACTTGGACATGGACAGACTAGAATGCTTATCAACTCGTATGATCCCAAACAAGCCTTATGGCTGACTTCCAGAAGTCTGAATACCATCAGGCTAATGATAGGCATTCTAACGGGGCATTACAACATTCGTAGAATGCTAAACATCATGGACAATCGAATTTCACCGATGTGCTCATGTGAACAGGAAGAGGACTCCACTGAACACTTTCTATGCAGATGCGACCGCTTCTGGAGATCCAGAATGGAACATTTGGACACCACATTGTGGAAGCGCATCTTCACGCGAAATTTCCTGGAAAAGGATTTTAAAAAATTCGCGGATCTGCGGAAGATTTCTGACTCTGTGGGTAGCCCGCGGAATTCTCTTTATAAAATAAAGGGGCCTCGAAAGAGCGAGAGTATAAGCCATCAGTGCCTTAAACTCTTTTTCCAATGACAACCCCAGGCAGTGAGTGAAGTGACTGGTTATGATAACACAAAACAGAACTCGTGAGGCGTCACGTCACCATGGGAGACAAACGCAGCAAAGTTAGGGCCCCCGTGCACTGGCAACTTTATCACTGGCAACGTTTTAATCGCCGGTAACAAAATCGCCCGTGCACTCGCAACTGAATAGTGATCTCAGTCTCACAATGGATTTCGTTGATACAGCTAGTGTTTGTGCTCACATTTTTCAGTGTTTTCTTCAACTCCTGGTTCTCTCCAATTTTCTATAAATTCTTCACACAGCTCCAACCACAACGTTTTTTTTTTAAATTCAAATCAGAATACTCTTTCAAACGAGTATTGTAAATTGCTCGCCGCTTCTCAACAGCTGAAATGAACTTTTCTACGTCCATCGTCGGTTTTTGAAAGCAATAATTAACAAAAGTGGAGCAAACTGCCAAGTAAACATGAATGGTTCGCAGCGATGGCCAACGAGCAACTAAAAAGTTGACAGTGCGCGGGGACAGGCTCAAACCTGCATAACCCGATCCAGAGACAACAGTTTACTTGCTTCCGGAATAGGTCGCGAGGCAATTATTTAGTTGCCCTTAGCAAGGGAATCCGCTTCAGTGTGAAGCAAAAACTCTCTATGCTTGGCGATTGGTACAATTTGAATTAGTAGATTAAAACGAGAAATGTTTTTCCTACTAGACAACTTCTCATGGCGACAGGTAATTCGGAGAAGGTTTTTTGAGAAACAGTGGATTGAAATCATGAATCGCATTTTTGGAGTACCTCAACTATTCATTCAGTAGTAAGTAACCGGTGAATGACATACCTATACTACATGATTGTGCTTATCAATTATACAATACTATAATTATTTTCCAGCCAAATCCTTCTAGTGATCATTTCGATATGATAGATGTAACCCAGCTCAGCAGGTCTACTACTAAGGATAAAATACCAGTGTGCACTCAAATAATCACAGATGAACTTTGAACTTACTCTGAAAATGGTGCACGACATGTTTATATTATCTGGATCGTACATCTGGATGTGAGAGGTTGGAATGGTGTTCCCCTTGTAGTAAGTAACCATTTCATACTTGGGCATGAGTTCAATAGACTTGCTCTTGCGTGTCAAGGTGGCTATTATTGTACCTGCAACAGAGTTTAAAAAGTCACGATTAAATTATCGGAAAAAGTAGGCGTCGACAATTATTTATGCGCAGCAAAGAAGGTGGTATATTCCTGTACAGCGCATAACGAACACAATGGGGTATTTCAGTCAATTTTTTTTTTTTTTCAAAAGGTATGGCTCTGGAATAACGGTAATCGAGTCTGTTCGACGAGAAAATGTTTTTAAAAAAATTAGGAAAGTTGATGTTTTTAAAAAGCTTAGGAAAGTTGAAGATTTGAATGGTGTGAGGTAGCTAGCCAACTATCTTTGAAAAAAGTATCCATGCACAGAGAAGAGATGAAACCCTTTGAGGACCTCTTGGATACTACAAAATACTACTCACACACGCGCGTGGCATAGTGTGTGTGCATTTATGGCGGCCCGCCTTTTTTCAAACGTGTGATCTCTTTAATTAATTTTTCTACCACATGTTATAGTATCATTGGGCTTAAAGTTGTAGTATATAGGTTTTCAAGGGTGGTGAATCCAAATTTGAGGTCAAAAACCTGAATTTCCGACTTACCAAAATACCCCATTTGGTCACAAAACTGTAATTTCTTGTCTTTCTAATCTGTTCTAATTATACGAATCTTTGGCTATGAAAATTACCGTAGAACTATTGAACTTGAACATTGAGCCCAGGAAAACGAATTGAAACCTGGGAAATAGAGAAAGTAAAAAGGATTGGTTCAGAATCCCCTCGTTTTGGCAGTATAGATGCATTAATTTACTCGAGAACGGCCAAAAATGTAGTAGAGAACTATACTTGAATGAAAAAAGTGTTAAATAATGCAGAGAGTTGTAGAAACAGGTTGAATATTGATGTTTTCCGACAGGTGTACAAATCACACCTGACATTTCCATTACGCACACATCGGGTGACGATTCCATTCCAGGGTTAATGTTGCGTTAGTAACAAACCTAAAACCTGAGTGAACCCTTCAAGATTCTGAACAAGTTTCATACCTTCGGGGGTTCGTTCGTGGTTGTTGAAATAGTTCTGAGCGAATTCTACGATGTCATGATAGGCGTCTTGCAGAGGATCCATGCCTTTGAGTTCTTCCATTTCTTGAATCTTCTTTTCCACCCGAAATTTCCTTCTCTGCTCCCTCTCTCCATCTTCCTGGCCGTTGCCCCTCCACTGATAGTTATTTCCCTGCAAATACGAACAAACACCTCTTAGTGAATTGTGTGAAACTTTGGGGAAAAGCCCAAGTGTAGGTAATACTGTAAGAGTGCAGCCAACTAAAAGTGTTCAGTTACGTAGCTGTGGTAGTGATTAATAGAAGCACATAGAGGAATTCTTTTTCAACTAGCAATAATCGCGCCTCAGTAGAACTTCATTGGTTGCCTATGAGGTAGGTTGTCCCTGTGCAAAGCGGAGTACTGCTGCCGCCAAAACAAACATGGTCGTCGTCGAAAGTTTCAGTTGTATTCCAATAAAAATTCAGATTAATTATGGGAACCTCTGTTCCACACTCCGTATTGTCGTTCCATAGGTATTATTGGAATCTACTCACCAAGGCCATAGAATTTGAGTGAGAGAAATATCGATATGGAGTGATTTCTGTCATTGTGAATTTCAATTTTCTCATCTATCGACTACGAGACTATACAGACGGTTTCCTAGGAGAGTCGGTATGAAATTCGAAAATTTCATGCAAATGGGTATGAAATTTTACATCCAGCACGTTGAAATAATCAGGACGAGGTCGAACCGTATTAATATGACCACTGTTCATACTCGAGAAATTAAAGTATTTCCTCATCTGAAAAATCCGAAACTATCAAAAATCTAAGTAAGGTAAAAGCACCAATAGTGGACACTTTAAGGAAATGTTTGCATTGAATTCTCAATAGATACGACGGATTTTGTTTGAGAACGATAAACCTTCATTTTTTACATTCTCCGACTCTTCTTCTTTTGATTCCACACCCAAAATCTCTACATAATTCACTTTAAATATTTATAAAATGATAATTACAAAAAGCCTACTATGTGGGCAAAGTGGACACCAACATTTCCTTTCGTTTCTATAGTGGACACTTTCTGCATGTATAGTGGTCATCACTCGTGTACTGCCTTTTTCAAGGGATTTATGCTTTAAATGGGCTCTGTAGGCCAGGATATTGAAAAAAATTGTTCAATTATAATAAGTACCTTTTAAAGCCTTTAAAGATTATTATCACATTATAGTAGGTAGATAGGAAAAAAGTACAGATTTCACATGACTGTTTTCATCAAATTGATGAGAAAATCATTTTTCGATCACTAAACCCACGAAATACTTTAGTCATAAATTTGTTGTTTACAACTGGAACAGGCTGTTGGTTTACATTTCAAGGTACGTAGAATCCAAAAATCGAATAAAAATTTGGCCGTACTCCGTACGGGGCACCCCGCTTAGCATTGACCGATTTTGATGGAATTTGGTATGTAGGCTCCATTTGGGGTGTAGTTGTGCCCCGAAGATTTTGGTTGATGTAGGTCACTTCTAAGGGTTGAAAAAATGATAAAGGGTTGAAGGAAAGGGGGTTTGAAATAAGGGTTGAAATTTTGAAAACGCCCTAACTCAGAAAATTTTGATTTAAAGGTATTGTTTTCCCTTCAATATAAGATAGTATAGGATTTTTAGAATTGTTTGAGACCACGCGGAGTCTTGTAGGACAAACCGTTCGTTCCCTACGAGAATTTAAGGGTTGGACTTACGATAAATCAGAAACACGAGCGTGAATCGCCAATGAGGCCTAATCCTCGTTCAAATGTTAGCTGACCGAAATACGATCGATGTCTATCTTCAAGTTGGTTGGTGGTAACAATGGCAAAACCGTGTTCTTTGCAGACGAGTGATCTATATAGAAAAATAATAAACCTTTGTGTAATAATTTGCAGCGATTTGCAGCTATAGCCAACGGGGTGCCATTTTTGACCTGTATGATCACAATTAGACTTGTTGTTTCAATAGTGGACATTTGTGATTCAAAAGATGACACCCCCTGTCCACTATTGGTCCCCATGAACAGAATGATCTCAAATTAACGTAGCATATACAGCTGTACTGAATACAAAAAAAACTCAGAATAAAAAATCATTCATGTTTCAAAAGTGGACACCCAGTGTCCACTTAATGAACATTGGTTGTTTAGTGTTTGTTAAGTGGACAAATGGCCTAAATGCTCACTCAGCATAATTTGCAAGAAATCATTCATGGAAACTAAGCTATACTATCTACTTGAACGTCACAAAAAAACCAGAAGTCGCTCAAGCAATTATAAATTCCAAAAATACTGTTGCAACACACCTGTCTCCTAACGAGGTTCAGCAGCAAACACTAGGTGCTAGCGACAGACCTCAACTAGGCCACTTTCAAATGGTTATTATTCTTTCCCATGATGCTCTGGAGTATCGGTAGTTCTACAGTAGCTTCATAGATGGCACAACCTACAAATTCTATGGATTTCAAAGTAGTTTGGCACCTACTACTCTTATTTTTCACATTTATGCAAGTAAGTGCCCACTATTGGAACAGTGTCCACTATACCCCCATTTATGTACCTTATGTTGTGGAACATTATGAAGTGCGAAAGAATCACAAATGATTATGAATATGAATCAAGGCCAATAAGGATTTCAAATACGACAAAATGGAAGTTACCCATTGGATAAAGCCTTTACCGGAGGGTCGGATCTCCAGGCAAAGTTATCCAGCAGATAGCGCTACCTGGGGGTTAAAAGTGCGTTGATAAACGGCCTGTTTGGTTTGCCCGAGAGGTTGTCCGAGGCAGACAGCTACCCAGGCTTTACCTGAGCTTTGATAAACGGCCCCTCGGGGAAACCGTGAAATTTTGAATTTTGCCGAGAAGAACCAGAACGATTAGATGCGACGTCCTGTTCTGTATAATCGGACATCAACGCGGAAATTTCAGAAAACTTGACGGAATATTCATCACATTTATCCAATTCCTCATCATTATCAACATCATCCACGTCCGTATCAACAAGCATCAGTTCGTAGATCGCGATGTTTTTGCTCAATAATTCATTGTTTCTACTTTCGAGCACGGCAAACGACGAGTTTAACTTCACGACATCAACGATTTCATCTTTTGCAGCAAAAACTGTTTCTATTTCCTTCTCCAACTTGGAAAATGCTCGGCGAATGCCCGATCTCGCCTTCTTGGCTACTTCAAGAGAAAAAACCAATTATTGACTTACCGCTTATCCAAAGATTATTTTCATCGTCCTGTCACGGTCGCCATTTATTTTAGGTATTCTTTATAACGATAAACCACGAGATACCTTTCGTAAACTTTTCAATTTGGTAAGACAATTCGATACACTGCTCGTGAAATACCTACGATAAGACTTGCAATGAAATCAGAGAGGAAAATCGTCCAAACTCCGCGGGTAAAACCGAATAAAAAACAACAAGTAGGAACAACTAGTTGGAACTGCAAAGGGGGCCGCGGACATCGTAAAAACGCACCCATGGAGGAAGCATGAATAGCCTAATAACCTAACCTAACTATTTTCAAGTCATAAAGTATACAGGCTGTCCCAGAACTTATGGTCCACCCTCCGGCATTTCCGTAATTAATTGCTTAAAAAAATGGGCTCAACTCCATTTTTCATTTTTTTTTCAAATTCAGGAAAAATAGTTTTGCGCAAAAAAATTGCGCGCCACTGCGCGCAATTGACACTAATTTCGTTTTTTCAAACGGGAACCCCCATTTTTTATTGCAGATTCAGATTCTACGTCAAATTTCATGAGAAATTCATACCCTAACTTTTCCGTGCCCGAAGTGACCAGGGTGCGCAAAAGTGCATTTTTTAAAACCCCAAGTGTGGCACATGTTTTTTGATTATTTTTGACGATTATTTTTTTGATTATTTTTGACTTCTAAATTTTTAAAAAAATTGGAAAGTAGGTAGGTACTTACCTATTTTAATGTAGAAAAAAATCAAAAAGCTTCTCATCTCAAAATTTTCAAAAACAAAAATTAAAAGTTACAAAATCTCCACAAAAAAATAGTAATAAAAAACTAAGATACCTAATAATAATAAAATTAAAAAATCACTGCAACTGCTCGAAATTACCTCCTTCGGCCTGCAGACAAGTAACAAGTAACTTTTAATTTTTTTCTGGTTTTTTGATGAGAAGCTTTTTGATTTTTTTTTACATTAAAGTAGGTAAGTACCTACCTACTTTCCAATATTTTTTTTTTTTAAATTTAGAAGTGAGGAATTTATTTTTAATTCCGCCACAGCCGGCCCCCAGCCCGTATTGCGAAAGGGGGAGGGAAACTAAAGTCCAAAAACATAATTTTTTCTTCTAAATTTGGAAAAATAACGATAAAATCGAAGAAAGGACCTCACCACGTGATTCAGCGTCAAAAATAATCAAAAAACATGTGCCACACTTGGGGTTTAAAAAAAATGCACTTTTGCGCACCCTGGTCACTTCGGGTGCGGAAAAGTAACAGTTGCGCGCAATGAAAAACATCGGTTTGGGTATGAATTTCTCATGAAATTTGACGTAAAATCTGAATCTGCAATAAAAAATGGGGGTTCCCATTTGAAAAAACGAAGGTAGTGTCAATTGCGCGCAGTTGCGCAGTATTTTTCCTGAATTTTTTACAAAAAAAATATGAAAAATGGAGTTGAGCCCATTCTTTTACGCAATTAATTACGGAAATGCCGGAGGGTGGACCATGACTTCTGGGACACCCTGTATAGCAGAAATTAGAGTTAACAGCTTTAGAAGTGTGAAAAGTTTGAAATATCATCGTGTTATTAGTTAACTACACAACCAAATAACTCTCATTCAAGCAACATTATTAACGGTGCGTGAGCGTCCAATCAGCTAACAAACATGCAATTTCTTCCAAACAAACTAGTTAAGGGCTTTGCGGTGAGGGTTAATTTTAGAGGTGCATACAATCCAATTAGTAGCATTAATTATTCAGGAAAATAGTGAAACCCGAAATCCAATCCCATAAACGAGTTTGAAACAAAAAAAAAAGTTAATACACCTGCACATCAATTAACCACGTAATACGATACTCGTACATCACTCAAGAATGATTTTTTTTGCATTTTTGAAGAAATTCCAGGAGTTTTTATTGAAGAAAACTGGAAAGTTATGTAGGAAGATCCACGATTTATGCAGACGAATGTCGACTATCCCGATTTTTTTCGTGCTGAAGTTTCGCTATGAAACTATTCCAATGGACACAGCATTTTTAGCATGAGATTTTTTGAATTTCAAAAGCTGTAAATTATTACTCAAGGGTTTATTATCTTTCTGGGCAATACCTACCTACCAACCATGTTTCGCTCCAAATCAAGTTTATTTTGAAGAAATAAACACTTAAGACTCGATTCGAAGATATAGAGAGTTTTACCCACAACTTCATTAGGAAATTTGATTACTGGCTGCTGAGGACGCAAAACTGAGTACAACTCAAAGAAACGAACAACGATCTCATTTCGGTCAGCTAAAATTTGAGTGAAGATTAGGCCTCTTTTCCAATTCACACTCGTGTTTTTGATTTATCGTAAGACCAACTCTCAAGTTCTCAAAGGGTCAATAACCAAATGCTTCGGGGCACATCTCGACTCTAAATGGAGCCCATATAGGTAGGTACCGAATTTCATCAAAATAGGCTCACGTATTCACGAACTGTGAGTATGACTAAAGTCATATGTACAGGATTTTTTTAAAAATTGTGATTAATCATAAGATTCTGTGATTAATCAAGGAATTTTTTTAATTAATCATAAAGTTCTGTGATTAATTATGGGAAACTTGTAAATAATCTCAATTTTTTATGATTAATCACAATTTTTAATGATTGATCCAATAATTTCTGCGATTTTAACTTTAATCATACTCATGGTTCGTGAAGACAATTTTAATCCTATTATTCCTGTGAATAATTACAGATTTTCTGTGATTAAGAATGTAATCTTACGGTCTGTTCGGAGAGGCAGTCCTGAACGGCTCGGAGGGGCTTAGAGGAGTCCATTCGCCTCTATCCCCTCCCTTTTTCAGCTCCGGTTTGGTTCCGAACTGCCTCTCCCTGATTAGACCCTTAATTATACTCCGTGATGCTTGCTTTAATAATAAATATAATATAAATACAATAATGCGATAATTGTAATATAAATCATGCTTATTTTAATCATGCATTTAATTGTTTTATTCATGCTGTTAGTGAGTGAATACGAATTTAAGGGGGTCTCAGTCGGTCACCTTTCGTTTTTAGTATTTAGCAAAATTGAAGGCGCAAAAACGTAAAAAGTTGTACCTAAATTTGAAATTTCGAAGGATTTTAGAAACTCATTAGTGCATGGCCCTAGGGTATTGAAAAACTGAAATATTGCCGACGGAATCAACAAAATCGAACAATAATTGCCAGAGAAAAATGAGAATAATTACTGAATAAATGGGTTTTCCCATATTTCTCAGGCAATTATTGTTCGATTTTGATGATTCCAGCGGCAATCTTTCAGTTTTTCAATTCTCTAGGCCCATGCACTAATTAATTTCTAAAAACATTTGAAATTTCAAATTTAGGTACAACTTTTTATTCTTTGCCCCTTCGATTTCGCAAAATACTGACCCGCAACGAGGAACAAACAACGACTTGCTGAGCCCCCCTTAATCGCATTCATAATCACAGAAACGTATTCCTGTGATTAAAAATCTTATAATATTCGTGAGTATGATTTGCCCAAATCTCGTCTATTCCTATATCCTCTGTCAAGGATCAACTCTAGTGAATCCACGTTGGTGAAACCAGCCCAAAGAGTTCAAGTTTGTATTAGTTTCCGAGTGCTAGTTTTGCTTATCTTTCCTATAAAAATAATTTCCCGAAAGCTCAGCAGTACTCGCGTTTTTCTTAAATTGACCCCGTTCTCGTTAGTCGACCTTCATTCGTCGACATGCTTTTCACATGGCTCGTGAAAATGAGCTATTGTCAATCTCAATCGCTCAATTTGTTTAGAAAAGTTGTTTATTTTAGTTTCAATGGAACTGGATGAGTCTGAAACACGTTCGTACTGTAAGATGAGTGCAGAGGGAAACGCGTGGCTATTCAATGTGCAGGTTCCTTCTCATATATTGGTAAATTAAAGTACCGAGAGAGTCCAAGATCATTCATGAAAGCAGAAACGACCAAATATTCAATTCAAAAACAAAACAACAACAACAGGAAAACCCCCAATGGTGCCGGATTTGTCAGCATGTTGCAATCCCTGAAGTAGAAAAAGTTCAAATAGTGTCAAACCTTGAGATCTAGCATGTTGATCGTCATTACTTCACGAAATGGGAAGGTTCCACATGAATGTCGTGATGCGCTGTACAGCGGGGACCACAGCTGTGTTACGTCTTCACATGTACTCTGTATCAGATGTGATCAGTGAACAAAAAACCCGCGAAACCCTGTTGCAATGGGTTTTCTGATGAGATCGTGATAAATGCGGTAACAAACGAAATATAAAGTGTTTTTCACGGTGTATTTATGTATAATAAAATCACGTATGAAGAGGCAGGAAGCCCATTCAATTCTTGAATCAGCCCCATGTATTTCTTCATGTAAAAATGTACATCCTGGTCAAGTTTACTGCGAAGATAAAACATGCAGAAGAGCAGCTCCAGAAGGAAAAATATAACATGTAAGATGTACGAAATAAATCTATGAGAAACTAGCATGCAAATTGATGGCAAGCAAGTTCAAGAACGGTGCCTATACGAGAGAAATAGGGTACTTAGCTACACTTCAAGCAAGGGACTACTTCACAGGGACTGTAGGGAAAGGTTGAATAGAAATAAAATACTAAAGAAAACCTAATAATGCTGATCGAGTTACAACCATAAAGTTTCACAACACACATTGAGAGGTGAAGTGACATAAACAGCAACAGAAGAATCAATTAAATAATTCCGATATAGTAAAAAACAAATAGGTACATCTATTCGTAGAATAAAAACCTTAATTTTTTAAACCCTTAACAATGTTATAACGAAGGAAAAACTGGCCACTCAGTTGTACACCTTCACTAGAAGGTACCTCATTAGTGAGCGAACAAGCCTTTCACCTCAGGAGAGTGTTCCAAGCACGCTCGAATACTAGGGGGGATGAGGCACAGAGAAATGGAGACAAGTTAACAGAGGAGAAATAGGGACGGCACGTTACTCCAAAGTATCGATACTCCTTTCGATACGATATTTCTCAGGAAGTATCGATATCCAAAATCTTTTCGATACTTTTCGATAATAACGGCTCAAAGTATCGATACTATCGATACTTCAAATTAACTCACAAATGATTTCGCAAACCAAATAAAAACTGCATTAATCAAGAATAATAATATTAACATTATAAATATGTTAATAAAAGTCAATAATTCAAAATTTAATAAAAATTAATGATCATTTCATTTCATACTTATTCCAATTCTTATTCCCAAGAATTCTCCATTCAATGAAATGATTTTTTCATCCACAACAAATAGAAAGGATCAAGTAATAAATCAGTTACATTACAAATAATTAATATTTATTATCGAATCATAAAAACAAAAATTTGACGTGAAGTGAATTTTAACTTTAATTTTGAAAAAGTAAATAAAAAAAATTGTTGTGAACCGGAAAGTAAAACAATGATTACAAGGAACTCGAACTGTTCAAGAAACCTAGAGAAATGAAAACCGCAAAAAAATTTTAGGTTACAGGGAGATAACCTGAGGAAAGTCTTTGAATATTGATGAAGGATCTTAGAAGCGATATATCGTTTCGATTGATACTATTCTGAGTATAATTCTGTGGTACCGTGCCGTCCCTAAGGAGAAAGCCAAAGTTAAAATGGTGGGCAGCCATTCTTGTGCCTGCCTCAGTAGCGCCCTTGGGTTTCAAGCTAAGGAACTACTACAGAAACTAATGCGGTGGGGAGGGGGGCCACGCCCTCTTCAAGCCGCTTCTCCTCAAATCACCCATTTCCTTTTGAATGACCTGATATTTGGGTATTTTTTACTTATTCATCATCTAAGGTAAGCGGATGTTTTTCTCACTAGCAGAGGATTCTCAGTACCCCAGTGTCTCATTTAGCCAAGTTCCACTGAAAATTGTAGGTAGCTAAAATATTATGGAGTGTCTATGAATGGGGAATTTGCCTCACATTTTTTTCGAAAGAGGGTTCACTATGGAAGAAAACCATAGTGTGCTGCTCGAAAAAGCAACCAAAAAATTTAGAGAATTTAAGGAAGATGGACACTTCAAATGTAGTGGAAATCAGTATAGGGGCAGCCATATTGCGACGTATCTGGCTGCCTAACCAATGTAATTCCATTCTTAGAGAGTCACTTCTGTGACGCTTACCACAGCAGAACTACCACGGGATATGAAACTATTAGCTTAAGTGGTCGAACACAGGAGTGCATGGAGGAGAAAAGAATGCAGACGCGAAAGTTACCAAAAGAAGTAATTTTACTCACTTTTTTTACAATACGATTCTACCTATTAGTTTATCAAGCATTACAAGTCTTCATCTTCTCTTATTTAGTTTCTAGTAAAGTAAACAACCATTTTTGGTTGGATTTCTATCTGACTGCCATTCCATGCATAGCGGACATCAGCTGTCTTCCCAAGGGAAGATCAGAATTTTTCTGATGATTTCGCTCTTGGATTCCCATTGCATCACCATTGGGTGGTTTACATTGCCATACCATTGGGTTGGTACGAGGGGGGCGATGACATCCTGCCAGCGATGAGCCTTGAACCCACGATCACCGCAGAGGTCGGTCCAAAGTCCACCACCAAACAACGACGTCCTAACGACCTTAGCCACACCACTGTCCCCTATTTAGTTTCTATACGGGAAATTTTTTTTATATTTTTTCTCCTACGTAGACTAGCTTATGCTGTGTCCCCCGAAGTACTTCTCATGGTGTATCATGCTTGTTTTGCCAGCCGTCTCTCGTACTGTGTCGCACTGTGGGGGAACTCCAGTCATGCTGAGGCGGCTTTCAGACTGCAAAAAAGGGCTCTCCGCACCATATTAAAGCTGGGTTTGAGTGAAACCTGTCGAGGACACTTCAAAGGCATTCTAACTCTGCCTAGTATGTATGACCTCGACTGCCTGCTGCTTGTGAAGAGCGATCTGGACGCCTTCTCCACCGGGTTTACAACGCACGACCACTTTACGAGGTCCCGTCATAAATTGTGTCCCCCTAAGGCCAGGTTGAACTCGTCCATGACCTCCAACCCTCATCAAATGGGTTGCCGTTTTTTCAATTCCTTGGATGAAATCACAAAGAAACTACCCTATAAATCGTTCAAGATCAAGGTCAGAAGAATACTCGTTCAACTGGAACTCTATGACCCTGCAGAGTTTTTTACAATGCTCTCCAAGAACCGTCAGACTTTAAATTTATGTAATATTTATTTGATAATTTATTATTGCTTTATATGTATGTATTGCGACTTTTGTATTGCCTGATAAGGCCATTTAGAAATAAAAACATTTTTGATTTGATTTGATTTGATTATATTAGTGTTAGTTACGTTAATAGAATCTCATTATTTGAGTTTCGTGTGGATCGTTTCATGTGGTCACAAGGGCGCCTAAGACGTTTTTTGATACTACTTACCGAGATACTTCTTTTACGCTTCGCCAGAGCACAGCAGTGTGAATTTGGTCAGCCTCCCTCGATTTTGGTGGTGTTTTTTCGACAGAGGCTTCACTTGTTTAGGCATTTTCTTCTACGGTAATTTTTCCCCTTGGGTATTCCTAGTGTTAAACGTAATTATAGGGCTCTATTATAGGATTTGACTTGAAATTCCAGAATCTATAATAATTGAGGCGAATTCCCCATTGTACCTACAACTACACGGGACTACAAAAATAAACCGAGTGTTTTTGGAAATACGTACTTAGAATGTGAAACTTAAATGATCAGTCGGGTTGGATATTGAACAAATTGACTATACGTTACTAACTACTTTCTTCTCAGTATTAAAGATTAACATTCAACAATGTTTAACTACCCCAAAAGTTGAACAAACTCTTCGACTACAAGTCACAGTTTTCATTTCTTTGTGGTGAAAGAACCACGAATTTCATACTCGAAAGCGGAACTAGAAAAAAATAGTATATTTACCCCACATAAGCTAGAAGGTGGCCTTGGTGGTTCGTTATTTTGAAGAGGATGCACCTTATGTGGGGGTGTGGGCAATGGAGGAGGTGAGCTGTCTTCTCTGGGCCGAACACACTCGTAAATGGGCTCGTTCCCTTCCTGCGCCGCGTGGGGCGGTGGTGGCGGCGGTTCAGTCGGCTCAGGAAGCGAGGGAGGTTTCAAAGTGGGTTTAGCCGGCTTCACTTCGTTCCCTTCATTGCAAAGACCTTCCAGCTCCTGTTGTATCACAGTTTCCAGCTGGAATAAAGATACTGATCAATATAACTAAGAACCCTCTTACCAAATTTCTAAAAACTCACCCAACCCCCTTCTGTATTTTTAGGACACAGTAAGACTTGGGCGTCCTTATGCGATCGATCTGGGGTGAAGGAGGACAACACTCAACAGAAAAAAAATAACCACACAGTAATCCGTTTTAGACCATTCTGAATCCAAATCCGCGAAAAAAACCATAGGTGTATGTCTGTGTGTGTGTGTGTGTAACAAAATCTTGTGTACTCTGCCAAGGTCTTAGTTCTCAACCGATTTTCCTGGTTCTTTTTTTCTTCGACGTGGAAAACTATCTAGTTGTGCACTACGGCGCCGGAATTTCGAATTTCGCCTTTTAAGGGGGGGAAAGGGGGGGTTAGTGCTTAAAAAACGTGCGTTTGCGGGCATAATCTTATAAACTCTGCCCAGGCCTCAATTTCCAACCGATTTGTGTGTTTCTTTTTTTGTTTGACTAAAATAACTTCCGAGTTGTACATGATTTTACCAGAGTACCAACATTTGCAAGAGGAGGGGATGGGTGAGGGGATAATATTCACAAAATATCCAATTTTTCAATATTTCGGTTCCTTTACTGCTTACTCATTGTACCCAAGCTTTGAAATTGAGGAAAAATTCTCATTATACCTTAGGATTTGCATGAATTACTTTCTGTACCACCATGGAAATGAAAGTGGTGCCACAATGGTGCCAGGGCACCATAAACCTCATATTTCTTGGGTTTTTTGGTGTTTCACCTTGAATACGGTTGTGACATTCGACGGACTGCCTACTAAACCTAATAGATGAAAGTTCAATGTTACGACGTATTTCCGCTTTGGTGCCAGACTGGCACCATTGGTGGTGGTTGGGGGGGGGGGGGGGGGTGAACTCGAATTCGCATGTTGGGTATCGTAGATCATGGATTTTAAAGTGCTCTTCAGATCAGATTCGAGGCTATCATGCCGCTAGAAGTGTTATGGTTTATAATGGTGGGGTGGGGGGGGGTCACTATTTCTTCCCTAAAGTAATAGATAAATTACATCGGGAGAAACAGTTTTATCGCTTAACAACTGGTTAAACTGATCCAATACTTATCCAATGGGACGTCCCCTGGAATGCATGCATTACTAAAAAATATGTTTTGTTTAGTATCTCTCTCCCTAAATTGCGTATGAGTCGCCATCTTGTGAGCGACGTAAAAGTTGCTATTCAGTTTTGCTTCAGGCATCGTCGAGTAAGGCAAGCACTGAGTACCTAGTGGTGTTTAGACAGCCGCGCGACGAGACTTTCTGAGGCTTTATTGTCTTGTTAAAAAGTTTACATATTCAATCCAATATTTTCCAATTGTGTGAAAAAAAAGTTAACTGGAGCAAGCGTACTTAAATTTATTATCTCAGATCATCAAATTTTCCAATTTTGAGTAAAATAGGCCACGAGAATGACTGCGGTGTAAACACAGCAGCGTGAACTACTTTGCGTAAAGGAACGCGCGACCGACGAAAGGTTAAACTAGATTACACACCCCATTGGGAAACTCACTTCCATCATCTCCCTAAAAACAACCTAGAAAGTGCTAGAAATGCACAGAAGACAAAGAAATGCGCAGAAGACAAAGATTAAATGAATTTATTTGAAGCACGTTTTTCACGATACAAAATTATAAGAAGTGATTCTATCACAAATACACAACAATAAAGTAATCATCAAACTGGAGTTACCAGTGTCCAACAGAACGCCTATGCCGAGGGTGTGATTTCCACGAACATTCCACTAGATCGCGTAATGCCACTCGACCTCCACCTCCATCTCTCCACATCCCTCTCCCTTCGCACAAATCTCCTTCAACAAGGGCTGCCTGATAAGATTCGAGCTATACCGCCTAATCGATTTGGAAAAGTCGTGAGAGAAATGCTAATTGATGCAGAATTGTAGTGTTCTGGATTTTTTAAATTATAATTTTAACATTGATAATTAATTTTGGTTCAATAATTTATTTAACAATTGTTTTGTACATGCTCTAATTTAAGTTTATCACGACTATATATTATACCATTTTTTTGGTTCTGCAATAAAAAAAAACTTTTGAATATTATTTGACAAGACGGCGAGACTTACCTCAACATCAAGATCCGACACAAGTTCGTTCATTTTCTGTCCAATTTCATCAATGATGTGATTCCGTCCTCCATGCTGAACGTCTGATAAAAAGGCGAATAAATTGTCTAAATCCACTGAATCTCCGGCAGCTGGTTCATTCAGTTTGGGGTTGATTTGCTCAGCCATTTGCGAAAGGACAGCTATATCCTCGGTGGCTATGGTGCTGGAACCCAGAATACAAAATATAAAACTCGGGGTTTGGATTTGTCCAATTTTGACGTTTCTAGACCCACCTAAGAGGCGAAAAGAAAAAGACTTATCGTTGTAACAGCTACCATCAAATTCACAGGGTTTCTCCATTTCATAAGTTCCTATACATCATTTATCCTCGCCTTCGGAAAAATATAAGAGGGATCTAAATTACAACAAAACCATTTAACAATACGTATTTTTGGCAGCATTTGTGCACAATAAATTGACATTTCGGGGCTTGATTTCTGGGTACTGTTCATAAGCAAGGTTCATTGGCAAGTTTTTAAAGATATTTTCTGGTCCTACATACCTACCACTATGTGAAATTGAGAGCGAGTTTTGGGCGTAATATGGTACACTGAGAACCTTAGTGGTGTAACTCCAAAAAATGGAAAATTGAGTCAGCGCCTCAAAAAACCATATTACCATATTACGCCCAAAACTCGCTCTCAATTTCACATAGTGGTAGGTATGTGCCATGATGCATCTTAAACCACATGAAACAATCCACTCAAATAATGTGATTCAAATATCAAAACTAACTAATGTAGAAACTAAATAAGAGAAGGTGAAGACTAATAATGTTTGATAAACTAATAGGTAGAGGAGTATTGTTAAAAAGAGTGGACAATTTTAATTTCAAGTACTTCTTTTGGTCACTTTCGTGTCTGGTTCTTTCTGCCAGTTCGCAGCACACTCTTGTGTTTGATCATGAAAGCTAATGGTTTCATGTGCGCTTTCAGAGGTAGCGCTACTATCGTAAGGGGAAACTCATCACGTCACAGACTCCCAGCACATTTAAAATTTCCATCTTCCTTAAATTCTCTAAATATTTTGGATGCGTTCTTCCATATCAGTGAACCCTCTTTCGAAAAAAATTGAAAAACTGTGAGGCAAATTCCCCTTAAGGAATCATTTTGTTGAGGCCCTCATATTTTAATTAGTTCTAGTGCTCGCCACTACCGCCTAATCCTCAATATTCAACTGAACAACTCGTGAAAATACGCGGGTTACGTTCATTTTCTGATGAGACATGGCACCCAAACTAAATAGACATCAATTTCGGTTTGTTTCCAGCACATCTTCCTCTTTCACGTGCAACATCGATGAAACTGCATGGCGCCTCTAAGGTTCTCTCTCAGTGTACGACATCCTCGGTTCCTGGCGATTCACGAGTGGGGGAACTTTTCTCCCCATATTGACAACACAACGAGACTAGATTACTTGCGACGACATGCAGTTGACATTCGAAAAAATTATTGAAAGGTTGGCTTCAATACAAAACCATCTACTAAGATGGTTGGCTACCTTAGTTTTCTCAAAAATGCATTAAAAAAATCAAATATCATGTTTCGGGAAAAAAGTAAGAAAAGTCAACAAAGCTATGAACATTGATACAAGGCCCAGGAGCTGCGCACTTTGGAGCTGTAGGCATCAGACCGAATTATCGATTCGAATTAGAATGAAAAATGTATAAATTATGGCTGTTACAAGGAAATTCGCGTTTGCACATGTTGTTTGAGATTTTAAAATTTTCGACTTGTTGCCTATCATTGTTAAGAGATTATTGTTGAAGACTGTTATTGTTTGTGATGTTTATCGGCCTACTTCCCGACGAGTCCTAAGAGTCTTTGCCCTCTGCTCCGCCGCAGCTTCGACGACGACGATAAGACAGTGCATAGCGTTCCGACCCCCTCACCTCGACAATCTTGTACCGGCAGTATCTCGCAAACCTTTCTCCAAGTCGCTTCGAACGCCCCAATTTGCCTAGTTCTACTGTCTGCACGTGCAGTTCGATTCATAATTTTTGAGAACTTAATGTACCTACCAACATTAGGTCGTACGTTCTTAAGGTACGGCTTCTCATCATCTCGAGGCGACGATTCACCCGTTGACCATTCCTTACTGCCTCGAAATACGAAGGAAAAAGGACCCTTGGAGGGTTTTTACTGTCGCATACCTACCGCAGGACGCAAGAGACCGCCTTCACCACTGACCACGTTTTCGTCAAGGGGGTTCGTAATAGAACTATAAAAAAATGTTTTTCTCTGGCCAGTAGGTATAGGTAGGGACTCATTAAATTTCCAATCAACCTTTATTCAAATATATTTTTAGCAGTACAAAACTTGCAGTGCATTTTTATTCAAATCGCCTTTTCACCATATTATTATTATTCTTTAGTTCAGTGCAACGTGCTGTGGTCCTTCAGAGTCTAAGGTAATTTCTATTTTGAACTTATATCAACTAAATATACCAAGCACATGTGCTGTGGCTAATATTGATTCGGGATGATGATTTTCATAGGGGACCGTCTACACTCCAACCCGCACAATCCCTGAAAATTGCATCGAAATCGGACAATAACTTCGTATAGTTTTGCCCGTTACAAGGATTTCACGACAGACACGAAACCAAAATTGTTCAGAAAGTTCTAAAACGCGAGTAGAAAATTTTATTTTTCATTCAACTCTTTTTTCAACCTTGAAAAGCTACCTAAATACACTCGGAAGTAAACATTGTTGAGCAGAAAAGACGTGCTGTGATGACGCCGACTCAGAATCCAAAAGCTCTGCTCACGTTGACGTTCAATCAGGTGAGACCTACATTTCTCGGTATTACTTCCGAGTCTACCACTTCACTTTTCACGCCTTACACGTTGTAGGGCTTTTTGAACAATTCGGTTCCTTGTCTGTCATGAAAACGAAATCCTTGTAACGGGCATAACCATACGACATTATTGCCTAATTTCGATGGAATTTTCAGGGGTTGGCATGTAGATAGGTAGTCTTCTATGAAACACATCATCGCCGGATCAATGGTACCCACTGCGCATGCGCAAACGTAGAATCCTCTTAACATCCATAACTTCAACATTTTCCACGTGATTTCGATGACATTTTCAGATATTGTTCAGATTTGCGAGTAGATGAATGAAAACTAATGCCTCTGGACTGATAGTAACGACTGACATGCGCAAACTTGAATTTCCTTGTAACAGTAATTTTCTCTATATTTTTCCCCGAAATCGATGAAATTTTCAGAGATTGTGCGGGTTGACGTGCAGAAGTGTCCCCTATGAGGGACCAAAAGCGCGAAAAATTAAGTAGTTGGAGATTGATGCTTTGAACTTAGCTACTATGCATCGGATCATCTATACAATCGTGTTATGGATACGAGGAAGCTATGAGCCACAACCACTAGGCAGACTTTTATTGTAAAATATCTCTAGTTGGGAGGTTACAATGAATAATACCTCTTAGTATCTTCCGTGGTTTCAGAACCGTCATCGTCATTCTTAGTAGAAAGTTCTTCTTCTCGTTTCCGACGCTCCTCTTCCATTTTTTCTCGTTTCCTCATTTCTTCTTCGACTCGTCTCATTTCTCTAAGAGCTGCTGCAACCTGAATGTATAAATAATAATAATAATAATCGCCAGACTAGCCAATGAGGAATTTCACCAATTTCTGTTTGCATTTTTCCTGAATAGTTAATGGTGTGGGATAGATGAAAATCGGGCTGATATCGGAAAATAAGTCTCCTGTTATTTTTGGGAGACAGTCAAAATTTTTAATTTCAAAAACTAACCGGGAAAACAGACGTCCAGCGGGAACGCTCGCTGATTGGGCTGTTTGGATCGCTGTCTCCTCCCAGTGTTGCCCATTGGGACGACGAAATCGTGTTTTCTAAGAGAAAAGTTATCAAACAAAAACAGAGGAAACCTAATTTTCCCCATCTCGTTTTTTCTTCAGTTTTTCGATTTCGAACTTTACTGTTTCATGAAATTTTGCATCTGGGGACTATGGATTTCAAGCGGCCATAAATGAACTATTCCAGTATGACGTCATTTTCCCGGTTTTTTTAAACATTCGTATTTTCTACACTGTTTTTTTTATTCGTAAATTAGGAAGTTCGGGCTGAAAGTTTGCCTTAGGGGGTTTTTAGAGGTGCTGAATCCGATTTTGGGGTCAAAAATAGGAAATTCCGACATGGTGAAATTCCTCATCACAGGGTAACAACATTTTGTTGAATCATCAAAAATTAACTTCCCTCGAGCGGGGATAGATCTCCTATCATTCCGATTCTGAATCTGAGCTCCTAACACTTGAGCTAAAGAAGCGAATGGACAGAAATGCGAAGAGGTCGCTGATCACGACATCCCCCCCCCCCCCGTTAGGAAATCTTAGATACTCCGTTACCTGGTCAGGGTGGCTGTTTTGGCCAGTGTTTTACAACCCAGTGAGAACACGTATTTTTGACTGGCTTCGGAGTTTTTTATTATTGTTCCTTATTGACGCCCCGTCATCTGGGGATCTGCTGACCTCAACGTTTGTCTGAATAGGCGGTGGCTCGACTCGTGTCTTGGGAGGGAGTTGTTTTGATGACCTAATCTTAATGAATTATTGTTTCTCTGAGAAATGCTGAGGAGACCATTCAGGTCCAGTACAACTGCGCCATATCGTTGTTTCATCAAAAATTAACTTCCCTCGACCAGGGATCGATCTCCTATCATTCCGATTCTGAATCGGAGCTCCTACCACAAGAGCTAAGGAAGCGAATAGACAGAAATGAGAAGAGGTAGCTGATCACAACAATTTTAATGCAGGACTTAATTTTCAAAAACAAGGGAGCAAAACTCTATCAATTTATGTAAACTCAATTTTTACCTTGCATTGCCTGATGGGTTGGCGAAATTATGAAACACTGCCAAGGGAGTTGGATAGTACAGAACTATTGAGGGGGTGGGGCGTAACTTGAGCGATTGTCAGAGGAGATGGCTTTATACTGATGACTTTATAAAGCCCTTACTTTATTTACACACAGACAACGTTTCTAGGGATTTACATCGTTGCATTATGATGCCAATTAAAGTTCATTACTGTTCTATATTTCAAGCTGGACACTCACGTTCTCTGATAATCATCATTACTAAAGTGGTGTCAGCGGTAAAAGCGAATTTTTCAACAATTTTCGCCTGATGTGATGGCCTCAACTGATGATGACGCAAGGTCTGGAGGGAGTGAGGAGGAAAGGTATTCAGCTATAGAGAGCGGCCAGGTTATGAATTTGTGAGATGAGGAGAGAAGTAGGAGCTGTGGTTGTTGTTAAAGCAGCAGTTGAATCGAATGGAATCCTTCTGTCATAGTATTTCACAAACTATGCAGAGGCAGACCGAAAGGATTGTGGAAGAACTTCAATAAATGAAAATGGCGTAACGCGTTTTACGATACAATCCGGCGAAACTATTATAAATGTGAGGCTCATAACCCACGAGCCCATGAATCACAACCATAAAGTCTGAACCACTGAGATGAGAAGGCTCAGTACACCAAAATGGATAGCAAATGAAGAAGACATAAGTTTTATAATGTTTATAACCTGATATTTGAAGAATAAACGAACTTGTGAAGTTCATTCATAATTATATCTGGAAGGGCACTTTGGGACATTTAACGTTGTAGTGTAACTCCCAAGTACGTAATTTGCAAGCAAGTAATTTGAGCAAGCGTTCTGAATCAACTTCCTCCTCGTTCCATTTGTGTCAAAAGTCAAAATGTTTTTTATTGTAGAACCAATTACTAGATGGCATTACAATAGTCAGAATACTAAATTAAGGGAATATAAAACACAATTGTCATATAAATAATTACAAAAACAAGTAGGTAGTATCAAAATTTCAACTTAAAAAAGCCGGTAATGCCCGAATCCGATCAGGTAGTCGATTATACAAGCGAACTCCTTGTTGAAGAGGATTAGTACGAAGGGAGGCAGAGAGATGAGCCTGTATGGCATAACGCGATCTGGTTGCATGCTCGTGAAGATCGCATTCTCGTCGTAGGCGTTCTAGATTATTCTTCGTGAGAACTAACACGTGAAATACATAGAGCCCAGCAATGGTAAGACTCTGCAGCCGCCTAAAATATCCACGGCACGACTGCCTATAACTCAGGCCGAATGTGATTCGAATAGCAGCCTTCTGCAGACGGAACACAGCTCCACAATGGACGGAGTGTCATAAAACATGGCTGTCAGCGCCCAATCTGCGTCACATAGGTGCAGGTAGCCCCCCCCCCTCCGTTCCATGGTCAATCACTTTTGTGAGACTGCCACCACGCATTATTTTTGGAAATTGACATATAGTGCGTCTACCGTCTTCTGAGTATTGCCAATAGATGCAGATGACTCCATTTTCGAAAGGGGCAGCGAAAATAGCGGTAAGTTTGCTGGTGTGACATAAGTTTCCTTTAGTTCATTGGAACTTTCCAAAGGAAGGCCGTGGCTGAGATGGTGAGACCAACGGTTTGCAATACTGTTGTGCTGAGCAGGTGCTGGGGGAAGGGATACCAAAGGATTTTCCCCAAGTGGCTGCAGCAAGTCCGGAACTAAGTCCGAATCAGGAGCCACTGCCGCCTCCTTCCACAGGTGGAGAAACTCCTGCTACATTTCCCTTTAAGGGAATAACGCCTTCCACAGATGGAGAAAACCCTGTAAAGTCCGGGGAGTTTTCTGGCAGCGACAGCACACCCTTCAAGACTCTGCCACTGTGCAGGCTCAGGGCCTGAATCAGTAATCCAGAATAGGGTGTGCGCATGGGTTGGAAAAACTGTTTATTTGTAATTTTTAATCTAAGGTAGACCTCATTCTGAGAATTTCGGTACCAACCGCGACCTTCTAGCGTGTGTAAATCTTTTCCTATGGATTTTTCAAGTTTCGACTGCTTATGACGTCACAGTGGGCTGGGGGTCCCGACCAAGCGAGAGAGGCGCGTGACGTCATAAACGGTCGAAACTTTGAAATTCTCAGGATGTAGTCTACTTTCGATTAAAAATCTTTAAAAAATCAAGGTATTGATATTGTTGGCCGGGTATTCCTCAAAATCATCCTCGGTATTGTCTGATTGGGAAGAAATTTCATCCCAATGGCGTCTCAGCGGACCTGGCCGATCGATGAAGTCTCTAAACCGTTTCCAATCTCGTCGGTAATCAGATCCCTCGTCATCTTCTGATTTTAAAAGATTTTCTGACTCACCATAATCGTAATCACTCAAACGTTGTCCCGCCCTGCAGATAAGGGACCCAGGCAAAACATACCTCGTCAAATCATTGCTTCAACTTTTTAAAATTTTTTAAAAAACTGTTAAAAACTCTAGTCGTAGCTTTACTTAAACGGTTTCTATGAAATTTGTGGTGGGGAGAGGGGGGTGGGAATCTTTGAAAAGGAGCTTAAAGGTGGGTTCACAAGCATCTGACTCTGCGATTCCGACTCGATTTTCTGCCTGCTGATGGGCCTGAAAGAGACGAAGGGAGTCGTGAAGAGGGGGGGGGGGTAATCTTGTCGGAGAGGCACTTTTGGGATGGAATGTACAAATCCGAAAAATTAGATATTTGGTCGGAGAGAGGGTGGTAAAAGTGGGTGGTGGGTAACGTGAAGAGGGAGTTGAGGGTTTTCCCTCCATAACGTCCTGCCGGAAACCGGACGCCTGTGAACACCCAACTGGACTCTCGGAAAGAGTCGCAGAGTCAGACACTTGTGAACCCACCTTAAGAGTTGGAAAAGTGCGAACACATCCAGAAATCACACGAATCGGAAATTAGAATGGGGCCATGACGCGCCACAGCCAGGAATATCGGAGAAGCAACAGGCGTGCGGGGTCGAGCTGAAATCCAATTTTTTTCTCACTTGAAACTGCGATCCCGCGCATTTTCAAATATTTTTCCTTTGAAGCCGAGAAAAACGTGTATTTAGGAGTTACACTACAACGTTAAATGTACGAAAGTGCCCAGAAGGATATAATTAGTAGTTACAGTGCAGTGCTATCAGATTTTATGTACTACAGTTGGTGGGGTTGTATTCGTAAAAAAAATGAATTGAATTAATAAATAATTAAAAAATCAGTCCATCATCAACAGGGTCAATGCATAGAAAAAAATATCTTGCTTTTTCCCGACACATGAAGAACTACAACAATCAGAATGAGCAATGTAGTTATTTGAAAACAAAATTTCGATATCATATTTACCAAGTTTACCGGGAAGGTACGGACTTGGAAATAAAAATTACAGGAAAGAGAGTAAAACTGATAAAACAAATGATATACTCGAACATATTTTTCTCATTTTCAAAGGTGTTACGTTTATTCCTCGTAGATGAATCATACCTCTCTAGCAAACATCCCTCGCAGGCGTGATTGGATAATTATAGCTGCACGCCTCTTACGAATGAATTCAAGTCTCAACTTCCAACCACGGTAAGCATGCTGGATACATAGGGCCGCGCCTCTAATTCTAGTGAAATCTGAAAATGAAACAAAGAAAGTTGAAATATCTATCGACCTATTTAATTACAACAACTCTGGGTCAGAACAATTTTAATTGAAAGAAAATTACTTCATACTGATCATAAACGTGGATATTTCGTATTAGCCTTATTCCCTGAGAAAAATAAGAACATTTGAAAATAAGGCGGGCAAACAAATAAGGCTCTCTGATTGGTGGAAGTGCTCCCATGTAACAAACGTGTAGCCATGGAATGAGTATTAGAAAGAGTCACTTCATAGGGGGATCTTTGACACTTGCGACCGAGGCGCTACCTCTGGAAGCGTAAGCGGAACTATTTGCACACTAGGTGCAATGCTGGAGAGGGTGACCATAGAGATTAAATTGAGAAAATAATAATAATATTTTGAATAACAATTACTGTACAAACGTTCATGAGTACCTTGCTGGTTTACAATTTATTAAATAATGAGAACGTGTTGCTTGAGTATTGTAGTAACCTTTCTTCCCTTCCCAAATTTCTCAAATAATTGTACAAAATAGCTTATTTATCACTATGATCTGTGGTTAAAGTGAGGTAGGACCTTGAATACTATTTATTGCCTGAAATACTAAATAAATTACATCAAATGAAACAGTTTTATTACTTAGAACTGGTTTAAATTGACCTAATTATTATCCAATGGGACGTTCCCTGGAATGCATGTATTACTAAACAATATCTTTTGAGTCAATAAAAAGCCCTCTGAAAAGAAAATTTTACCTAATTTGGGAAACCTCGAATTTTTTCAATCGGAAATTGAACTACGAGAACCAATATTTCTTCAAAATGCAAGAATTCCAAAGGGGTCAAGTCATTTTTATTTTTAAATGGGAACTTATCACAGAAATTTGTGTTTGAACTCGGAAAAACGTTAATTTTTCAGACGAAATCAGCGGTCCAGCTAGGAGGATCTGAGGTGTTCGACGATGGGAACAAACGACAGGCTTCCAGAAACACCTGATTTTGTTGAAAAAAAATTCACTTTTTCCGCGTTTAAATTAGAAGAACTATGATTTCCTTCAATTTCGTTATGACGTAAGGTCAACATCTCGAAAAAAATTGTTAATTGAAATAACTCGGAAGCAAAACCTCTTCAGAAAAGTTGCTAGGCACTTTTGGTTGAACATTAGTTGTAGAATTGACTCCTGCAGTACGGCCACAGAGTACTGGAGACAAGTTAACAGAGGAGAAAACTAATGTTAAAATGGCGTGCAAGCATTTTTGAGGGTGGCTTAGTTGCGGCATCTACTTTCAGCTGGAGAACTACTACAGAAACTGAAGTGGTGGGGAGGCCACACTCTCTTCATGATGCTTCTTTTCAAATCCTTTTGAATGACCAGAAATCTATAACTTTTAATTTCATTGTCATTTAGACTTGCAAGAATTACTTAGAAAAACCAATTGAGGCGAAAGGTATTTTCCAAGTTACCCCTACAACTGTTGTTGTCCCTATTGCCAGTAGTTCAATCGACAACTGCCTCCAATAGAAAAGGTTGAAACCCAGTATATTATTGAAAATCGCTCGATTTTTTGATACATATCGAGAATATAACTAAACTTTATCAAATTAATTATGGCAGTTAATTGCGGCAGTTAACGCCCCAAGGAGAAAAATATGTGTTAAACAAGGTGACTTGTTGCAATGAGGTTGGAAACAAGCGATCATAAACGCGATCTGTTGCACTCATCTAGAACTACGTCCTGAAGCTCCACCAATCAGAAAGCTTCTAGGGCTCCCAGCTTCAACTTTCTGCCCAGTGAGTATGGCAGACCTGTTTGGCTTACACCCTGTTTTTCAACTTTGAGTTGAAATAACGACGGAGTAAACTGGAAGGTCGTTACTTTGGTAGACATGGCCATGGGTAGGGATGGCTAGTGACGATTCGATGTACCTTTCGATGCAATATTCAACATCGGAAGAAAAATATCGATATCATTAATATCGGAAGAAAAAGATCAAAATCGCTAATATTGATGGAATACTGAAACAAAAATATTGATGTGACATTGTCACTGATTTTTTTGGTTTTTTTAAATCTTTTTTTTTTTTCATCAATATTAGTGATAATCGATAGAATATCGAAAGAAAAATATTGATTTCACTGATTTTGAATAGTAGGTATGTTTTAGCAACTTTCTTTTATCAATATCAGTGATTTTGGGTCTGTTCGGAGAGGCAGTCCTGAACAGTTCGGAGGGGTTTGGAGGAGTTCAATCTCCTCTATCCCCTCCCCTTTTCAGTTCCGGTTTGGTTCCGTATTGCCTATCCAAACAGACCCATCGATAGAATATCATAAGAAAAGTGCTCATTTCACTGATATCGATATATTTTTGCATCTTATTTTTTTTAATCAATATAAGTGATATCGATAATTATAATTATCGATGTCACTTATCGATAATTATTGAAAGAAAAATACTGTTTTCGAATTTGTTTTTTTTTCTTTATTTTTTTAATCAAGATCAGTGATCACGATAAATTATTGAAAGAAGAATATTGATTTTATTGATATCGCATATGTTTTTGCATCGTTTTTATCAATTAGGAGAAATCTGTGGGAAGGAATATAACCATCACAACCGATAATTTTCTTCTATCGATATCAATATTTTCCTTTCGATATTCGATAATATTGAAAGGAAAATATCGATACAAATGTCGGAAATATCGAAACAAAATATCGATATCAATAAATATCGAAAGTATCGAATCGTCACTAGGCATGGCCACTGGATAAGCCATTGAGAATGAATAACTCGATAGGATCAGTATTTTGTTGGACTACCAGAACAGAAATTATTTTGCAGTGGGGCTTGTAACAGGGGGAGTGCGCAATGTTCAGGCCACATTGGATAGAACAAGAATCGACATAGGAAATGCAATGTTTATGCTCGCTTGATGAACATACTTTTTCTTGCAAAGTAACGTTTCCAAACTTTCTGGATGAGGAGTGCACTTTTGTTCACGACCTGAGCTCTGGCATCTTCAAGGGGCTCATGAACGACTCCTCGAAGAAACACTTTGTTTTTACCAAGTTGCCACTGCTTGCTGTTCAGGTCGTATTTCTTCATGAGATCTCTGGAATCAAACATAAATGTGTGAAAGATGTGTGTGTCCAGATAGCTAGTCACGATCACTGACTTTACAATAGGGATGGGTATCGTTATAAAAGTATAGATATTTTGTATCGATACTGTATCGTATCCGAGTATCGATATCCCAAGTATCGTTGGGCATGAGTTTCGACATTTTAAAATATCGAGTATCGATACTTTAGTGTCACAAACTATCAATGTCATCCAATTTTCTCAAGAAAAATAATTTTTTCAACAACTTTTATTCATTTTTCACTATTAAGAGTCCAAGCAGAGTGATTTTTTCCATGATATAAACGTTATTTGTGCAACCAAAGAGTAATGACCCAAAAGCCTCTCTATCTTCTTCATTTTTTAGCCATTATGTTGAATTTTCCACGACAACAGTATCGATATTCGATATTTAGAAATATCGGATCCAAAGTATCGATATCCAAAAATATCGGATAGTGCAGTATCGATACTAAAATATCGAGTATCGGTACGAAAGTATCGATATTTTGAAATATCGAGTATCGATACCCATCCCTACTTTACAATGCCTGAAATGATGGTGAAACAGATTAAACAACAGGGTCACGGCCACGACCTTGCCACAAATAAATACTTGATCATAAATACTTGAAAGATAAGCTTTTCAAATAAATGAGCTAAAAAACAATAATCCATCACTCACTTGACAGCATTTCGTTGGTCTTTTACAATTCTTACATTCATGAGGCATTTGTAACGCCCAATGAAGTCAGGGATGGTCATGTGGATAGGGAAGCCTTCTTTCCTGATTCTGATGATGTCCAGCATACCCAAATACTTCAGTTGATCCAAAACAAGTTTTTCGTCGAATTCATTGGCAATTTTCTTCATGTTAGGTTTTATGCATCGAACATACCTAAAATTTCAAGTGAGGATCAATTCAACACGGTTTTCATGGATTCATTGTTAGGATGTAATTTTGCTTCGAACTTTCGTCAGAGTTCTGTGTCTGTCTGTATGTGTGTCCGTGTGTCTGTCATGAAATCCTTGTAACGGGCAAAACTATGCGACGTTATTGTCCGATTTCAATGAAATTTTTAGGGAGTGTGCAGGTTGGCGTTTAGATGGTCCCTCATGAAAATCGTCGCCTCCGGACTGATGTTAGCCATTGCGCATGCGCAAACGTGAATTCGTTGAAACAGCCACAAATTCTAGATTTTTCTAATCAATTTGCACGTTCTTGAGAATCGGTCAGGGGGAGTAATATAATATGTAATTCAAGCCAACGTTTCGTACATATTGTACGCCTTCAGGGCAAAAAATGGAGTGAATATGGTCACATTGAGGTTCCATGGTTTGATTGATGGGTACCTCATTATGTTCTTAAAAAACGGAACACTCTCAATCCTAAACGTCATCACAACTTGTTGGCAACTCAAGACGTTTTGTTTACTTATTTGCCATCTTCCTTCCCTCATTGAGGATGGTGGGAGTCTTCCTCTGTTTTTTTAAGAATACACGAACCTTGAAGTGACCTTCACTTCAGTTTTGCCCTAAAGATGTACAATAAATTTTACATCTTATTAATACATCTATGTCTCTTATTAAATACATAATAAATAATTCCCTCTGGCAGATTTTTAATAACCTTCAAATTGATTAGTAAAATACGGTCAAGAACTCCAACGATATTCTACATTTTTCATCTGAATTTGATGTAATTTTCCAGGATTGTTCAGGTTGGCGTTGGGGGGTTGCGTCCCCTATGAGGGGTATTGGATCAGCAGTTAGTTCTTCAAGATTGAATAAATTTTTTTTTTAACTGTCTTGGGAGTTGGGCAGTACAAAAAAATCGAGAGTGAGGTGGAGTGTAACTAAAAATTACAGTCAGTAGGAGGTATAAACACGGCCAAGTACCTACAACCCACCCGTCATACCCGCAGATCTTTTCCCTCTACGAGACTACAATTGCACCGCGATGATACTACCCCTCAAGACTGCAATGTCGTGAGACCACAATCCCGTAAAACTGCTAGTTACAACCACTAGAAAGATGAGCAAGTCCATTCACCCACATTGATGAGCGAGCGATGCAAGCGGACATGCTAGCATGTCTTATACTAAGAGTTAGTTTGTGGTAGAAAGTATAAATGCTTTTATTTGATCGATCGAGGTTATCTGAGAAGTGCAATTTCGGGGCTGCTGGTGTCGTTTGGTTTACTGAAGGGAATTTCCGTATGAAGGATGAGAAAAAGAAGAATTCATATCGTCTAGGCAGGTGCAGGGTTTTCTAGTCGCGGATTCTCTTCGCTCCGTCTTCTAGCCTGAGACCTGGAGGACTGTCCCAGTAAGGGTTAAGGCCCCTTCACTTTCATCCAAGACCCCCGCATTCTTAAATTCGCTGCTCTTATTAGAGCTAATTGAATTTTTGTGCTCATCAAGCTTAGCTAGTATTGCATTGAGTTCATAATAATACATGAAAATAAATATCTTTGAAATTCAAGAGTAGTAAACTCTGCTAAACACTCGCAACAGCGAGCGAAGAGAGCGGACAAGCAAGTTGAATATAAATTTAGTACCATGGGTTGGTAGCTTGCAGGACATCCACAAGCGCCTGAAGTTGGTGTCGAAAAGTGTCGCTCACGGTGGGTTTGCCCTTGCTGGTTCCCCTGGCCATCGTGGTTCCTGCGCTCCCCATCCTCGCAGCAGTAGTTCCCAGCAGATCCTATAACGAGCAAGACAAAAGACAAGATAATATTTTGGTAGGTGACGTTGCTGACGTGATAAGTTAGCAGAGCTAACACAGCAACAACCCTGCGCATTCTCCCACACATCCCTTGGCCGACCAAGTTGACAGATCACACGCTATATTTTAAAGTTGGCAGCATATTTTGACTACGTTGAAGGAAAAACTTCCGCTTTCCGGCTGTTTAAAATTAACAAATAGAGATAATACACTAGGGTTATAAGTATAGGTACCTAATCAGACTAAACACAAAATCATAAACCCAGAATAAAAATTAATTTTTTCAAGATCTTGTTTTTATTAGTAGACTTACTAGGAGGAATCCATAGAGGAAGTGGCAACTCCCGCTAGGCGGCGCGCCTAGCGCCACTGGCGTGGTGGTAAAAGTAGTTTCTCGTACGTCCACTCGAGTGCTCTGATTAAAATTACCTTGGAGAGATCACATCAACTTTTTACGAGTGCTTTTACATTTTTTCTGCCGGTAGCCTAGACTCTGGGGTTTTTGAGTCCTTTTTGTAATAGAAAAATGGGTCTTTTCGACATTATTTCACATCAGACACAAGACATACCATCCAACTCAGCAACATAATTAATTAATGTTTAAAATTATCAATGACACTTGTTTACCTCAGGAATGAGAACTAAATAAACCACACTGGTTAAAACTAAAACGTTTGAATTAAACAGAACTAATATATTATTTGAACGAGAAAAAGAGAGCGCAGAGTTGAAACGGTAGTTAGTACGTTGGCATAATGGCGGAGGCCTCGGGGCTGTGCCCGTGGAGGGGTTTCTTAGCTGCAGCCATCTTGATCCGCCCCGTGCATTCATGTTTGGTATTGTTCTTAATTATAGTTCTACTTGCTTTAACAGTTCGTGATTTCTTATAGATCTAATACTGGCCTATTAGTTCTGAATGCAATAACCCATTGACTATATGAGAAGATCTAATTTAGTCCATTCTTAGCTCAATCACTTAGTGGCGGAAACTGGAACTAGAGGGAACTTCTTTGTTTGGAAAGGGGAAGGTTCTAACAACACTTGAAAAAAGTTGATTTGATCTCTCCAAGATACACAACTACTTTTAGCACCAGCCTAGCGGGAGTTGCCACCTCCTCTATGGATACCGCCTAGTAGTACACTTTTGTTGATTCATTAGTTTCAATAGTGAACCTTTGGAATCGACCAAGAAAAGAACAATTTTAACCCCCCCCCCCCTCCCATAAAATTTGTTTGTAAAAGGTACGTAGAATCCAAAAATCTTATAAAACTTTTGCCGTTTGAGGCACTTTCCTTAGTTCCCATGGACCGATTTTGATGAATTTGATACATGGGCTCCACTTCTAAGGGGTGAAAAATAGGGGTTGTAATTTTCAAAAGCTCTCGAAATAAAGGTATTGTTTTGTCACCATTTTGAAGTAGTTTTGAATTTTTAGAATCGAATGACACCACCCAGAGCTCTGTAGGACAAACCGTTCGCTTCCTACGATAACTTGAGGGTTGGACTTATGATAAATCATAAACACAAGCGTGAATCGCAAAAGAGGCCTAATCTCCATTCAAATGTTAGCTGACCAAAATGCGATCGTTGTTCCTTTCTTCGAGTTGTACTAACTTTTTCGTACTCAGCAACCAACCAGTAATAAAATTTCCAAACGAGGGCGCCCACAACTCTTTATTATTTCGAATTGAGTGTTGCGATGATACAATAACTCAAGGACGGATGACACTTCCTGAGTAGGGGAAGAGAGGGGTCGAGGTGATGGATAAGACAGTATTATCGCGATCGCGGCTCGACGTGCCTCTTCCCCAAGTCCGGCCCGCTTCACGTAAGTTATTATTGAATATACCTCCTTCATTCCCGCCAGATTACGTGTCTTGTTTCTCCCCTATTTCCAAGTAATGAGATCCCCGACTGGAGATCATTACGGTGTGAAGCGTTCATTTCTTCAAAATAAACTTGATTGTGAAGCAAAAATGTGGTTGGTAGGTAGTGATAATGGCAAAGCTGAGTTCTTTGTAGACGAGTGGTTTATATAGAAAATTAATAAGCCTTAATAATTTATTGTGTAATAATTTGCAGCGTTTTTGGGAATGAAAGTGAACAACACTTTTTTAGAATTCTAAGAAATGTTAGATATTAAAATACCAGTGGGTTCCAATTAAGCAGGTTTTTAGTATTTCGTAAATTTTGGATTTTTCCCAAATGTTTTCAACTTTGCTCCAGGTAGGTGGATGGACTTTCATTCTCTTCTTACCTTCACAAGATGATTTCAGGGCTCAGGACTGGAATTTACCTGATAATTGGTTAGTTCCTGCACAAATTCATTAGTGGATCGGCTCATGAAGTCGAAGAAGACATCCTGCTGGACGTCTCTGTTCTTGTCCACAAACCCGTCTACAGAATACGTGACAGTCCCGGCGTAGTGCTGAATCCCGAACTCCACTTCCCACTTTCGCCGGTCGTCTCCCTTGACGTACTGCGGGTGTGCATCGAATTCCGTGTGTAGATTGACCAGATAAGCGCTATCGGATCCCTAACAAAAACGATAAATAAGAATTAAAAAAAAACTCATTGTAACGTCAGACAAATGACGATACAGCAAACATATATCAATCACTCGTGTAAAAAAAAGGTATTGAAATTAGTTTGAAGTCGCATTCGGGATATTTCAAGAGTTTCTAAGTGAAAATAGTGAACATTAGATATTTCCCAAAAAGATAATGCCTTTTATGATTATTTTAAATTACGTGTAAATTAAATAGTATCGTAGAATCATAAAAATCTTAGAAGAGCCACATCTCGATAAATCTTCCTACCATATTGGCTTTTGTGTTATGTACCTATACTATATTGCATGATAACACCTCCCAGGAAAACAACTGCACGGTACTCAACAATGTCGGTTGATAAGAGATTATTTGGATAAGAAAACGGCTGTTGTTCTCTTCTGTTGATGGTCACAGGCCAGGAATCGATTCTAGAGCTCGTTTCCAGCAAAAATGCCTCTTAGCAAATTTCTACGGTGGTGGACACTCCTCCCTATCTGGGCACCATGCCAGTGCCAGTGTCGACCGAGGACATGCATTCAACCACTTTAGCCACCAGAGTGGCGCCACTATGACAGCAGTTGCCCCCGCCCGACCCAGTGATAGCGAGCACTGGGCAGTCCCAGAGAGTACTCAACCCACCTTGCCCATTGTGTGGGAAGACCCGAAAAATGGATGGTTATCGCTGTGGAGGGTGTCGCCAGTTTTGGCTGAAGCTGGTCAGGAGACACGAGGCAGGAAAACAACTTCTGGTCTGCCTCCAATGGGACCACCGGATTGAGACATCCTTGAGCTGTGGGGGTCAACATCGACGTTACGAGCTGGCATATCTCGAGGCCCGGCCAGGAGGGCCATTGGTGCTGCTCCCTGTCACCAGCCAAGGGAAGTTACGAGAAGCCGCCATGGACGCAGGCCTCCAGGAGGGGGAAGAATGTGACCTAGGTGTCACCAGTCCAAGTGGGGGAGGTGACCAGGAGAGGAGTGAGGCTGGACATCTCAGCCAGTGAAGTTAGTCTTTGTCCAGCCCTGAGCAAGAGTGCGCCTCTTCCCCAGCCATTGTTCAGCTCACCAAACATCCCTACACCATATTATCATCAGAAAAGGTACAGTTGGGTTGGCAAGTGTGCCCGTCATTTTGAGATTGCGAGGACAGTTTACTTTGACTTTCACTCTGGTATTACCCTATAACAAGGAACGTGTTGTAAGAATCACATTCAATAATAATTTTCTGTCGAAATTGATAGGCTGATACTTCCTAAATTGTATTAATAAAAACAAGTGTTTACTTAGTTGTACATTCTGTGTACTCTCCTTGTGGTCCCTCCAGAGCGCAGTATTACAAGTGATGGCAGTGGTGGTATCACAAGGAGAGTACACAGAAAATACAACTAAGTACACACTTGTTTTTATCAATACAATTTAGGAAGTGTCGGCCTCTCAATTTAAGAGGCTTTGTTTTCGAGTTATTTCACTTTTAAGATTTTTTCTCGCGTTTTCAACCTGTTGTGGCTCCAAATACGTGCATATTCGAATGATCAAATACACACATGGTCACATACAGGTGTTACTCCGACAAGGGAACCAATGGTTCATAGCAGTCATTTGACGCCAGTCAGTTGTCAGCCCTTCTCCACCTCTCCGAGGTCCTACCGGAGAATTGGTACTTGGACAGGAGAAGAGTTAGGCTATAAATACCCTTGTCGGGGTTCCACCATTTACAAATCTACAAGCGAATTGCTCTCTATCTCCTCCCCACCTCTCAAACTCAAATTTTAAAAACCATCAATCATCAATTTATTATTTTATTAACCAAAATCATCAATTTATTATTTTATTAAATTCACCCCCTGCAAATTCAAACCAAGTCAAAATTAACTTCAGCCAGTCAGATAGACAAACAGTAAATTTCTCATTCAATAGTTTATTCCGAATTCACCATTGGTAAAAATCATAACACAACCATATCTCAGGGAAACGGCTAAAACTCCCCGACTGTTCGTGCGAATTCAAATCTGATTGCACCGTTTGAAAGAGCGTAGAATTTCCTATCTATTCACGTGCCTTATTACAGAATCCATGAGCTTTGAAAAGAGTCAAGATTTCCAAGATTTGACCCATTTTACGTTTCAAGTCCAATTTTCACCCGTTTCTCCGATTTAAAAAATGTTTTTTTTCCAAGGTGGGCAATTTTATGCTCTTTCCAACGGTGCAATCAGATTTGAATATGCATGAAAATTCGGGGAGTTATAGCCGTTTTACTGAGATAAGGTCGAAAACTCGAAAAAAAATCTTAAAAGTGAAATAACTCGAAGACGGAGGCTCTAAAAAAATACTATGAGACATTTTTTTGCTGGAAATGAGCTCTAGAATCGATTCTTGGCCTGTAACCATCACAAAATGTAACACTATAGTTGTTTTGCTCACAGAACCTCCTTATTTCTAATACCAAATGAAAATTGGAACTAATTTAAACTACTGATAAATAAAAGTACAAACTTTTGGCATGTGGCATTGCTCTGTCAGCAACTTGAGAATACAGCGTGGAGGTTTCTCTATGAGTTCTAAGCAGCATGTATTGTCAGTGAACTGAATGTGTGAAAACTGGATCCCTTCTTGGTGGTACTAGACAAATACAAAATAAACATAGACAGTTATAATATTGATTTTTTAAAAATTAATGCAAAATGCTGAATAGTTGTGAATATTTGTGTTGAATACGAGCCTTTTCCTAATTCTTCAATAAACCTCCAATCAGTTGAGAGGTTGAAAAATGAGGCCCCGGTGCTCCTGAACTCACAACCATTGATTTCAAGGCAACATGGCTATTGTTGCTATCCAGACAATTTCTACAGGTTAAGATGTCGAGTTTCGAATGACATAAAGTAATTTCAAGGTGACGCTCGCAAGTGCACAAGAGTGGTGAGAAACTATCCGAAGAAGTGGAAAATTGCTCCACCACTCCAGGCTGACAATGATGGTTTCTCCCGGATTGAGATAAGGATCGATACGGACAGGTAAAATGGTGGCATCTACAGCGCATGCGCAGAAGGCGATACGGATCCTTATCTCAACGTCTGGATCGCACTAGGAACTCCTTAATATTTCCTGGTTGACAATGATTCATCCTTTTCAACTTAAACGCCTGGAAATTTAACATTTAGCAGCGAAGATTAGTGAAAAAAGTCATCTTTTGACACACAAAACTAAGAGATTTCCTACTTCTTGTTTTAGATCGCTTTGAAGTCCTTTATTTACTCTTTTTTTTAAATCTACCTTCTCCACTAAACTAGGAATTCTGGCGTTCAATTTGAAAATGTATCAATATACTATCTCTGTTGTTATGACTCGGAAAATCAGTGTTCCAAATTTGACAGAAGAACCCTTCCCGGTCCATTCCATGATACAATATCTTCTTGGACGGTGGAATTGATAAGAGAGCTTCCTGGTACATGGAATTGAACTGGAGACAAGTTTCATGCTAAGTGGTTCAGAAGAACTCTTCTCAGTCCAGAGCCATTCCATGATACGATATCTTCTCAGTCCATGGAATTGGCAAGGGCATTTCCCAGTACATGGAACTGGACTGGTAATGTCAAAGATTTATCACTGCAAGGAAAAGTTACAAGTTGATACTCGGTTCCACAGTCCTGATATAGCTGTGCGAACACACCTCTAAAGCCGGGTACACACTAGTACGAGGCAGCGCACGAGGCTAACGCGGCAAAAGTACTGCCTCGTGCATTGCTTTCTTTGGTCCCGAGGCAAAGAGACGAGGCACCGCACGAGGCAGTGATCCATTTCGTACTTCCATTCGGCAGTTCTGAGAAGTGCATAGCAAATAGTGAAAAAAGTGTAGTAAAAATTCGACATTTGATCTGAATGGGCAAGACGATATTACTGGCTCCATCTCATGGCCCACAAAAATTTAGCTTTCAACAAAATTCTATTGCCAATGATTCCCCCCCCCCCCCCTTACATGTCCCTGTCCCCATGCTCGTGGTAACTCTACGCGTCTCCCTTCGTCGTGAACGTCGGAGACTTACACATTCTTCTTGATCACTTCGACTTCCACATCTGCCTGTCCTTGAGAATCAAATTGTGGTCATTTTTGTCGTCCCTCTTCCATAATACCGGCCGTGTTTCGTACTCTTTCACGAGAAACATTGACATGTCAGTGTCCCAATACCAATACCCACAGCGTGTCAATACCAATACCCACAGCGCAACAGAACCAATTCGAACCCTACGAAGGATGGTGGAGAAGTGAGACAAGCCCATAGGTACTCGGTACTCCGTCCACACTAATACAGCATCAGATGGATTGACCTCCATGTGCCTCAGGCTGTTCGGCCAACGGTCAGAGACAGTTTTCATCGCCTCTGAAACACATCGACATCTGCAAGCACGCCGCGCCACGGGCTCCCTCGTACTTGTAAGTACCCAGCCTAATGTGATCCCAATCCAGGAGACCTACCTTAATCTAACTTGTATAAGGTAAATTGATGAATTAGTTTATCAATCAAGCTCTAGATACTCACTATTTCCTGTTCTAACGCGAAGACGTAGTGATTGAAAAATTTATGAAGTTTCTCGTTCGTGTAATTGATGCACAGCTGTTCAAATGAGTTAACAGCAAAGTTCTCAAACCCGAAAATGTCGAGGACTCCGAGAAACCGAGATGAGTCAAGTCCCGGATTGGTGCACGTGTTTATGTGATTTACTAGCCACGCGAAAGTTCGTGAGTAGAGAGCTTTGGCCATGGCATGCCGATTTTCTATAGCCTGAAACCAAGAGAGTATATTAATGACGGACTAAACAATCAATACTATTTACAACAGTAAATACACAACCGAGTTTACGGACAAGGCTCGTACAAATGAAGAAACATGACGAGCATAAATCAAATGACAGGATATTATTACAACAGATTTCTCAGGATAAAATCAAAATGACAAAATCCGTCATTTTTAATGAGCTATACCTTTCAAACAAAAGGTTTACTCATACTCAGCCCACGATTTGAATATTTTCGTTTTGGATCTTTGAGTGTGATTCAACACACAAGATCAAATCTTCTCAACTAATGACTAGTATAATATACTCCTACAAATTATGAAAGTTGGGTGCCTGCTTGAGAACAATCAATGGAATGTTTTGTTCTCTCAGACCATATGAATTTAAATAAAGAGATATCATAAGTAAATATCAACCTAGTACCTACATTTAATTAAATTAAAATTGAGTAACTAACTTCTTGTAACTTTAGAGGTATTTCCGTGATATTTCCACGAACATTTATTTGCCTGAGGAGAGTGACTTGAACAACATCAGACACTTGTAAGCCTAGTAGGCTAGCCACATTACCCAGAACCAGCATGTCTTCTTCAGTCAGCTTACAGCGCTCACCATCAATGTCCTGAAACATGTAGCGTAAAAACTGAAGAGAAAGCAATAATCTTGCGCAGTATCGACCATAGTTGCCAACGATGCGAGTTTTATTTAACGCACCTTGAAAGCCATAATTAGAGATAAGTATACCGAAACGAGACATTGACATAGTTATGGGAGATCTTGCATCTAGCACTTTCCTTAGATACAATGGATGAGAATGATACTTATTTTGAAAAATTTCTGTGTAGTGAATCTCTATTGAAGTTTATCTGTAATTAGAGCTACCAGCTTCCTTAAAAAATTAATCTTTCAAAAACGGGATTTTTGAATTCAAGCGGGAAAACATTCATGTGGCTGGGTGGGGGCTACGTCATGGATGTGGTGTTCAATTTAACAATCACTAGAGAGAGCAACAGAAAAACAACAAAAATATGCTTTATTATTTAAAATGAAGCAAGAAATTTGAATATGCAGAGGCTGAAAAATATGTGGCTGCCCCACAGTAAAACCCAGCAAAACTACCAGCAACTGATAGTACAGGGCTGTCCACTTGGATCTCCATGCATTGCACCCTGGGAGAAGAGGGGGAAGGATCTCTCAAGCTACTTCTTCTAGTCGAGTCAGTCAGGCTTAGAGCAAACCAGTGAACATAGGTACTGTTAGCAGATTGAAAGAATGCGGCTGACATATTTTTCGAAGGGTATACTTGCTAACATAGTCGACTATCTGTTCAAAAATCTTAAGCAGCCTGGTAAGATGGGCTGTGGAAAGGGCCGAGCCTCCGTATCTCACCCCTTTGAAATCTGGGCATAGATAGCAACTTGAGTCACAATGAGGTAGATAATTGATGATGATAGTAGATAATTTATTGAATTTGACGCCCGTTCCCATAATGTTCTTATTTTTACATTTGTACGGTAAATTAAGGTAGTTATGGTAATTTTAGTGACAGGGTCAAAAAAAAAAAAAAAAAAAAAATCTTGGAAAAATAAATGGTTAACAAAAATGCTAAGAGACATTTTCATACTCAAATTAGTTAGTCGATTTTTGAAGTTTGGTCTATCTCAATAGTAAACACCCTGTATTTTACGTCAAACATGAAAGCCCTGGCAAACCTCGAGCAGCCTGTAATAATTAACCCTTTCACTCCATCATCCGTCGGTAGTCAACAACCCATGGTCTCATTTTTCCTGGTTAAAGTGGCAGGTAGAAGAAAAACGATGTTTTTGGGACTGTAATACTCATGGACACCTCACCAAGCCATCTGCATTCTTTCAATCTGCAAAAAGTACTGAAAGGGGAGTGTTGGCGGTTTTGTACTATTTAGAACTATGTGATCGATTTATAATCCGTTTTGAGCCAAGTTATTTTAAAATACAGTTGTTTCTTTATATGTGAGTAATGTATGATCCTAACGACCAACTGGAGGAAGAGGAAATACTGGAAGATGGAGTAAGAGTTCTCCCATCTCCATCAAATATATTTTATTGTTTTTTAATCATCACTAATATTTTGGATCCTTATTTCAATGTTTCTGACTGGAATCTGTCTTTGACACACTATGAAGAGATTCCTTTTGCCAAGTGACATCATTAATATAATCCGGCTCTCCAGTCAATGCAAATCAGGATGGTACTTACTTCCTAGTAGAAATAAGGCTAAACTAAATGACATTTCGAACTGAAAACTGGTACAGGAACGTTTTTAAGTCCACTAAATTTGAATCTGACGTCAGAAATACGACATTCCGACCCATGCAACTACCCCATTGTTGACACTGAATCCCAAAGGTGACTAGAGAGTAATTTTGACTTACTTACTTCGAATGTGATGTTCCCGATCCAGAGAATAGCGGAGAGGACACAAAAAATACCGTCGCACATAGCCATCGGTATTCGGAGAACGTTGAAAGCTAAGCGAAGCCCATCAAATTTTATGGCGTCATTGACACCATCGATCTTGATGCACCCTGACTGGTTCAAGTAGTTGTAAAACTCGGGAGGCTTCAACTTATAGAGGTTAACGAGATCCTTGTTTTGCTGGAAACACAACAAACACATTCTTTCAAAATTACAAATCAAATTTAATTCCACATGCTAGTGGATGAGAAGTGAGAACAATAGAACTCCTCTGATATCCTTAACTATTAGGTTGTCCGGAGAAACTCAGAACCGTTATCCAGAGAAGGAGTCCAGAACTATTTAGAACCAGTTCAAGTGGTTCTAGATTTTTTCAGAACTTTTAGTTCGATACGTGTCCAGTAGGCTTTTCACGCTTATCACACAAGATTACCGATTGATAAGTCTCCCGCTACCAGGTTAGTACGTTCTCGTACAAGTTCCTGTGCGTATTCTCTTTTTTAGGACATCTCACAGCAAGACTTGGGCGTCCTTATGCGATTAATTTAGGGGCAAGTTGGACAATAGTCAATAGAAAAACATATTGTATAGTAATGCATGCATTCCAAGGGACGTCCCATTGGATAAGCATTAGATCAGTTTAACCAGTTGTTAAGTGATAAAACTGTTTTACTCGCTGTAATTTATTTATTACTTTAGGCAAGAAATACTAACCCTCCCCCCTCACCATTATCCACCTTAAAATTTCTAGCGGCATGGGAGTCTCGAATCTGAAGAGCATTTTAAAATCCAAGATCTACGATACACAACATGCGAATCCGAGTCCCCCCCCCCCCCCGGCAATGGTGCCACCAGTCTGGCACCAAAGCGGAAATTCGTCGTAACATTGAACTTTCATCTGTTAGTTTTGGTAGGCAGTCCGTCGAAGTTCACATCCGTATTCAAGGTGAAACACAAAAAAAAAAACACGAAATAAGTGGTTTATGGCATCATGGCACCATGGTGGCACCACTATTAGTTCCATGGTGGTACAGAGAATAATTCATGAAAATCCGGAGGTATAATGAGAATTCTTCATCAATTTCAAAGCTTGGGTACAATTAGTAAGCAGTAAAGGAACAGAAATATTGAAAAATCGGATATTTTGTGAATATTATCCCCCCACTCACCCCCTCCCCTTGCGAAATTTGGTACTCTGGTAAAATTTTGTACAACTCGGAAGTTATTTGAGTCAAACAAAAAAAGAAACACGCAAATCGGTTGGAAATTGAGGCCTGGGCAGAGTTTACAAGATTATGCACGCAAACGCACGTTTTTTGAGCATTAACCCCCCCTTTCCCCCTCTTAAATAGCAAAATCCGAAATTCCGGCGCCGTAGTGCACAACTAGATAGTATTCCGCGTCAAACGAAAAAAGAACCAGGAAAATCGTTCGAGAACTAAGGCCTGGGCAGAGTACACAAGATTATGCCCAAAAACACACGTTTTTCGAGCATTAACCCCCCCTTTCCACCCCTTAAAAGGCATAATTCGAAATTCCGGCGCCGTAGTGCACAACTAGATAGTTTTCCGCGACGAACAAAAAAAGAACCAGGAATATCGGTTGAGAACTAAGGCCTGTGCAGAGTACACAAGATTTTGTTACACACACACACACACACACACACAGACATACACCTATGGTTTTTTTCGTGGATTTGGATTCGGAATGGTCTAAAACGGATTACTGTGTGGTTATTTTTTTTCTGTTGAGTGTTGTCCAACTTCACCCCAGATCGATCGCATAAGGACGCCCAAGTCTTACTGTGGGACGTCCTAAAAATAATAACCGCAAACTGAATCCAAATCCATTCTGAATCCAAATCCGCGAAAAAACATGTTGTTGAGTAATGCATGCATTCCAGGGGACGTCCCATTGGACGTCGTACCAGTTGGTAAGCGAAAAACTGTTTCACTCGATGTAATTTACTAAGTATTTTAAATGTATTTTTTAAAATTGTTTTTCTTTGTAATTTATTAAGTATTTTCCACCACCACATTTCTAGCGGCATGGGAGCCTCGAATTTGAAGAGCTTTTGAAAATCCATGATCTTCGATACCCAAATGATAAGGATGAGTAGATCTTTTTCTATTATTTTTCTAAGTTTCGAATGTTTATGACGTCACGCGCCTCTCCCGCCTGGACGGGAACCCCCAGCCCACTGTGACGTCACAATAATTCGAACTTTGAAAAATCATCGAAAAAGGTCTTCTCACGCGAGTCAAAATTATCAGATAGAGGTCTAGTTTAGATTAAAAATAACAATAAACAGTTTTTTCCGGCCTATTATTCAGTGTTTTCTATAAAATTCATTTTTGATTGTTATCTAATTATTAACATACAGAAATGGCAAATTCGAAATGAAAATTACCAATAGGGTAATTCTTCTTACCAATAGGGTAATAATTTCCTTTTCCGACACTTATTTCGGTCTGAATATTGATATTTACTACTCTACATATATCATGGTTAAGTTTGAGAAATATCGGAGTTGACCGGATAATTGCTCAGAATTACCGAAAATAGTCTTCCCTCTCCCCACAATTAATACTGCAAGCGTGGCTCAGACACCGCACTCCATAAAAAAAAGTCTGCCAAGTGGGTGTGGCACATAGCTTCCTCGTATCCATAACCCGATTATATAGATGATCCGATGCATAGTAGTTAATCTCAAAACACCAATCTTTAAGTACCTTCCACTACCCTCATAGGGGACCATCTACACGCTAATCTGGTCAATCCTAGAAAATTTCATCAAAATCGGATGAAAAATGTAAATGTTATGGCTGTTACAAGGATTTTACGTATGCGCATGCGCAGAGGCTTCTGTAAATTTTAAGGCCTTGATTTTCATTGGGGACCATCTACAACCTAATCCGCGTAATCCCTAAAAATGTCATTGAAATCGGGTAGAAAATGTGGAAGTTATGGCTGTTACGAGGAATTCAGGTTTGCGCATGCGCAGCGGCTACTATCAGTCCGGGGATGATGATTTTCATAGAGACCATCTAAATACTAATCTGTAACATACCTGAAAAGTTCATTGAAATCGGATGGAAAATGTAGAAGTTATGGCCGTTACAAGGAAATTTACGTTTGCGCATGCGCAGTAGCTACTATCAGTCCGAAGGTGGTGATTTTCATAGGGGACCATCTAAATACTAATCTGTAACATCCCTGAGAATTTCATCGAAATCGGATGGAAACTGTAGAAGTTATGGCCGTTACAAGGAATTCTTGTTTGCGCATGCGCAGTCGCTTCTATCAGTCCGGGGATGATGATTTTCATAGGGGACCGTCTACACACCAACCCGCACAATCCCTGAAAATTTCATCGAAATCGGACAATAACTTCGTATAGTTATGCGCGTTACAAGGAATTGATGACAGACGGACAGACAGACAGACACACAGACACGGAACCAAAATTGTTCAGAAAGGTCTAAAACGCAAAACGCAAGTGAAAATTTTGATTTTGGAGAACTTTTTTTTTCGCCCTTGAAAAGTGAAAACAAAGCTTCCGCTACCTTGGTAGACTCGGAAGCAAAATGTACATATGAAATTATTATAATATAAATGAATATTTTTTACCTTGGCACCTTCAACTAGTTGGTAGAAGACGTGATAGTTCCTCTCCCCAGGGCTCTGGAACGTGATTCTCGACTGTTCCAGGAGGTAGTCTTGTATAATACATCCTTTAATCATCCAAGCTTTGTCGAAGCAGACTTGCATGAATTTACCGAATCTACTAGAGTTGTCATTTCTCACAGTCTTAGCGTTACCTGAAATATGCAAATTTATTTATATGTGAAGGAATAATCAAGAATCAACACTACTTTTCATAATTACCTTGGCATTACATCAATTTGAATTAAATACTCGAATAACACTAATAGTGTCGCCACTAGCTGCTCGCAGAGAACCCTCGAGGCACTTTTTTGTACTATCCACTGTGAAGGGAGGGGAGCCCTGCTTCAGAAAGCCTACTCGGCAGTCTTTATCGTTTGCTAATGCAAGACAGAACGCGGTACCTATTTCGTTTGGTTACTTTTGAGATTGTGATCAGTTACTACTCAGTTTACTACTGTGAATGTAAACTAACGTGATTAATCCAGTGCCTTCGAGGGGGAGTATCGCTAATTCGAGAAATAAACTCCGTCATAGTTTTGTACAAGTTCGTGTGTACCAGTTATTCCCCAATGGCTTCAGATCACGAGGAAGGAGAAATAGACGAGGAGGATAGTCCGGACTTAACATATATGTGACCGTCCATGGGAAAAGGGACCTTAAGTTAGATTTTGTGAAAATGGAGTTATTGGTATTTTCGAATAGTAGAAGAGTAGCTGAACACGATGGTGTTTTCAAAATTTTTCTACGATTTCTTTTCAAAAAGTTATGAGTTTTCGAAGTTTGAGTTTCGAAAAACACAGTTTTGAGAAAACAAGCCTCAACGTTTACCAACATTTTTCAAGTGTTCAAATGTGAATATTCGACGTTCTAACAGGAATTTTGAGCCAATTTTTTTTTTTCATCCATTAGGTACTCATTCACAACCAATATCTGATCATTTTTGGGCCATTAGTCTTGCGACCGGTTGGCAGTGACGCAGGTTCATCCCCACTTACTTACCTCTTCCTAGCAGAAATTTCGTACCTATCAGTTTATTTCTCTCAAGTTCTAAATTAAACAAGCAAAAATCGTTATCTGGCCATTTGATAGGTCCTCAGTCATGCGACCGGTAGGTTGTAACGCAACATTTAATTTCAAAAAATTTTTAATTTAAGAAAAATTACAAAAATTACTGCAGTATTTCCAGAGGAGAAAATATAAAAAAAATGGGAAAAGGGACCTTAAGTTATCCCCTCCTCCGCTCCATATGAATTATGGAGCGGGGGGGGGGGGGGTGGTTAACTTAAGGTCCCTTTTGTTGAGATTGACCTTCTCTCGATTTTTTTCCATTTTTCGATTATTTAATCGATATAACCTTGCAAACGGCCTGTATCTCCATAAAGAGGGATAGTTGCTGCATCAGAATCGATCAAAACCCAAAAATCGATTTTTTTGGCATTTTTTCTTAAAACTGCTCTCCTGAACATTTTGCCATTTTAACTTAAGGTCCCTTTTCCCATGGACGGTCACATATTTATACAAGGGTCACTCAATGAGTGGTTGAATGAAGAAATTTTGGAAAGGGTGGACTTTAAGGCGTGGGATAAAGGGCATTTTCTTCCTCATAGGCCAGAGTTTACGGAAAGTAAGACCACGCCTGTGAGACCAGTTTTTCAGCTCGAGAAAAAGGTTATCGTTTCAATTTCACACAAAATGACGCTTAGTAATAAATTATAATGACTCAACCACTGCCTACAATAGAGGCAGATATCTCAGACTTGATAATTATATCGGACTCCCAGAGCGCATTAACCAGATTGAAAAGCATTGACACGATCTCCAAAATGACCAAATTCGAAAGGAACATTCGTCAAAAGGTATCAGAGTGCAGGACCAGAGGCATTCGAGTCCACTTTCTGTGGATTAGAGCGCATATCGGGGTACCAGGTAACGAAACTGTTGACGCCATGGCAAAGGAAGCAACCCTTCTCCCATTAGGCGATCCGGAAAACATGTTTCCATATACAGATTTATACCCAGTCATCAAGAGAAGACACATGGACGAGTGGCAGAATTTCCACATCTCATATCCCTCTGGTAGAAATTACGTGTACATGTTCCATAAAGTAAAGAAATATCCATGGTTTTCAAAAATTGGAGGTTCGAAACCCAAAAAGTACGTAAAAACTATTTCTCGTCTGAGATCAGGACACTGCCTCACGAGAAAGTACCTGTATATGATTAAATCAAGCGCCATCAAGAGGATGCCGGTCATGCCCCGAGGAAGAAGAAACGCTAGAACACATATTTCTTATCTGCCCCACTTACGTTTCAGCAAGATTGGAGTTCTTTTCAGTAATTTCTACTCAAGTGGACCAACCTTTTAATTTTAGCTCATTGATATGTAAAAATGACGAAATAATTTACGATGAAATGTACAATTTCCTTACAAAAATTAACCTAAATTTGTAATCTAACTAAATTTATTTTGAATTTTACATGTTTATACACAATTTGTAAATTGCCTGGTTGATTGGCTGTATGCCTATACCAAATAAAGGAGGAAAAAAAAGTAAGGTCATAAAGTAGTACACCTAGAAGTTGTCACTTACCAAATGCTTCTAAAATTGTGTTCGCCTCCAAAATTTGTTGCTCGACCCACGTGCTGACATTACTCGTAACAGAGCACAAATACTGCAATATGAATTTGGTCGTCTCGGTTTTCCCAGCTCCACTCTCACCTGATATCACGCACGACTGGTTGTTTTCTACGGATTGAAGGTTCTTATAGGCGGCTTCAGCAAGGGCGAACACGTGTGGGTCGAGATTCCCCATTTTTTTGCCATGGTAATCGAAAACGTGCTCCTAAAAGAAAAGATTTGAAATACAACGAGGGGGAAAGCAAGGATAGACACTAATCAAAGTTGAACAGTCGGTCAAAGATGGAAAGGAGAAAAATAAGACGAACATCAGAAGAGTTCAGAAAGAGGGTTGGATGATCCGCGAAGGGGCGTAAGAAGGTAGACGTATCTTTGACAAGCATGGAAGTGTAGGAATTGATTTTCCAATCTCATTTTTGAAAAGGAATTGTGAGTTTTTTGGAAGAATTTATTTTTCTGTTGGAAGGAATGGGAAATTTGCCTCTTATTTTTCGGGGTGTCCAGTGATTCCTAGAAAAAACATTTCCCTGAGTTTTCTAGGGTCAATATTCGTTTTTTCCATGGTTATAAATGAACTAAAACATAAATAAATTTCATCACAACTTCTCAATTATTCAGGTTTTCAAGGACATTTTGAAATGAAAAAGCACTAGACAAGGTCTGGCAAGAGGGTGTGGCACATAGCTTCCACATATCAATAAACTGATTGTATAGAGAGATGATACGATGCATAGTAGCTTATCTCAAAACTACAGTCACTAAGTACCTTGCACCCCTCTTAGGGGACCATCTACACTTCAACCCAAACAATCCCTGAAAATGAAATCGAAATTGGACAGCTTCGTATAGTTTCGCCCGTCACAAGGATTTCTTGACAGATACACAGACAGACAGACACGGAACCAAAATTGTTCAGGAAGGCCTACATAAAACGTAAAACGCGAGTGGAAATTTTGATTTTGAAGAACACTTTTTTCCAAGTTGGAAAAGTGAAAACAAGGCTTCCGCTACCTTGGTAGACACGGAAGTGAAATCCCATTATGAAAATTAATAAGGTAACCTGCACCAGACTCGTAAGTTGAGGAGAAACGTAAGTACGCGGTGTGGGATAGCATTCATTTTCGAGAAAAAAATTAAGCCATTGCAACTGCCATATGAATTGTTATAACAAACATGTAAAAAAAAAAAGTGTTGCCTATTTATATAGAAATCTATATTTGAAACTATAGTTGCGAAAATTGTCTGCATTGGGAACATTTATAATTGAAAAATACTACTAAAACCGTACTTGAACTTTTCTTCCTCAGACTGCCGGAACTTCTCACAAAAATGTTCGGCTCTCAGACTTTTTCCAGTAAAGCGAAATTCCCTGAGCATTCCAGGTTTTTCCGGTTTTCCAGGTTCCTGGACACCCTGGTTTTTAGGACGTCCCACAGTAAGACTTGGGCGTCCTTATAAGATCGATCTGGGGTGAAGTTGGACAACACTCAACAGAAAAAAAAAATAACCACACAGTAATCCGTTTTAGACCATTCTGAATCCAAATCCACGAAAAAACGTCTGCCAAGTGGGTGTGGCACATAGCTTCCTCGTATCCATAACCCGATTGTATAGATGATCCGATGCCTAGTAGGTAATCTCAAAACATCAAAACAAGTTAATCTGTAACATCCCTGAAAATTTCATTGAAATCGGATGGACAATGTAGAAGTTATGGCCGTTACAAGGAATTCAAGTTTGCGCATGCGCAGTGGCTACTATAAGTCCGAAGGTGGTGATTTTCATAGGGGACCATCTAAATACTAATCTGTAACATCCCTGAAAATTTCATTGAAATCGGAGAGAAAATGTAGAAATTATGGACGTTACAAGGAAATTCACGTTTGCGCATGCGCATTGGCTACTATCGGTCCGAAGGTGGTGATCTTCATTGAGGACCATCTACAACCTAATCCGCATAATCCCTGAAAATTTCATCGAAATCGGGTAGAAAAAGTGGAAGTTATGGCCGTTACAAGGAAATTCACGTTTGCGCATGCGCAGTGGCTACTATCAGTCCGAAGGTGATGATTTTCATAGGGGACCGTTTACACACCAACCCGCACAATCCCTGAAAATTTCATTGAAATCGGATGGAAAATGTAGAAGTTATGGCCGTTACAAGGAATTCACGTTTGCGCATGCGCAGTCGCTTCTATCAGTCCGGGGATAATGATTTTCATAGGGGACCGTCTACACACCAACCCGCACAATCCCTGAAAATTTCATTGAAATCGGACAGTAACTTCGTATAGTTATGCGCGTTACAAGGAATTCATGACAGACAGACAGACAGACAGACACACAGACATACAGACACACAGACACTGAACCAAAATTGTTCAGAAAGGTCTAAAACGCAAAACGCGAGTGAAAATTTTGATTTTGGAGAACTTTTTTTTTTCGACTTCGAAAAGTGAAAACAAAGCTTCCGCTACCTTGGTAGACTCGGAAGCAAAAACCATAGGTGTATGTCTGTGTGTGTGTATGTGTGTATGTGTGTGTGTGTGTGTGACAAAATCTTGTGTCGTCTGCACAGGCCTTAGTTCTCAACCGATTTTCCTGGTTCTTTTTTTGTTCGACGCGGAAAACTATCTAGTTGTGCACTACGGCGCCGGAATTTCGAATTTTGCCTTTTAAGGGGGGGAAAGGGGGGGTTAATGCTTAAAAAACGTGCGTTTGCGGGCATAATCCTGTAAAATTTGCCCAGGCCTCAATTTCCAACCGATTAGTGAGTTTCTTTTTTTGTTTGACTCAAATAACTTCCGAGTTGTACATAATTTCACCCGAGTACCAAAATTCGCAAGGGGGGGGGGTGTAGTGGGGGGATAATATTCACAAAATATCCAATTTTTCAAAATTTCGGTTCCTTTACTGCTTACTAATTGTACCCAAGCTTTGAAATTGAGGAAAAATTCTCATTATACCTCCGGGTTTTCATGAATTGTTCTCTGTAGCACCAAGGAAATAATAGTGGTGCCACCATGGTGCCAGGACACCATAAACCGCATATTTCGTGCCTTTTTTTTTGTGTTTCACCTTGAATACGGATGTGAACCTCGACGGACCGCCTACTAAAACTAATAGATGAAAGTGCAATGTTACGACGTATTCCCCCTTTGGTGCCAGACTGGCACCATTGGTGGTGGTTGGGGGGGGGGGTGAACTCGAATTCGCATGTTGGGTGTCGTAGATCGTGGATTTCAAAATGCTCTTCAGATTCTAGGCTCCCATGCCGCTAGAAATGTTTTGGTAGATAATGGTGAGGGGGGGGGGGGTGTCACTATTTCTTGCCTAAAGTAATAAACCAAATTACATCGAGTGAAACAGTTTTATCGCTTACCAACTGGTTAACTGATCTAATGCTTATCCAATGGGACGTCCCCTGGAATGCATGCATTACTAAACAATATGTTTTTATTTATTTTTTCGAAAGAGAGTTCACTGATATGGAAGAAACCATAGTGTGCTGCTCAAAAAATGTAGAGAGTTTAAGGAAGACGGAAATTTGTAATGTAGCGGCAATCTGTTCATGGCGGAATGGGGTTGCAACGTAACAGATTTTATAACCAATCTGACTTCATAGGAGGAGCTGTGCCCCTCTGAGGTAGCGCTACCTCTGGAAGCGCAAATGAAACTGTAGCTTACATGACCGAACACAGGAGCGTGCAACTGAGAAAGAGAAGACGTGAAAGTGACCTAAAGAAGCAATTTTACTCATTCTATTTACAATACGATTCTACCCATCAGTTTATCAACTCTTGTTAGTCCGCATTCTCTCTTATTTAGTTTCCATATCAAGTTAGGTTCCTTATTTGAACCACATTACTTGAGTGGTCATTTGACTGGATTGTTTCGTGTGGTCACACTTAGAACTTAGAAAGGCGCTTAGAACTCTATTTGTTGTCGTTCTGCAGTACTATCTGGGAGTTCTATGCCATATGCCAGAGCGCACAGCATGTGAATCCGGTCAGTTTTTGCGTCGTTTTGCTTCTGAGTCTACCAAGGTAGTGGAAGCTTTGTTTTCACTTTTCAAGGACGAAAAAAAAGCTCTCCAAAATCAAAATTTTCACTAGCGTTTTGCATTTTAGACCTTTCTGAACAATTTTGGTTCCGTGTCTGTGTGTCTGTCATGAATTCCTTGTAACGCGCATAACTATACGAAGTTATTGTCCGATTTCTATGAAATTTTCAGAGATTGTGCGGGTTGGTGTGTAGACGGTCCCCTATGAAATTCATCATCCCCGGACTGATAGAAGCGACTGCGCATGTGCAAACGTGAATTCATTGTAACGGCCATAACTTCTAATTTTCCATCCGATTTCAATGAAATTTTCAGGGATGTTACAGATTAGTATTCAGATGGTCCCCAAGGAAAATCATCACCTTCGGACTGATGGTAGCTACTGCGCATGCGCAAACGTGAATTCATTGTAACGGCCATAACTTCCACATTTTCTACCCGATTTCGATGAAATTTACAGGGATTATGCAGATTAGGTTGTAGATGGTCCCCAATGAAGATCATCACCCCGGACTGATAGTAGCCGCTGCGCATGCGCAAACGTGAATTCCTTGTAACAGCCATAACTTCCACATTTTCTACCCGATTTCGATGAAATTTTTGAAGATTAGGCGGATTAGGTTGTAGATGGTCCCCAATGAAAATCAAGGCCTTAAAATTTACAGTAACCTCTGCGCATGCGCAAAATCCTTGTAACAGCCATGACATTTACATTTTTCATCCGAATTTGATGAAATTTTCTAGGATTGTCCAGATTAGCGTGCAGATGGTCCCCTACGAGGGTAGTGAAAGGTAGGGTGGAGTGGGGTAAATGTGGAAATGGGGCAAATGCGGAAATGGTTTTGAAAATGGCGCCATTTGAGCGCCTTGCCTCAGAAACCTTCTCAATGTGTACCCAGTTATGTTGGTAACCCTTACCTGTCGGAAAAGGCGGGCTCATTGGTCATAAAAAAGTGGAGGAGAAAAAAATTAAATATAGCGTTCTGTTCCTATTGAAATGGGCTTTGTTTGCATTTACCCCATTAATGCAACTAAATGTTTTTATGGGATTCGCAGGCTGTTTCCGCATTTGCCCCGATTAGTGGGGCAAATGCGGAAGTCGGTCGGAATTTTAAAAAACACAGTTTGGACCATGAGAAGTAAATCTTTTGTACAATTTGAAGAGTGCATCGTAATCTACGTAAAATAAGCTACTCATGTAAAAAAAAAGTGAAAATAGCGTTTTCAAAGGAAAGTTACAGAGGATCAAAGTTGAACTATTGACATTTTGGGTCGCAAATGCCCCACTCCACCCTACTTAGAGATTGGTGTTTTGAGATTAACTACTATGCATCGGATCATCTATATAATCGGGTTATGGATACGAGGAAGCTATGTGCCACACCCACTTGGCAGACGTTTTTTTTTTTTCGTGTGACGTGAACCCCTCGATTTTTGCAGTGTTTTATGTCAGAGGCTTCGCTTGTTTAGGCATTTTCTTCTATGGTAATTTTTTCCCCTTGGGTACTTCTGGTGTTAAAAGTTATTCTAGGGCCCTATTATAGAATTTGACTTGAAATTCCAGAATCTAAAATTGAGGCAAATTCCCCATTGTTTGTGTGTAGGCAATTTTGGAAGGAATTGATTTTCCAATCACGACAAGAAAAGGAAAAACAGTGGTCGTCATTAAAGAACCAAACTACCAGGGCCCTACTCCCCTGCATACCGCCATGTGCGGTTGTGTCATTTCAAGTCTCCTGAACTGCATGACCACAAACGGAGTCAAAAATCGGTAATAACATCAATGAAGCGAATGCGAGAAAGTGGGATGGGAACTAAGCATGAACATTTTTACAAATCAACAGTAAATCTGCAAAACCAAGAAAAGTATGTCCCATTCAGCAAATATGTAGATCGACCAACAAAACACACTACGTCAACTGATTGAGAATGGGGTCAACTGGAATTCAAATCCTTCTTTGCTCAGCTTTCGATAAATTTATAACCTTCTTCAGACAACGTCCTTCGAGCCCTGAATAAGGTACTCTTAGGGCAAAGCAAGAAGAACCTGCTCCTTCATCATTTGCACTCTGCCTTTGTTTCCTGCCTTATCGTCGATGTCCTTGAGGGACGGAAACAGTAGCTCAGTCGAATCATCTAGATGAAAATTGGGCAGAAGACGCTCCAGACCTGGATCTTTACGATCTCCCCTTGAGCTTCAACCTGCTCCTGTTGGCGCCCCCTGCTGCCAGGCATCCCGCTCGAGTCAAACTCAACCACAAACCATCTATTACGCTCCCCCTCTTCCTAATTTCCACAGTAAGTACAAGCATATCACGATAATGCAACTCATGAACATTTGGATCCAAAAATAGCGTTCATAGACTTCAAAACCATTCAAAAACGAATTGTAAGTTGCAGTGGTTTTCATCTTGCTCAAGTGGTTCTTGTTTTGTTTGCATTTCACTCTTAAATAGATACCGACCTACTTCATTAACCTGAAATCTCACTTAAAATATTCAAAACTACCTAACCTGAAATCTGTGCTCAAGATCATTTCTATAAAGATTTCCTCATTTATTTGTTGCGCAATTCCCATTCCTCATTCTCCAGAGAGCGTCAGTCCTCGTCAGCCAAGCGCCAAGATTTTTGTCAACTTGTTCGACGGTCCCTGTATCCTCCCGACTCGTCTCAGGCCAAAATTAGCTTGGAAATTATATTTGGCTCCCTGTATCCCGTGCATCTTTTCCTGGAGAGCAATCTTCATCGCCACACTTCCTCAAAATTTGACTTGCCTGTAAGTAGGAAGTACCTACTCGTATAACAACCACAAAACTCCCGCGTGTCCTCCACTTACACGACAGTGTTCTGATGGAAGTGCATTTCATTAGCTTCCACTGCATCGCTCTCACCGCTTTCATCTTCGCTCTCACCGTTCCTACATCGAGGGTTTTCTGTTGGCTTTCGTCGTCAAGTGGCCATTTCCGAAGTACTGGAGGGTCCACCAGCCCTCAAGACACGAATCCCCCCTCAGTACGCGATTTCGTTGACTGAGTGAGACATCGTCCTAGTCAGAAACCTCATTACTGTTATAAATTTTGGAATTTTCTCTGATAATTAGAGGTAGGAGGAGCTCCTTTAGGAAAAAAATATCGTTATTTCAACTATTTCTTTTTTTTTTGTGGTTTTACCACGTTTTCCCGAAAGGTAGGTACTTATCATTAGATAGCTATATCATACCAAGTACCCGGCCGGCACGAGGGAGGTTGTGTAGCGGTTTCTTCAGTTTATTTGTTGATTTAATTGAACACGTTAAAATCTTATGACACATGTTGATTGTTTACCTGAAAAGTTAAGTTGTCAATAAAAAGTTAGTTCCGAGTTAACATTCGCACGGAGTCAACTTTATTCCATAAATATAAAATAGGTACGTACTCACACTCGTCCAAAAACCGTACGATGGATCTTATAAAGTGAAGGAAAGAAGAGAGAAAACCTTCACGATCCTGGTTAAGGGAAAAGAGTTGTCTGTGTCCATTGATCGGCTCAAGCCCGCTTTCGTCATTAATGACGAGCCATCAAAAGACATCAACACAGAACCACTGGATGATCCTTTTTTCACACATAAAAATCCAGGACCACACCATACACCAAAACCTACACAAGTACAAGACGGCATACCCTTTCAGCAAAATTCCCCACAGCCAGCAAGACAACAGCCATATACAACAAGATCGGGCAGAACAGTAAAATTTCCAGAAAAATTCAAATTTTATCATTGTCATTAGGGGAGGGGGTGGTTTGTAGCGGATTCTTCAGTTTATTTGTTGATTTAATTGAACACGTTAAAATCTTATGACACATGTTGATTGTTTACCTGAAAAGTTATGTTGTCAATAAAAAGTTAGTTCCGAGTTAACATTCGCACGGAGTCAACTTTATTCCATAAATATGAAATAGGTACGTACTCACACTCTCTAAAGTTGTATGAGCCCCCTCACACCCGGTGCACACAATGTAATGTACCTATTCTTGCACACAATGTAAACTACTGTAGGGTGAAGGCACCAATTGCTAACACCACCCCAATTACTAACACATGTTCATTCTACCTTGAAAAATAAGCGTTTCAGGTCACCTAGGAATTCAAAATTGTCGCCAAATCAAAGCCACAGTAATTTTCTAACGATTTCTGCCTAGATCTAGTCAGTATTGATGATAAGGGATTCAGGAATAAAGTTTTATCATCAGTCTAGCATCTGCTGTCCGATCGTTAGCTGTTTTGGTAAGGAGGTGATTCGTAATTTCATCCATTATAACCGTTTCATCTCTGTTTCCACATTCGAATTACTTTTTAGCGCTCCAGTATTGATGTTAGGTAGTAAAGAATACACAATTCCAGTGCAATTTACTAATAAAACAACATTTTTTTGTAGTGTTAGGATTTGGGTACCCAGAAACGTGCCTTTACCCAATTACTGACACTTGTGTTGGTAATTGGGGTTTTAGGAAAACTCTAGTTCCAAAGCCTAACTAACTAGGGTTTTTACGTAGAAAACAGTGTTGCTACCCGCCTTTTGAAAAAATCAAGGGATCCATTTCCTAACAGGAGATGTTAGTAACTAGTTATGGGAGTGTCAGTGATTGGGATGTACGCACACCACAAACAAAAGAAGATCCGCGTGGCATGCTGTGTAAAGAATATTGCTGATGAGAATATACGACAAGCTAAATGCATGAGAGCCAGAAATCGCATGAAAACTGTTCTTTCAATCGAAGAATAGGTGATAACAATCAAACAGAGTGATATTATCACGCAGTTACCGAAGCCAAATGTGCTTGCAAGCAACAAATTTATTTTCGACCACCCATTAGGAATTAATTGATCAGGTGCTGTAATTTGGACGATAAGTTGTGATGATGGGGTTCCTATTATTTTCTACGTTTTAAAATAAGAGAGATGTTAAACTCAAACGTATATATTTTTGAGCGTTTAAAATTTGTAAAATTTGATGATGTTGATGAGTTCCTTGTGCTTTTAAAAAGTTAGTAAATTACTTTTTCTATTTTAAAGTTGGAAATAAAATTAATTTGAAGTTAATACAGGGTGTCAGTAGTTGGTTCTTCACACTGTCAGCAATTGGTTCATGCATGTCGGAAATAGAAGAAAAAAGGTGCATCTAACTTTTAAGCATAAAAATGAATTGATTTATAGTTTTGATAATTTTAATGAGCAAAATTGAGAAAAAAGATATTGGCCTAATGGAAAAATGTTTCATTGTGAAGAACGATCAATAAATACGAGAGAAATTGTTGAAAAACCACAAAACGTTCCTTAAAGTGTCAGCAGTTGGTGCTTTTACCCTACCTAGTCTTGACTTTTGCAATGTACTTACTATGTATAATGGCAATAAATATTCTCTCTCTCTTTCTCAAGACACAATTTATTTTATATCGAATTCATCCTGGAGTAACTGAATAGATCATCCTATTAATTGTTTTGACTGTGAAAGTTAGTTTCTATCACTAAACCTTTTCCCTGTTCAATCAGGTACCTAATAAATTTACCGAAAGCTCGGCAAAGAAGGAGTTGAATTCCAGTTGACCCCATTCCCAATCAGTTGATGTAGTACCTATGTCCCATTTTTGAAACATATACAAAAATGTGAACCCTAGTTACTTAATAACTTGAATTTCCATTTTCCTATAATTTCTATTAGATTTATTAGATTTCCGGGAGCAACCTGCGTATCAATATCATCATTGATTCAACTTCCGAAAACCTGTGGCTTTAACGCCATTCTAGAGGAATTTGATCGTTTTGGACATACAAATTTTTGCAGATTTATTCGAAATTATTATTTGACGTCTACTTACAGAGGTATAAATATCCAGATCTTTGTACGGATTTACAGCAACTAGAATAGTACCAGTGTATGTCTGCGTAAGATAAGTAAAACATAGGAACCTGTTGAATAGATATTAGACAAAGTAGATATCATCATACAATAGTACCTAAGTATTCTAGGATGTTTACATACTATTGTATGTTAGTAGTGGGAGTGACTGGCTCCCATCAAAGATGGAGGTGACACGCCGTAAGGAAAAACTAGATAAATTGTTATAAGAAATGAGGAGGTCGCCCAGGACTATCAAACGCTTGTAGAAAGAAAATAGTATGCATCGAGCAAAAAATATTATAGCCCCCACCCCTTCAAAATTTAATGGTTTACGTATGTAGAATCCAAAAATTTTTCCATTGGTTCACCGTATCGTTTTTTCTTTAATTCAAAGTAGCGACGATTCTTAAGAATTTTTTAACACTAGACCTTTGTAAGACTAACCGTTCCCTTCCTGCAAGCGTAATTAATTATTTAATAAGTAAATAAATAATTACTGACGTTTTTCAATTATTGTTAGTATTACAATAATATGTATTGCTAAGATAGTGTTCTAGTTTTAGAAACGAATAAGACCCTTCCGGAGCTCTGAACGAAGAACCGTGGTTAAAAAATAAGAGTTGATCGGGGAATTAGAGAGTTCCTAGTAGTTTCGGTTCAGCTTAGATGACGTATCCTCAATCCCGCGCTGTATTGTCGATAAGGACCCGTGCCGGATCCGATGTGGCGCCAGATTCTACCATGATATTACAGCTCTGGATCAGATGTGGCACATTCTTATAACAATACAGTGCCAGATTGAAAATAGATCACGCCGTATCTAAGCCGAATGAAACCTACTAGGAACTCTCTATTAATCGAGATTAGGTATTTAAATTTCCATAATTTTATATTCTCCCAGCCGTCGGCAATAATGTTTGATTTTATTAGGGGATGGCTTGAATGCTCATGGTAATGGTATAGAATTATGGGCTCGACATGATTTACCTCGTAACACTTAATGATAAAGATATAAAACAATTTAATCGAAATTGAAGTGAAATGTATCAAAACTACAATTAGAGCTACCTTCATTTATAGATTCTAAGCACATTCGCGTTTTCCGATTGACAAAAAGTTAATAACTTTAGGAGGAAAACCTTTAAAACTTTTGACATGCCACCAACGCCATCTATTTTTTGGGAATCACACTAAGTGGCTGTTCACCATAGCCTTTCTTTTCTTCTATGAACTGTTCATAGTAAAGTATCTGCTTTGGCCGAGAGTAAAAGGATACATAGATGATGTTATGTTTGTAGCGTATCTTGAGATTCTCGTTTATTCTGACTTCGTCGATGTCAGAAATGTGCGTCATGTCAGCGACTCCGATATCGCCCTTGCCTGAAACAGAATATTCAACATTCAATTTCTCTCTAAAAAAAGGCCAGAAAAAAATTACAACTTTAATTACCATGTAAATGAAAAACAAGGACTCTGTTGGAAAAAACAGTGAATTTCCCATCACCTCCAATGACAAACAAAAATATTTTGAAAAGATCTGAAGCGTAAAAAAAAGAGCTCAAAATAAAGTTGATAATTTTCTAAAAATTTTATTTTTTTCGATCCGTTTTTAATCCTCTATTTCATAGTGTTTTTGAGAGACACTACGGGAAAAACTTCCGCAGAATCTCAACTTTCCAACGGTATCATAAAAAAGGCACCTATAAAATCCAATGTAAGAGAGACATTTGTTTGAAAGCGGAAAAACGTGAATTTTTTCAACGAAATCATCGTTCCTTAATAAAATAACCACCGGGAACCGGGCTGAATGAGACAAAAAGCGAGAATTAATCAGAACGGTATAACCACGATTTATTGAGATCACATGATGACAGACTAACTAGGAACAAAGGAATGCAAAACATAGTGGTGGGGTAAGCAGGATTGCCAACAAGCTTAAACATAAAATAATACCCCCTTTCAATTCTGCGAATATATCTCAATCAAAAACAAACTTAACATTTAACACATAAATCTAATTCATCTTTCAAATTTTCAAATATTTTAACACACAGCGGCTTCGTCATTTTATCCGCAATTTGTAGGAACAAAAACAATTTCAAATTTTCCTTCTTCAATGAGACTTCTTACAAAGTGAAACTTTACATCGTAGTGTTTTGAACGTTTAGTTTCTTTGGTTGTAGCTATCTTGATAGTTGATGAGAGAGAAAAAACACTTTATTGAACTTTGTAGAGGGAATGAAGGTGGACAAGGACTCCAGTAGTTGTCGAAACGTAATGGATTTGCCGAAAGTTCAAAATGAGTTGCCAAAAGTTCAAATTGGTATGCCAAAAGTTTGCCGATTGATAGTTGATGTTGATAGTTGATTGATTATCCTCATACATTTTTACACAAGACTTAACGTTTGATATTTCTTCAAGTAAACTTGTAATAGAAATACATACACACATTGCACCTGCCAGAGAATAATGATCAGTTTCAGTGCTACTTCGTGCTACCACATTTTGCTTTTTCGAACACCAGTTTATGACATTATGATTCAGAAGTACTAAATTTCCTGAAATACTCTTCCTGTAATTTGGATCTGATGCATAAACCGCATCGACGTAGGCTTCTAAAATACTTTCAATGTTACCTTTACGTTTAAAAACCAAACTGTAGACCCTAGTAAATTTTAAATATTTTTTCTAGTAAAATTTTAAATAGGACTCGTTTCAGATGAGTCCAGTGAGTTTCATTGTAGCTAGTCTGAAACCGACCAAAATAAGACACTGTGTAGCATAAGTCAGGTCTACTTCCTAACATTAAGTACATTAGGCTGCCGACTAATTCACCATATGGAAATCGTTCATCACATTTGTCACCTTTAGATAAAAACAATTTAGGTTCAATCAGAGTAGAACAAGGAATACACTCCTCCATCCAAAATTTTGGCAACATTTTATCGATCATCTTACTTTGAGATATAGTAATCACTCTATCAGAAATTGTAATTTCGATTCCAAGAAAAACTATCTTTTTACTAGCTTGAGACAATTCACGGATTTTCATTCAGCCCGGGAATAAAAAGGATATAAAGGATATTCTGAAAGAGGCTAAATAAGGGGGCGGGCGGGCGGCAGATAGCGTAGACCCTCTTCATCCACGTTCAAACACAAATTTCTTAACTAAATTCGATAGAAAACAATTTTAGATTTTACTGTTGGTAAGCTTAGATTTTGAGAAAGTTTTTCCCGTAGTGTCCCACGAAAACAAGAGGTTAAACAAGAACCGTAAGAGGAACTTTTAGTTAGTAACTAATTAGGAAATTAGTTTAGAATTGATCCCTCGAAGGCAGGACAAAAGAGTGTTCACCAACAACTTGAGAGAGAAGGAAGGCGAAGGAGAGGCACACTCCACAAGTCTTGGCCATTACGAGTTTGCAGGTGCCTTGCTGGAGGTGGGTGTGAGTAGGAATTGGATCATCGAACGGAAAACATCGATGTCGATATTTCATAGAAATATCGATATCGATGAAACATCGTATGAAAAACATCGATGTTTTTAAAAAGCGGGAAATTTAATTAATTTGTCAACTAATTGTAATTAGAATCAAGGGAGAAAACCTGATGAGGTTGATCTTCCTCCATTCATAAGAAGTGGATACGTTTTCTTTTGACGTGCTTTTATTTTACTGGATAACCTACTCCATTATAATTTTTTTCATTCGTGATAAATTATCCGATTTTTATGCACTTCATTTCGATATTCCATAACGTCCCCATTTCCATTATTGGTTCAAACATAAAGAGATTTTTTTCTATTGTTTTCAAGTAATTATCTTGTTACATAAAATGATGATTGAAAAGTAGGAGGTGTTCTTCAAATTCCAAGTAAATTCAACGAAGTTATCTGGTCTGAAATTGGATTTTGCCTGGTTCCGCTGCAGTAACTAGTAGGTCAAATGTATCAAACCATCTCCTCGACATATCGATATCATCGGACCGAAACATCGATGTTTAAAAAACATCGATGTTAAAAACATCGATGTTTCGATATTATCGATATCGATGTCCCATCCCTAGGTGAGAGGGTTCACACCTGTTCTGGGTGATAGCGAACTGAGAGACACTGACCTACCTGATATTGGCGCCTGTTTGTTTACTTTAGACTCGGGGTTCACTGAGCACACAGATGAACTGAGCAATAATTTGTTATTTCGAGCAAGCTATCCATTCTGCAGTGTGTCACAAAAATCCACACGGATGCCGTTTCCACTTGGGGAAAGCATGGTTCCGGACAATACAAATCTCGATCTCCAAACGGTTTATCAATATAATACTTTCCCCGTAGGATCATGGTTGAGTGAAAGGGGTCTGAGTCGGTCGCCATTCGTTCCTCCTTCCGGGTTAGTATTGTATTTCCTCACACGGGCAAAAACTTAGCATTGACCGATTTTTATGAAATTTGGTATGTGGGCTCCATTTGGGGTCTAGTTGTGCCCCGAAGATTTTGGTTGATGTAGGTCACTTCTAAGGGTGGAAAAATAAGGTTTGAAATTTTTAAAACGCCCTAACTAAAAAAAAAATTGTATATAAAGGCATGTATAAATGTATATATTTTCTATCAATTTAAGATAGTATAGAATTTTTAGAGACCACGCAGAGCCCTGTAGCACAAAACGTTCGTTCCCTACGAGAATTTAAGGGTTGGACGATAAATCAGAAACACGAGTGCGAATCGCAAAAGAGGCCGAATCTCTGTTCAAATGTTAGCTCAAGTCGGTTGGTGGTAACAATGGCAAAGCCGTGTTCTTTGCTGACGAGTGATCTATAGAAAAATAATAAACCTTTGTGTAATAATTTGGAGCGTTTTTTAAATTCATGATTGCATGGGCCTAGGGAATTGAAAAACTGAAAGATTGCCGCTGGAATCATAAAAATTAAACAATAATTGCCGGAGAAAAATGGGAAAACCCGTTTATTCAGTTGTTTTCCCAAAAATGTGGGTGGATGGATATTTCATGTTTTGCCATCCATAGCTCATCTTCCAAGTTTCTCTGCTTTCAAGGTCACGAAACAGCTCTTCAATTGTTTGCCTTGGCTGTGGTAGTGGGGGGAGGCAATACTTGACACCGCGCTGACAACCCCCCCCCCCCCCACCGTCTTTTATCATCCAAAACAATCCCGCAAAATTCATTTTTTTGAACTGTGCCTTGCATTGCCAGGCCGCCCTGCGCTTGTTCGCGTATCACCCGCAATCGATCTACATTACCAACCTCTCAACTCTCTGGTGTGTTGCGGGCTAGTATCCAAGGCAAAATAGGTACTTATTTCATTCTCCTATTTCATCTAACTTCCTGGGTAATAATAAAATAGTCCCTAAATTGTATACAATTTTCCAGATCGACTATATTATGTTACTTACAAAAAATGGAAATATGGGAGAATCTCAATAAAAATTACCTAATTTATTCATTTTGCATATTTTTGGTGAGGCAAACAGTTTTTGCTATGTTTGCCTGGAGGAGACGCCACTGGCTATCTTTGAAAATGAAATGAAGTGGGTAACACAGATTTCCAATGTCTGTAAGAGACTGAGGAAGTTGATTTACGTGTTCTAAATTCTGAGGAACATACTGCACCGTAGAATGTCGAGGTTGATCACTTTTTACGAAACTGAGTACTTTCAAAATGGAGAAGTTGGTACAATCACGTAGCTTGAAGCATGTATTGAGAGTAGGTACATCGATGATTAAATACATCGGTATTTATAAACCCACCATCTATATAAACAAAAACACCGATTTCCTGAAACATCGATTTTTTCCAATACCGTGAACCGGGGTGATACTGATCAACACGCCTTTTTTCATATGCATGCGATTGCAGCGCTCCACACAGTCCTAAATTGGAAAGTTAGGTCGTGTTATGTGTTCGTAACAATGTCTTCGCTGGGGAGATATCGTTCCCGCCCGATAGTCTAGGTAGTTCCATGGTAGCTGATAAGGAAATAAACAAATCTTCTGTGGTGCCGGTGTCGGGTGTTGTGTGATGAAGTTCTAGCGAAAAGATTTTGTTTCTACTAGAGGTAAGCATGAAATATTTGCAATTAGTTTGTTTTTTCCGTGTTACTACAGTTGGTTATCTGTTAAAAACAAAAACAACTAATTTCCAGGGGGTGATAGTGATCACGGCCGAAATGCCGGGAAACTATCAAAACGTGATCGGTCCATCATTATTTTTGGCAACAAGTGCTTATTTAAAATAAGTTGTTTCTTGTCAGTTACCAAACATGTGCCACAAATTGTCTTATTGTAATAAAAAATACTGAAGAGGATATTACGAGTCTTGAATTTCGGCTTGATTCTGATTTTTATAAGTAAAGAGTTGGTTTTCATTAGTTTTTCAATAAAAATTGTTCTGAAATGAGTTGCTAGTGGTTTTTTTCTACCTCAGGGTACTAAAAAACAATTTTTAATTGTTTAAGTTTGATTTTTAATTGTTTTTAATACGTTTAAGTTCGATTTTAAATTAGTGATCACTGTCACCCCCTATGTGGGGGGTGATACTGATCAATTTAATTTTTTTTTTTATGAGCTTAATTGAACAAAATTTCAAAGTTTTATATAGGATACTGTTCGTAAGATGTGGGAGAATATAAACTATTTTTTTCAGATTTTTTTGAATTATTACACTGGTAGTTTTCAAGGAAAAACTGTAGAAATTGATCACTATCACCCCAGTCTACGGTACTCCCATAAACCGTATTTTGAGTAGGAAATTGGATCAATGAGGGTTTCGCTCAAAGGATCGAACTGGATTTCGTGTCAATAATGAAAACTACCAAACAATGTGCAGGCGAATCACTCCTGAGCTGTGAAAACTTCCACTTTAATTTGAATTTTGGAAAAGAATTTGAACTTGGAAAATGGAATCACTACGTTTTGTGTTTATAAAAATGAGGCACACAAACTACAACCTTCTTTCTTGTATTTGTGTTTATAAAAATGAGGCACATAAATTACGATAGAAGAAAAAAGTCTGCCGAGTGGGCGTGGCACATAGCTTCCTCGTATCCATAATCCAATTGTGTAGACGATCCGATGAATAGGCATAGTAGTTGATCAATTTAAAAAACATCAAAACGTTTTGAAGTTTTTAGCAATAGAATAAACTTTTTTTTTTTAATTTAGTGATTTTTAGATTTAGTGAGTAAGTAGGGTATTGCAATGGTCTCAAACCAGTCTTCAAAAGTAATCTGGTCAAACCAACCGGATTTGGTCCTATTATACCTAGTTCCTGATGGCACACCTTCTGTCCAAGGTGCATACACGTGTTTTGCTTTATAGACAACAATACCTCCATATTATGGAGGTAAGCATGTTCCATCAGCAGCACTGATCCATCATCACACTGATGCTACTTTCAGAAGAGTCACGTATTCTCTCATCATGTTTTGCCCCTCTTTTTGCAATGACGATCTCTGTAACTGGATCGTCAGAAAAATTTGTTTCATCGAAATTGACGATGCATTTAGGCTTCACTCCAACGAGACTGTTTTTCAGTTCAGTAAAATAATTATTGACAGTGTCCCAAGAAAGAAGTGCTCGTGCTCTTTTGAAATTTACTGCTACCCTAAGCGACAGTTCAGGATGTACAGGATAGTTCAGTACCGTTGGCTAGAAGTTGCTCTTCTTGTTCAGTGAACACAGTTTTTCCACCGTATTTTTTGGATTCAATCCAAGTACTCTTCTTCTCAAACTGGTTTAGGGGACATAGAATATCTCTGAGGCTTACCTTTAATTACAGATTCAACAGCATCGGAACAGGGTAATATTGCACTAGGCCCTATGACCTTCTGGTAATGTCGAGGCATTTTCTCCCGATTCACTCACTCCACCCCTCAAAACTCCGAAATTCACAAGACACGGGGGTTATAAGTTAGAACAAAACACAACATCGATCGCTATTCATGAGAAGTTGTTGATTTGATAAAATATACGCAGATCAAGTTTTCTCGTCACAGGTTGGCTACCAGTACATAAGTTGTCTCCAGTCAGTGTTGCCAAACGTAGTTCACCAAAAACCCCAGTGTGACTCCAAAAAACCCCTGAAATCCCCCTGAACCACAACAAAAAACCCTGGAAAAACCCCTAACACAAAAATGGGGTGAGAACAATGGATTATAAGGCACAGTGTTTTACACGTAGTTACGTCCGTGCTTTCGTCAATGATTAAGGAATAATTTGCATCTCCAACATCTTCTACCAAATCTTCAATTAAACAAGGACCGATGATGTTTTTAATTATCATAGTACATTTCGTCCTGTGCAGCTTGATTTTTGCGAGTGAGATGGAGGAAGGATCTAAGCTCTGAACTAATTCGCTCAAGTGATTAATACATTTCATTGAGCAATGTTCCGCGACGAAAGCGCTCAATCTCATTTCAGCAATCTTAACTTGTTTTGGTTTCAAACACAATGGAGTAAGAGGAGGAATCGAAGACAAGGTCCGCGTAAAATTCATCTCCCGCAAGTGTTTTTGAGTTTTGGCGTGGGCGACGAGGTCTTTTTTGTGAGCCTTGAGGGAAGTTTTGCAATAACTGCAGTAAGCTCTGCTTGGATCATTTTGGTCTCTAGAAATCCAATCTGTGAATTGAGCCAGAACAAACAAAGGTCATTACGGAATTCAAAGGGAAATCTACTTAACACCTGCCTAGAACATTCAAAAAATTACTCACCCTTCAGCAATGGATCTTTCTCCCACACCTTCAAGTAAGCCTGAACAAATTTTTTGGAGGAACAGCTTGCCATGGTACCTACGTCGAATAAAACTGATGACTACAGGCAACAGTTTGGTTATTGGTTTTCACTATCCAAAACTGACTAAGTAAAGTAAACTGTACGGTTTTCACAAAGAAGATTGATCTTGGACGGAGCTGGTGGTTGTAGATAACTGGAGACTCCAGTAGGTACTCTGTGTTGGCTACACAGATGAACGTAAACAAACAACTTCTTCTTCTGCTTCTGCTTCGTTCTATTCACTGTCCGTGGGATGCATCTCTTGTAGACACATCTATTTTTCCTTCTTCTGTGTTGTTTTGAGTCCTTTTAATTTCCCTTTTTAAGACGTCCCACAGTAAGACTTGGGCGTCCTTATGCGATCGATCTGGGGTGGAGGAGGACAACACTCAACAGAAAAAAAATAACCACTCAGTAATCCGTTTTAGACCATTCTGAATCCAAATCCGCGAAAAAACCATAGGTGTATGTCTGTGTAAAATGTAAAATCTGCCCTGGCCTCAATTTTCAACCGATTTGCGTGTTTCTTTTTTTGTTTGACTCAAATAACTTCCGAGTTGTACATGATTTTACCAGAGTACCAAAATTCGCAAGGGGAGGGGATAATATTCATAAAATATCCGATTTGTCAATATTTCAGTTCCTTTACTGCTTACTAATTGTACCCAACCTTTGAAATTAATGAAAAAATTCTCATTATACCTCCGGATTTTCCTACGTATTTCCGCTTTGGTGCCAGACTGGCACCATTGGATGGGGGGGGGGGGGGTGAACTCGAATTCGCATGTTGGGTATCGTAGATCTTGGATTTTAAAATGCTCTTCAGATTCGAGGCTCCCATGTCGCTAGAAATGTCATGGTGGATAATGGTGAGGGGGGGAGGGGGAGGATCACTATTTCTTGCCTAAAGTAATAAATAAATTACATCGAGTGAAACAGTTTTATCGCTTACCAACTGGTTAAACTGATCTAATGCTTATCCAATGGGACGTCCCCTGGAATGCATGCATTACTAAACAATATGTTTTTTACTAAACATGCATTACTAAACAATTGCTTCTCTCTTCGTTTCCTCGATGTGTCCTTTACTCTTTCCTTTGTCCTCCACCTATGTGTTCTGTCCTCTCTTTTTCCTTTTTCTATAATTGTTTTTGCATTTAGTCGTTGATCTTCACCAGTTCAGTCTTCCTCTCTTCAGCCTGTCCAGCAGCCTAGTCCCATTCTCAAGCGATTCCTTCGGCATCCTGGTCATCCTTTCCTACCTTCGCAACATCAACCTCTCCTCCTCCCTCCATTATTGTTCTCCAGTGACCACATTCCACCAAGATGTTCTTCATGTCCTCCTTTCCTTTCTCTGGTCCATTTCTATAGTCACATAGTGAAGTCCCCATCAAAAACTCATACCAACTTCCCCTGCCCATACCAACCACTATTCTGTTGGCCTTTGTAGTCTCCTCTACTGTCCCCTGCAATGTTATGAACCATGGACTCCTGCATGGATCTGCGATGATCTCGTCTATGAACCAGCTCCCGTACTCCATTCTCAAGTGGTCCTCCTTCCTGCTTTTGTATGGATCTGATAATCTTCATGGATAAAGGTAGTGAAGCAAAATGCCTAGTTCAATATTCTGCTCACCCCGTTTGACGGTACCTCTACCCTCGTAGGGGACCATCTACCCCCCAATCTGCATAATCGCTAAAAATTCCATTGAAATCAGATGGGAAATGTAGAAGTTATGGATGTTACGTGGAAATACACGTGTGGCATACGTAGTGGCTACTATGAGTTCGGGGGCGATGCAGAAGTTATGCCTGCTACAAGAAAATACAAGTTTGCGGTTGTGCAGAGGCTACTATCAATATATGTGCCATGATAAAATTAAATAAAACATCCATCTCATGGAAAGATGGCACAGGGACCATCGATTTCGAAGTCGCAGCCCTAGTTGCGTGAAGAGAATTTAGCCACCCATGAGGTTTCAACCAGACGCGAACTTAGGGTCACCTGTCAAATCCACTGTTCAACACTCAGGAATCAAAGTTTTCAATGACCTTCCAATCGAAATTATAAACCAACTAATAGAGAAACCCAGTAATGAAAAAACAAGTGGGTGTGGCACATAGCTTCCTCGTATCCATAACCTGATTGTATAGATGATCCGATACACAGTAGTTAATCTCCAAACATCAAAACAAATTAATCTGTAACATCCTTGAAATTTCATTGAAATCGGATGGAAAATGTAGAAGTTATGGCCGTTACAAGGAATTCACGTTTGCGCATGCGCAGTGGCTACTATCAGTCTGAAGGTGATGATTTTCATAGGGGACCATCTCAATACTAATCTGTAACATCCCTGAAAATTTCATTGAAATCGGATGGAAAATGTAGAAGTTATGGCCGTTACAAGGAATTCACGTTTGCGCATGCGCAGTGGCTACTATCAGTCCAAAGGTGACGATTTTCATAGGGGACAATCTAAATACTAATCTGTAAAATCCCTGAAAATTTCATCGAAATCGGATGGAAAATGTAGAAGTTATGGCCGTTACAAGGAATTCACGTTTGCGCATGCGCAGTCGCTTCTATCAGTCCGAGGATGATGATTTTCATAGGGGACCGTCTACACAGCAACCCGCACAATCCCTGAAAATTTCATAGAAATCGGACAATAACTTCGTATAGTTATGCCCGTTACAAGGAATTCATGACAGACGGACAGACACGGCCCCAAAATTGTTCAGAAAGGTCTAAAACGCAAAACGCGAGTGAAAATTTTGATTTTGGAGAACTTATTTTTTCGTCCTTGAAAAGTGAAAACAAAGCTTCCGCTACCTTGGTAGACTCGGAAGCAAAAACCGATAACAAAAACACTAAAAGTATGTTGAAGAACCACCATTTTATAAGCAGTGTTCGGAATCGAATTTTGAAATTCCCGCCCCAGAACTTATTGCTTCCGAGTCTACCAAGGTAGCGGAAGCTTTGTTTTCACTTTTCAAGGACGAAAAAAAAAAGTTCTCCAAAATCAAAATTTTCACTCGCGTTTTGCGTTTTAGACCTTTCTGAACAATTTTTGTTCAGTGTCTGTGTGTCTGTGTGTCTGTCTGTCTGTCATGAATTCCTTGTAACGCGCATAACTATACGAAGTTATTGTCCGATTTCAATGAAATTTTCAGGGATTGTGCGGGTTGGTGTGTAGACGGTCCCCTATGAAAATCATCATCTTCGGACTGATAGTAGCCACTGCGCATGCGCAAACGTGAATTCCTTGTAACAGCCATAACTTCCACATTTTCCATCCGATTTCAATGAAATTTTCAGGGATTATGCGGATTAGGTTGTAGATGGTCCCCAATGAAGATCATCATCTTCGAACAGATAGTAGCCACTGCGCATGCGCAAACGTGAATTTCCTTTTAACGGCAATAGCTTCCACTTTTTCTACTCGATTTCGATGAAATTTTCAGGGATTATGCGGATTAGGTTGTAGATGGTCCCCAATCAAGATCACCACCTTCGGACTGATAGTAGCCACTGCGCATGCGCAAACGTGAATTCCTTGTAACAGCCATAACTTCCACATTTTCCATCCGATTTCAATGAAATTTTCAGGGATTATGCGGATTAGGTTGTAGATGGTCCCCAATAAAGATCACCATCTTCGGACTGATAGTAGCCACTGCGCATGCGCAAACGTGAATTTCCTTTTAACGGCCATAGCTTCCACTTTTTCTACTCGATTTCGATGAAATTTTCAGGGATTATGCGGATTAGGTTGTAGATGGTCCCCAATGAAGATCACCACCTTCGGACTGATAGTAGCCACTGCGCATGCGCAAACGTGAATTTCCTTTTAACGGCCATAGCTTCCACTTTTTCTACTCGATTTCGATGAAATTTTCAGGGATTATGCGGATTAGGTTGTAGATGGTCCCCTATGAAAATCATCATCCTCGGACTGATAGAAGCGACTGCGCATGCGCAAAAGTGAATTTCCTTGTAACGGCCGTAACTTACACAATTTCCATCCGATTTCAATGAAATTTTCAGGGATTATGCGGATTAGGTTGTAGATGGTCCCCAATGAAGATCATCATCTTCGAACAGATAGTAGCCACTGCGCATGCGCAAACGTGAATTTCCTTTTAACGGCAATAGCTTCCACTTTTTCTACTCGATTTCGATGAAATTTTCAGGGATTATGCGGATTAGGTTGTAGATGGTCCCCAATCAAGATCACCACCTTCGGACTGATAGTAGCCACTGCGCATGCGCAAACGTGAATTCCTTGTAACAGCCATAACTTCCACATTTTCCATCCGATTTCAATGAAATTTTCAGGGATTATGCGGATTAGGTTGTAGATGGTCCCCAATAAAGATCACTATCTTCGGACTGATAGTAGCCACTGCGCATGCGCAAACGTGAATTTCCTTTTAACGGCCATAGCTTCCACTTTTTCTACTCGATTTCGATGAAATTTTCAGGGATTATGCGGATTAGGTTGTAGATGGTCCCCAATGAAGATCACCACCTTCGGACTGATAGTAGCCACTGCGCATGCGCAAACGTGAATTTCCTTTTAACGGCCATAGCTTCCACTTTTTCTACTCGATTTCGATGAAATTTTCAGGGATTATGCGGATTAGGTTGTAGATGGTCCCCAATGAAGATCACCATCTTCGGACTGATAGTAGCCACTGCGCATGAGCAAACGTGAATTTCCTTTTAACGGCCATAGCTTCCACTTTTTCTACTCGATTTCGATGAAATTTTCAGGGATTATGCGGATTAGGTTGTAGATGGTCCCCAATGAAGATCACCACCTTCGGACTGATAGTAGTCACTGCGCATGCGAAAACGTGAATTTCCTGGTAACGTCCATAATTTCTACATTTACAATCCGATTTCAAAGAAATTTTCAGGGATGTTACAGATTAGTATTTAGATGGTCCCCTATGAAAATCACCACCTTCGGACTGATAGTAGCCACTGCGCATGCGCAAACGTGAATTCCTTGTAACGGCCATAACTTCTACATTTTCCGTACGATTTCAATGAAATTTTCAGGGATGTAACAGAATAACTCGTTTTGATGTTTTGAGATTAACTACTATGCATCGGATCATCTATACAATCGGGTTATGGATACGAGGAAGCTATGTGCCACACCCACTTGGCAGACGTTTTTCGTTATTGTTATTTAATTCTATCGGTAATTCTATTGTTTGTTAAAAATATCAATTTATTTGAATAAGAGTTTATAATAATTGTTATTTGTTAAATGTATGCTGGTTCCTTCAAAACCACTGCCTTCTGGAGAAAATAAACCAAAACGCCCCGTTTTTTTTACAAATGGACGTTGGTGAAAAGGCAAATGCGCGGCCCCGTTAAAACTTTTGCTCGTAGCACCACTTCAATAATTCCCAAGTGTAATAAAACGTTCTTCGCGAGTTCCGAAACATGATTACACGATTCGGAAACACGGACTTCCGAGAAAACAGGAACATCGCCTGGGCCCAGGTAAATCTACGCCGCGCAGTGGGCAAAATTACCAATCTAGGTGGACAAAATTATTTTTTGGTCGGTTTTTTATTCAAAATTGAATAAAAAGACGCTGATTACGGGAAAAATAATGAAAAGCTTTCTTGACTTCAATGAAAGTAGGCAATCGGTGTATCATGATATTTTTGTTCATGTTTTATCTTAAATTCTAAAGATTGAATTTGAAGATATTATAGTCATGTTCTTATTCGACATTGTAGAAGATTCAACTGTTGATGTGCTTGAAGTTGCTTCTTTCAAGATACGGCTTGTGGACCTGTCTTCTGCTGAGTAGAGAGCAGTGAGCGCCGCTAAGCATAACTTTTCGGGACCAGAAGTCAACAATTCTTTCTCTTTTCTTCTTTTTGTTTTATTGCTTGAGTCCTCAAACGGTTTTTCAGGACGCACAGGTGGTTGGTTCATGATTCCTTGAGTAATTTTGTAAGAAATTACAACTTCAAACTCTTTCCCACTCAGCCATGTCGAATATTTGTTGGAAAAAATGTCTTCTTTCCCATGGCTATTTTCCCACCTCTCTCCGATTTTTTTGAAAAGTCTATCACAGCATTTTTGATCATTTTTTAATTTAATATTTTTGAAGAATCGTCGAGATTACCTAACCCAATCACATACCTAGTGAGGTTATCGTGGCCATCTTTCTTTGGTAGCAAATTGATGGCGAGGAATCGTGATATTTATACCTGAAAATCAACCATTTTATTAAGTAACTCGGAAAACGCATGAAATCGTGGTTGAATACCGAAACTAGAACACTTGAAGAGACGAAAAAAAATCGGATTTCCTTGGCAACTCTTGGCCGTGTGCTACTTTAACTCCAAGATGTAAATTATCATTTTTAGAAATACGGTATGGCGTATACTCATAAACATACAGTGTCAGACACTATTTTTACAATTTTAGCAGGAAAAAATATTACTTACTCCTTTCAATGGTTTCCATTATTGCCGAAACACAGCCTGGAACGATTCTGCCTACAACTAACTGCAGTGTAGACGAGAAAAGTTGAGGGTTCATAGTAGCTGACAATACGATCTTATTCGAACAGGAAACGGCGACACTTTTGATCGAAGTTTTTACAGCAATAGAAGGTTTTGATAATGTAAATATTAACGTTTTGGGGACTGCAAACTCATAATGAACAATGACTAATATTAGAGATTCCCATGTTTTGACTTGACTTTTGTCCACCTAGATTGGCCATTTTGCCCACTGTGCGGCGGCTGGATTCGCAAGGTAACTAATAGTTCCCTAAAACTATATTTAAATAACCAGACCGGCATCAATCCGGGTGAAAATTAATAACACGAATGTAGCTTGTATTATAGTCAATTAATCATAATAGAGAATAAAATCAAAAATATGGTTAGTTAAATTTAAATGAGTATTTGATCATAAAAGAAAGAAGGGGCTCGTTACCCCTAGCACGATCACGGCCCATTAGGGGAAGTATTTTTCAAAATATGTTTTTTTTTTGTATTATTTTTGTATTTGTGAAATAATAAAGGAGAAATGAGGAGCAAATGCTATACATTGTGAAAGTTTTTCTTCGACCGTCCTTCATGTTTTCAGGTTCTCCGGGAAGACTTTTACTGGCGATGTGACAGAAATTCGCGGATGAGACGGAGATCTAGTAAAGTGGTGATAATCAGGTTGAACGTCGGTTAGTCGAGGAGGGACGTGCTCAGTTACTGCTCATTTCGCCTCTGTCGTATTTCAATTTCGTATGCAAGACATGCGAGGGAGGGTCTTCGCAGTATTCAGCCGCTCGGCACAACTCCACCATACATCCATTTTATCTCTTACGCTTATTTTTTATTGTTGCCGATGGTGCAGAGGCGTTGTATGAATATCATGGAGGACTTTTTTTTTTAGATAAAAATTATCAGTATTGTAGACCGGTTTTGGGTCAGAACCCCACCGTCAGTCCTAAAACAATAGTACAAAATCTTCATCTTGGTTATTATTTTCAATAATGAACCTTTCGAATAGAACAAGGAGGAAAAATTTTAACCCACCTCAATCGAATACAAATTTTGCCGTCCGTCCGCGGCACTTTCCCCACTTAGCATTGACCGATTTTGATGAAATTTGGTATGTAGGCTCCATTTGGGGTCTAGTTGTGCCCCGAAGATTTTGGTTGATGTAGATCTCTTCTAAGGGTTGAAATTTGAAAAATCTCGATATAGCGCTCAAAAAATTGTGATATAAAGGTGTGTAGTGCCAATCCGGTGTAAAGATTAAAAAAGGCTGCACAGCGCTGATATAGAAAATTGATTTTAGAGGGAGAAATTCGGTATGAAGGACACACGACACATACAATTAATGATAATGTCACAAAACAGGTAAGGTATGGAAAAAATAGGTACCTTTGGGGAAGGATCCTTCTCGCTTCCCGTCGACGGGAGAGTATACAGCGTCCTCGGAGGTGAATTTCGCGATTTGGTTGGTACACACCGCGACTTCACTAAAAACTTGTTGAGAAAGTTAATATTTTTACGGAAGGTTTGTAGCGTGAGTCCGGGGACAATGAAGAACGGCAAACGACTGGTTATGAGGGGAGGTGAGAAGCTCACCTGAGGATGGGAAGGTAGGAGGGTGATCATCAACAAAACTGTGCCTGTCCGTAAATGAACTTGATACCTTCAGGGAGAGATAAGAAACCAAACAAAAGGTATGTTTTTCCATCAATTTAAGATAGTATTGAATTTTTAGAATTTTTAAAGACCACCCGGAGCACAGTACGAGAACTTAAGGGTTGGAGTTACGATAAATCAGAAACACGAGTGTGAATCGCAAAAGAGGCCTAATCTCCGTTCAAATTAAAGCTGACCGTAATGCGATCGATGTAGGTACGTGGTAGGAGGGGAGTGACAATGGCATAGACGAGTGATGTATGCAGGGTGTTCAACGTGAAGGTTACTCCCCCTTCATTTCCCCAAAATACAGCGTAAAAAAGCTGCGAATTATTACACAAAGGTTTATTATTTTTCTACATAGATCACTCTACCAACCACCTACCAACTTGAAGAAAAACATCGATCGCATTTCGGTCAGCTAACATTTCAACAAATCCGTGTCAACAAATGATGGTACTTACCATCCTACAGATTGGCAAAAATATTTGAAGATATATTATATTCCTAATTGAAATAATGTAACAACGCAGGAAGAACGGAAACTTCTAATGTAGGAGGAAATTGACACTTTCTAGGGCCTTCTCCAATGATTTACAGGTGTCATCTGACCTTGAGAAGGGGTGAAGGTCGCCGCCCACTGACCTTGTTGTGTCTGACGCCTCGACAAACAGGGGGGAAACAAATCGGGGGGAAAATCATCATCTTTGAAAAAAATAGTGTATTGTTTTGGGAATGGTTTCATTTGATTCAGAATACGAAAGGCTGCAAATTATAACAAAGGTTTATTATTTGTCTATACAGGGTGTTTACACTTTCGATGGGCATAACTTCAGGGTTCGATTCTACAAGGTATTTTCAACAAAAAATGTCTCTTAGCAATTTTCTTTTAACCCACTCAAAATTCCTTTTTTTTCACTTTAAAGTTTTTCTTCGCGTTTTCGACCTTACGGCACTGACATGGTCATAACTCCCTTATTTCTCCTAAAAATTCAAATCTAACTACACCGTTAGAAAGAGCGTTGAATTCCTAAGCTACCTAATGCAGAATCAAAATATTTCAGCAGTAAAATAGTTTCAAAAAATCAAGTCAGAAAGCCAACTTTAAGAAATTTTCGAAACTTGACTTTCTTCGACCAAAGTTTTCACTCCAAATCTCTGCCCATTTCGATGGGCGCTCTTCGGAGAAAACATGCTCAAATTGTCAGCTTTTAAACGGTATATCAATTTTTCTTTTTAACATTCAAATTGGAAGAGTAAATCAAGTTTGAATGCCAGAAAACGTGTGTTTTACAAGCAAATCAATACAGCAAATAAGTGTTTTATTTAAGCGGTTTATGGACCCCCTCGACCTCAAGAGGGCTTGACGATTTTGGTATCATTTCCTATGTAATTGTTTACGCTGAATCAAATAGTGATACTTCCGAATGATTCCTACTGCTGGAAAGTGGATTTTTTGAAGAAAACCTTCGTTTTTCGTACATGTAATACTCATTATTCGTAAATGTGGTCTCTCTTCAATCAGCTAGAAATTCGGTGTTTTTGTTGAGTTCAAAGGTGTTACTTCATGCTCACTACCACATTTACGAATAATGGGTATTTTATGTACGAAAAACGAAGGTTTTCTTAAAAAAATCCACTTTCTAGCAGTCAGAATCATTCGGAAGTATCACTATTTGATTCAGCGTAAACAATTACATAGGAAATGATACCAAAATCGTCCAGCCCTCTTGAGGTCGAGGGGGACCATAAACCGCTTAAAACACTGGATTTGCTTGTAAAACACACGTTTTCTGGCATTCAAACTTGATTCACTCTTCCAATTTGAATGTTAAAAAGAAAAATTGATATACAGTTGAAAAGCTGACAATTTGAGCATGTTTTCTCCGAAGAGCGCCCATCGAAATGGACAGGGATTTAGAGTGAAAATTTAGGTCGAAGAAAGTCAAGTTTCAGAAATTTTTTAAAGTTGGCTTTTTGACTTTATTTTTTGAAACTATTTTATTGCTGAAATATTTTGATTTTGCACTAGGTAGCTTAGGAATTGAACGCTCTTTCTAACGGTGTAGTCAGATTTGAATTTTCCGGAGAAATTAGGGAGTTATGACAATATCAGTGCCGTAAGGTCGAAAACGCGAAGAAAAACTTTGAAGTGAAAAAAAAGAATTTTGAGTGGGTTAAAAGAAAATTGCTATGAGACATTTTTTGTTGGAAATACCTAGTAGAATTGAACCCTGAAGTTATGCCCATCGAAAGTGTAGACACCCTGTATAGATCACTCGTCTGCAAAGATCAAGGCTTTGCCATTGTTACCACCTAGCAACTAGAAGAAGAATATCGATCGCATTTCGGTCAGCTGAAATTTCAACGAAGATTAGGCCTCTTTTGCGATTCACACCCGTGTTTCTGATTTATCGTAAGTAAAACCCTTACATTTTCGTAGGGAGCGATCGGTTTGTCCTAAAGGGCACCGCGTGGTCTCGAAAAATTCTATACTATCTTAAATTGATGGGAAAACAATACCTTTATATCAAAACTTTTTGAGTTAGGGCGTTTTCAAAATTCCAAACCTTATTTTTCAACCCTTAGAAGTGACATACATCAACAAAAATCTTCGGGGCACAACTAGACCCCAAATAGAGCCTACATAGCAAATTTCATCAAAATCGGTCAATGCGAAGTGAGGAAAGTGCCGCGTACGGCGGACGGACGGCCAAATTCGTATTCGATTTTTGGATTCTACGTACCTTGAAACGTAAACCAAAAAATTTTGGGGGGAGTGTTAAAAATTTTTTTGTTTTGGTCGATTCCCAAGGTTTATTGTTGAAAATAATGAACCAAAATTAAAGAAAAAAACCTTTCTCTAAATCAAATTTTTATTTTTGGTTTATTATTTCCAATAATGGAACCTTTGGAATCGACCAAGAAAAAAATTGTTCAACACCACCTCAAAATTTGTTGGTTTACGTTTCAAGGTACGTAGAATCCAAAAATCGAATAAAAATTTGGCCGTCCGTCCGCCGTACGCGGCACTTTCCTCACTTCGCATTGACCGATTTTGATGAAATTTGGTATGTAGGCTCTATTTGGGATCTAGCTGTGCCCCGAAGATTTTGGTTGATGTAGGTCACTTCTAAGGGTTCCAAATCAATTTTTAAATTTTGAAAACGCCCTAACTCAAAAAATTTCTATATAAAGGTATTGTTTTTCCTTCAATTTAAGATTCTATAGAATTTTTTGAGACCACCCGGAGCTCTGTAGGACAAACCGTTCGCTCACTACGAGAATTTAAGGTTTGGACGTACGATAAATCAGAGAAACGAGTGTGAATCGCAAAAGAGGTCTAATCTCCGTTCAAATTAAAGCTGACCGAAATGCGATCGATGTTTTTCTTCATGTTGGATGGTTGGATCGTCTATGAATTCCGCCCTCAGACTCCTGGATTTCGGTCCAGCTTTTGTGTAGAGACACCCAGCATAAACAAAAGAAGGAAGCACTCAGCTACAGCCATACTGTAGGAATATAAGTTGCCCGCAGGGCTGAAGTGAACATGATGGAGGTGGATGAGGCCGGAAAGCGAACGTGCGAGGCCTACGAAGCCGCGGTCTTTGTCGCGCTCTTCGCCGTCCGATCACGTCCTCCTCACCGGCTTCACGTAGTCTCTCCTGCCTTCAGAAATGAATTTCCGTTCGAAGAGAGTTATTGTAGTTTTAGCACCATTTTGTTTTGTTTGACGCAATGAACCAACTTTTTAGGACGTCCCACAGAAACTTGACGTCCCACAGACTTGAGCGTCCTTATGCGATTAATCTGGGGTGAAGTTGGAACAGAAAAAACATAACCGCATACTTATACGTTTTTGACGATTCTGAATCCAAATCCGCGGTAAAAAACACAGGTGCATGTCTTTGTGAGTATCTGACAAAATCTTGTGTAATCTGCCCAGGCCTTAGTTTTCAGCCGATTTAGGGGGTCTCAGTCGGTCGCCGTTCGTTCTTCGTTCCGGGTTAGTATTTCTCTAAATTACAGGCGACAAACTTAAGAAGTTGTACCTAAATTTAAAATTTTTGAAATGTATTAGTGCAGCAGTCTAGGGAATGAAAAAATTAAAGATTGCCACTGGAACCATCAAAATCGAACAATAATTGCAAGAGAAAACGCTGCAAATTATTACTCGAAGGTTCATCATTTTTCTATTTAGATCACTCGTCTGCAAAGAACACGACTTTCCCATTGTCACCACTTACCAACCATACTGGTACTGCCTACCTACCACGTACCTACAGCGATCGAATTTCGGTCAGCTAACATTTGAACGGAGATTAGGCCTCTTTTACGATTCAGACTCGTGTTTCTGATTTATCGCAAGTCCAACCCTTAAGTTCACGTAGGGAGCGAACGGTTTGTCCTACAGGACTCCGCGTGGTCTCAAAAAGTTCTATACTATCTAAAATTGATGGAAAAACAATACCTTTAGACCAAAATGTTTTGAGTTAGGGCGTTTTCAAAATTTCAAACCTCATTTTTCACCCCTAGAAGTGACCTAAATCAACCAAAATCTTCTGGGCACAACTAGACCCCATATAGATCCTACATACCAAATTTCGTCAAAATCGGTCAATGCTAAGTGGGGAAAGTGCCGCGTACGGACGGCCAAATTTTTATTCGATTTTTGGATTCTACGTACCTTAAAATGTAAACCAACAAATTTTGACGGGGTATTAAAAAAAAATTTCTTGGTCGATTCCATGGTTCATTATTGAAAATAATAAACCAAAATTGAAGTAAAAACCTTTTTTAATAACAAGCTTTTGTTTTTGGTTTATTATTTTCAATAATGAACCTTTGGAATCGACCAAGAAAAAAATTGTCTAACACCACCTCAAAATTTGTTGGTTTACGTTTCAAGGTACGTAGAATCCTAAAATCGAATCAAAATGATGCTGTTCGTCCGCCGTACGCGGCACTTTCCCCACTTAGCATTGACTGATTTTGATGAAATTTGGTGTGTAGGCTCCATTTGGCTACTATTAGTTCCCCGAAGATTTAGGTTGATGAAGGTCACTTCCAAGGGTCGAAAAATGAATTTTGAAATTTTGAAAACGCCCTAACTCAAAAAATTTTGATATAAAGGTATTGTTTTTCCATCAATTTACGATAGTAGAATTAGAATCTTGAGGTATTGAATCTGCTGGACAACAGCAGGAACATACGACGATAACAAGCCCTTGGACACCAACCACTAGAAGAGAAGTGAATGTGATGTGGAAGTAGCTAGTGATCCATGAATCGTACAACTGAACAGAAAAATAACTATGTACTACTGTATGTATTTATACAGTTGTAATAATGAAGATTATTTTTAAAAACGTCTGCCAAGTGGGTGTGGCACATAGCTTCCTCGTATCCATAACCCGATAACATAGATGATCCGATGCATAGTAGTTAATCTCAAAACACCAATCTCTAAGTACCTTTCACTACCCTCATAGGGTACCATCTACACGCTAATCTGGACAATCCTAGAAAATTTCATCAAATTCGGATGAAAAATAAAGTGAGTAGATGTATGTGATTGGATCAAAAAAATAATTAGCCTCGGCTGGGATTCGAACACGGGACCCCTGGGGGACAGTTGAAGTTACGGCTGTTACAAGGAATTCACGTTTGCGCATGCGCAGTCGCTTCTATCAGTCCGGGGATGATGATTTTCATAGGGGACTATCTACAACCTAATCCACATAATCCCTGAAAATTTCATCGAAATCGGGTGGAAAATGTGGAAGTTATGGCCGTTACAAGGAAATTCACGTTTGCGCATGCGCAGTGGCCACTATCAGTCCAAAGGTGATGATTTTCATAGGGAAAATTTCATTGAAATCGGATGGAAAATGTGGAAGTTATGGCCGTTACAAGGAATTCACGTTTGCGCATGCGCAGTCGCTTCTATCAGCCCGGGGATTTTCATAGGGGACCGTCTACACACCAACCCGCACAATCCCTGAAAATTTCATAGAAATCGGACAATAACTTCGTATAGTTTTGCGCGTTACAAGGAATTCATGACAGACAGACAGACAGACACGGAACCAAAATTGTTCAGAAAGGTCTAAAACTCAAAACGCGAGTGGAAATTTTGATTTTTGGAGAACTTTTCTTTTTCGTCCCTGAAAAGTGAAAACAAAGCTTCCGCTACCTTGGTAGACTCGGAAGCAAAAACTAGAAAAATTTGAGTGACGGGTTATTTGTGCACTAAACGATTTTGTACACAATTCAGTAAACGAATCAAAAATCCTCGGAAAGCAGTATCCTTCGACAGGGGAACGATGTCAATAATCAACAAAGATCAATTAAAGCGTTCCATTAGTAATGTGTGCACAACTAGCAATGTCAACAATCCGGGCAACGAAGTGAACACCGTGGACATTTTACACAGTATATCGATCGGATTCACGAGAATACACTCAGACAGTCTCGCTAATACATCCTCAGCGGAGTTGGCCAAAAAGTTTGGGTACCGAAGTTGTTGCGAATTGGTTGTAGAATCAATCCCTGAAGTTTGGAGAGTCGAGTCGGACACACCCTGATCTGTTCTAACTTGTGTTTAGAAATAAAAAATTGAATGAAACTGGACTCAAATTGCTTACTAAATCGACTTTGCCTTTTAGAAACTACTCAACAGGCTCGAAAAAGTTAAACGACTGAAGTAATGCATGAAGGGTGACCAAACCGGGCACAAAATCTGTAATGATCAGGGAGACGGTAGGTTGAGAGTTGCAATGACAAGTACGTGAACTGGGATGATGATGGTGACCTTGAATATTAAACTCCTGAGAAAAAGAGGTAGGAAAATTTCTGATGGACGAGGGGAGAAGAGAGGCAGCCTGAGGTCTCCGACCTCGCAAAAATGCACATCTGCCATGAACACCTGTGCTCGCAGCATACTTCCGCACTTCATGTTTTATTTGAGAAAATCTTTCACTAAGAGGAGGTCACGATACTCTATATTGTTCATGTTTCATTTATCGAGATCCCTTCTTGTCGGTTACACATCTCGTCAACTTGTAAGCTCTAAAAATTGCTAGCTACTAAAATTTTCAATACATAGTGTATACTAGTAAATACCTATATAAATACGCACTTCCTTATTCGTTAGAATTATTTTAATATTTATAACTAAATAACAAACCGAAATTCACTAGGTCCTAAGGAAAATAGCAATTCATATGTTAACCAAAATTAAAGTAAAAACCTTTTTTAAAAACAAGCTTTTATTTTGCTTCCGAGTCTACCAAGGTAGCGGAAGCTTTGTTTTCACTTTTCAAGGTCGAAAAAAAAAGTTCTCCAAAATCAAAATTTTCGCTCACGTTTTCCGTTTTAGACCTCTCTGAACAATTTTGGTTCCGTGTCTGTCTGTCTGTCATGAATTCCTTGTAACGGGCATAACTATAGCATTTCCGAATTGAGTTAAACTTTTTCCATTTAGGTTTAGTTCATTTCCATTTAGATTTAAACCTTTTCCATTTGGATTTAAACTCCATCAAAACGTCAGTAGCCCCATCATAGTAAGTGCCTACCTACTATAATTTCATTAGGCTAGAAGTAAAAAAAAGGAAACGGTAAGAGAAAATACGCATTTTTGAAAGCTTGTTATGAATTGGAAATCTCGGTAATGGATAAGGTTCTAGCTCTAGGTTGAACTGTTCCTTCCCTTTCTTCAGCGGTACTGGAATATTCAGAACTTGATATCCGATTGTACGTAGTACGGCTGCAACCCCGAGTTGCGACAGCGTCTTCACTAAAACTGGAATCGCTCATATTTGCTGAGATGGAATTAACCCCAGCAAATTGAAAGGTCGGAACTGATTTTCAGTCATTAAAACTATGAGCTACTGGCTGGCTCCACTGTCGCTTGATTCATGATTAAGGAACACAACATACCATTGTGGGAAAAGAAGTTTGCATTGAGAAGGAATTGACGAATACCTTCTCAACCAAACGCCTTCGAGATGAAACTAACAAATTCCTTCTCAACCAAACGCCTTCGGCTCCTTAACCATTACCGAGATTTCCGATTCATAACAAGCTTTCAAAAATGCGTATTTTCTCTTACCGTTTCCTTTTTTTTACTTCTAGCCTAATGAAATTTTAGTAGGTAGGCACTTACTTACTATGATGGGGCTACTGACGTTTTGATGGAGTTTAAATCCAAATGGAAAAGGTTTAAATCTAAATAGTAAAGGTCAAAATCCAAATGGAAAAGGTTTGAATCTAAGTGGAAAAAGTCTAAACCTAAGTGGAAAAGGTTTAAACCTAAATGGAAAAGAACTAAACCTGAATGGAAAAAGTTTAACTCAATTCGGAAATGCTATATACGAAGTTTGTGTCCGATTTCTATGAAATTTTCAGGTATTGTGCGGGTTGGTGTGTAGACGGTCCCCTATGAAAATCATCATCCCCGGACTGATAGAAGCGACTGCGCATGCGCAAACGTGAATTCCTTGTAACGACCATAACTTCTACATTTTCCATCCGATTTCAATGAAATTTTCAGGGATATTACAGATTAGTATTTAGATGGTCCCCTATGAAAATCACCAACTTCGGACTGATGATAGTTACTACGCATGCGCAAACGTGAATTTCCTTGTAACGGCCATAACTTCTACATTTTCCATCCGATTTCAATGAAATTTTCAGGGAAGTTACAGAGTAGTGTTTAGATGGTCCCCTATGAAAATCACCAACTTCGGACTGATAGAAGCGACTGCGCATGCGCAAACGTGAATTCCTTGTAACGGCCATAACTTCTACATTTTCCATCCGATTTCAATGAAATTTTCAGGGAAGTTACAGAGTAGTGTTTAGATGGTCCCCTATGAATATCATAGAGAATTGATTTCATAGAGGGATTCATTCATAGAGGGATGGTCTGCTGTAAGAATCTCAAATCCTATTCATGACAAGGCTTCAATAGCTCAGAGTAGTAGCGCATAGAATAATCCCCCAGGGGTCCCGGGTTCGAATCCCAGCCGGGACTGAGTATTTTTTTTGATCCAATCACATAATTTCTCACTTAATTTTTCATCCGAATTTGATGAAATTTTCTAGGATTGTCCGGATTAGCGTGTAGATGGTCCCCTATGAGGGTAGTGAAAGGTACTTAGAGATTAACTACTATGCATCGGATTATCTATACAATCGGGTTATGGATACGAGGAAGCTATGTGCCACACCCACTTGGCAGACGCTTTGGTTTATTATTTTCAATAATGAACCTCTGGAATCGACCAAGAAAAAAAATTGTTTAACACCCCCTCAAAATTTGATGGTTTACGTTTCAAGGTACGTAGAATCCAAAAATCGAATAAAAATGTGGCCGTCCATCCGCCGTACGCGGCACGCGGCACTTTTGCCACTTAGCATTGACCGATTTTGATGAAATTTGGTATGTAGGCTCCACTTGGGGTCTAGTTGTGCTCCGAAGATTTTGGTTGATGTAGGTCACTTCTAAGGGTTCAAAAATGAATTTTGAAATTTTGAAAACGCCCTAACTCAAAAACTTTTGATATAAAGGTATTGTTTTTCCTTCAATTCAAGATTCTATAGAATTTTTAGAGACCACGCGGAGCTCTGTAGGAAAAACCGTTCGCTCCCTACGAGAATTTAAGGGTTGGACGTACGATAAATCAGAAACACGAGAATGAATCGCAAAAGGGGATTAATCTCCGTTCAAATTTTAGCTGACCGAAATGCGATCGATGTTTTTCTTCATGTTGGATGGTTGGTGGCTTTGCAAACGAGTTTTTTGTTGAAAATACCTAGTAAAATCGAACCCTGAAGTTATGCCCCAGTGTAGACACCCTGTATACTGCAGCACAATTCGTTTCCCGTGAACTCCTGGCAACGATAAAAAACCGAGGTCACGTCAAGGGCGGTGCCAAGTATAGTTTGTAGCAAACCGTTATGAAGGGGGAAATCAGTGGGCCTCATGGTTGTCTAACATACGAAGCTGGACTGAAATTGACAGGGCGAAAGGATGGCGCAAGTTTGAGAAAGATTAACTTGCTGATTTGATCGCAATCCTTCAGTAATGCAGACGGCGATTGAAGAAGAAGGAAAAGTCTTAAATCGGTCAATGTCCGGTTTTGATGAAATTTTCAGGGATTCAGATGGTTACACTATGGAAATTATCGTACCCGAATCGATAGAATTCTATGCATAAAACAAAATCTTGCTAACAACCGAAACCTCAAAATTTTCCATCCAGTTTTTTGATGAAAAGTTCGGGGATTGTGTGTTTAGGACACTACCTAGACATCAATTTCATCGTGATGGGATAATTGGAGCCACCGGGTATCCATTCGATTTCAATGGGATTATCAAGGGTTGCATAGTTGACACTGTGGATGGTTCCTTATAAATGGCACCGTCACGTGTTATCAAATTTGTAGCGAAATGGTAGGTATAGGGACGGCACGATACCACCGATATATCAGAGTATCGACTCTTACTTGGTATCGATACCGATATTAGTATCGAAAAAAACATTCATACCGATATATTGGTATCGATACTTTCGCCTAAAATATCGGAGGTATTGATACTTTCTGGGCGATATTATCGATATTTTTGCCTATGTAGACTAATAATAAAATACCAAATTAGTACCCAGAAAAGAATGCCACATTTTTTCTGCCACAGAACAATACTCAATGACCTCAGAATAGTATGAATTGAAAAAATATCGCTTCTAATATTCTTCATCGATATTCAATAACCTTCCTCGCATTTGCATTTTTCATTTCGCTGGTTTTCTTTAATTTTATTTTCGTTTTATTTTTTATTCACTTTTTAAAAAACTTCAAGTGTAGCCATTCATTTAGGGTTACGGCAAATTTTTGTTTTTACTATTTGATAATGAATATCATTTGTTTTGTATCGGATTTATTACGTGATCCTTTCCATTTGTAGTGGAAGAAAAAAAGTCATTTCATTAAACAGAAGTTTGTTGCAAATACAAATTGGAAAAAAATTTAATATTTAATATTAAATTGACTATTAATTTTATTACATTTGAAATGTTTGAATTTATTACAGTTCAAATTATTGGATTTTACTACATTTTAAATTAATGGCTTTTATTAATATACTAGCTGAAAAGCCTGCTAAAAGCAAGCAAAAAAGTTGTAGATATGTAAAAAAAAAAATGTGATGTCGCGGCCTGGAATCGAACCCGGGACCCCCACGTTGGGGCGACATACTTACATCGAACTAAAACACCGGTGTTTTAGTTCGATGCATACTTACGTACGTACGGTTGGCGTTTTATGTACCTAATATAGATTGATAATATGCGGTATATAGATTGATAATATAAATATTTCTTAGTTACTGGGATTTTTATTTGGTTTGCAAAATCTAGGTGAATTAATTTGAAAATATCGGTGGTATCGATACTTTGAGCCGATATTATCGAAATCTTATATTATCGGTATCGAAAAGGTATAGGGTATCGATACTTCCTGAGACATATCGTATCGAAAGAAGTATCGATACTTCGAAGTATCGTGCCGTCCCTAGGTAGGTATTCGGAGATAGATGTTTTGATTATTGACCATCGGGTTATTGATAAGGAGAAGCTATGTGCCACACACACTTTGCAGACGTCTCATTGCTTTTCCTCCCTCCAGGTTCGCTCAAAATATGTTCTAGCAAATCTATCGTACTCCATGGTTTCGTAGAGATTTATTAAAGGAATTTTCTATTTCAGCTTAGATCGTAAGCCTGGTTCGTCCGATAGTGGGGATAGATGTGGAAGCCATCGTTAACAGCAGCAGATGTTGATTGAGGCACTAAAGGTCGCGTTCTCCGCTGTGAACGACCGGACGCGTCAGTTTATTTCCGTTCAGCTGGAGAGATTATTCCAGCTCTTCGAGTCGCAATTAAAATTTTATTGCCCTCACTTCTACGTGCCACTTTTGATGGCACTCATGTGTTATGAAAACCTTCACAAAGTTATCAGCTCCCAGATGCCTTCGATCAGACACATGTGCGGTATGGTTGAAACGACGCCACAGAACAGAAATAAACAACTTGAGATTCCTCGAGGTTTCCCTATAGTTGCTCTGATGGTATTCAATATAACTATAGTTCAACTCGATTATATTGACCGACTTCGAAACCGCCTTAGGCACGTACCCTTTTCGGTGTCATGGGACGACGATATTTTATATTTATTTCGCTGGCTGAATTCTAGACCGGCTTTCACGAATGGGAATTTCACGTTTTTCTGTTTTTGAGTCGATCTTACACAGTTTTTGAGCTCTTTCTAACGGTAAATGTGGTGTATTTCTATCTTTTCTCGATCCCCACTTGAGCGCACTTGAGATGTTTCCCACTGAACGCGATTTTCCTTATCTCCAATGCACTAGTGGCGCAACTTACAAGGTCATTTTCGTATTATTTGTATAGTAGTGAAAACCGTCATATCTGCACTTCAGTCAGTCTAACTTGGAGAATTCGAATCAACAAGTATATTGTTTCATGCAAGATGAGTAGGGGCGGTTGTGGAAATCAATGAACAAGATGTGACAGAAACCAGACATTATGAAGGTACGAAATGTTTACCAGAAAGTACCTATTTTGGTTTATTATTTTCAATACTTAATGAAAAACAGTGCAAATTATTAAACAATGGTTTACTATTTTTCTACATAGATCACTCGTCTGCAAAGCCACCAACCATCCAACAAGAAGAAAAACATCGATCGCATTTCGGTCAGGTACAATTTGAACGGAGATTTCCGGAGGTTTCCGAAGCTACCTAGCTAGCGGAAGCAATGCTTTCTGTTTTCAAGGATGAAAGAAAAATGTCCCCCGAAACCAAAAACGCTGCAGTTTATTACACAGAGGTTTATTATTCTTTATATGTATCACTCGTCTGGAAAGAAAACTGCTTTGCCATTTTCACCACCAACCAACATGAAGAAAAACATCGATCGCATTTCGGTCAGCTAAAATTTGAACGGAGATTAGGCCTCTTTTGCGATTCACACTCGTGTTTCTAATCATTGTAAGTCCGATTCTCGTAGGGAGCGAGCGGTTTGTCCTACAGGGCTCCGCGTGGTCTCTGAAAATTCAATACTATCCTAAATTGAAGGAAAAACAATACCTTTACATCAAATTTTATTTAGTTAGGGCGTTTTAAAATTCTCAAACCTTATTTTTCAATCCTTAAAAGTGACCTACATCAACCAAAATCTTCGGGGCACAACTAAACTAGACCCCAAATGGAGCCAACATAACAAATTTCATCAAAATCGGTTAAAGCTAACTGATAAAACTGGCGCAGAAACGCTAAAATGTGCTTATAATTCAAAATCAACTGTAAATCGATATCCGAAAAAAACTTGTGTAGTGATGAGCATTTTTCACTGCAGAATCCAACAGAACCATTTTTGGATCGGTTCCACGTCTTCTTTGGGTTGAAAATTAAAAACCGGGGCAATATCGTGAAATATGTTGCCAGAAATTGTATGTATATTCTTTTTACAGGTCTATGAAATTTGAAACATTGTTTACGAATCAATAAACGATGGAATTGAAGTAAAAAATGCTGCAAATTATTCTCATTTTATTATTATTCTTTATATGTATCACTCGTCTGCAAAGAACACGGCTTTGCCATTGTTACCACCTACCAACTTGATGAAAAACATCGATCGCATTTCGGTCAGCTAAAATTTGAACGGAGATTAGGCCTCTTTTGCGATTCACACTCGTGTTTCTGATTTATCGTAAGTGCGACCCTTAAACTCTCGTAGGGAGCGAACGGGTTGTGCTACAGGGCTCCGCGTGGTCTTAAAAAATTCTATACTATCTTAAATTGATGGAAAAACAATACCTTTATATCAAAATTTTTTGAATCAGGGCGTTTTCAAAATTCATTTTTCAACCCTTAGAAGTGACCTACATCAACCAAAATCTTCGGGGCACAACTAGACCCCAAATGGAGCCTACATACCAAATTTAATTAAAATCGGTCAATTCTAAGTGGGGAAAATGCTGCGTACGGCGGACGGACGGCCAATTTTTTATTAGATTTTTGGATTCTACGTACCTTGAAACGTAAACCAACAAATTTTTAGGGGTGTTAAAAATTTGTTTTTCATGGTCGATTCCAAAGGTTCATTATTGAAAATAATAAATCAAAATTTGATGTTTAACGTTTCAAGGCATGTAGAATTCAAAATTAGGAAATATCGAGTTCTTTGCAGACGAGTGATCTGTACAGAAAAATAATACACCATTATGTAAACATTTGCAGCGTTTTTTTTTTCTCGTTTTTTAACTCATTATTCAAGAGAATTTTCTAACGACAACATTTTCTGCTATCTCTTTTTTATTTTCTTTATGTGTAACCTTGGCCAAGTAGGAAATTAGGGAACAAATCTAGTCTGTTTTCGTTATAATACATCTTTATGGAAAGAGGATTGTTATTGTTAACTGTTATTTATCACACCTTTATCACAAATGTCTAAACCTACAATTTAGTATAACCACTGAGACTATTCATTAGGATAGATTTAACAAGTGCAATATAGTAGTAGGTACTTCAAAGAGTGTCCCTAGTCACACCATACTAGGGTGGTCCTTCGTTATCACTAGTCATCTTTTGATCTCACTAATCTAAATAAATCTACTCAAAACAGGTGGAATGATGGCGGAACTTGCCCTCTGGTGATCCGTAAGAGGCTTGTGAGGTCGGGAAACCTATTTAAACGTGCTCAAATACTATCTGGGGATCTTGCACTCCTTTCCAATACTAATGACGTTCGTTTTTTCGATTTTTTACACTTACTCACAGCACTGTGCGTCCCCTGGAATGCATGCATTACTGAACAATATGTTTTATGGATACACAGTGTTGAGTTGATGGCTGGACAAAAGCGGTGAAGACAAAAGACACCCCCCGCAGGTTCACCGTCGCTCACCTGTCATCGACTCTCCCTCCCCCTCGTCAACCAGGCGGCCAACTTCTCAATCGGCGCAGTCCTGAAGGGGCGGGACGACCCGCAGCACCTCCTATACGGAGTCCCCGCAGCCTCACAGTCACCGTCTCGAAGCTCAGCCGACCTCCTCTCCTCTGAACGCTCGGTTCGAGAAATTGACCCAGGAGAAACTTGGGGTCGGTTAATCAGTTACCGGAGGTTTATGTATCCCTCCGTTAACTTCAACGATGAGATAAATTATGGATACTATTAGTCGGGAAAATTCTCTGACACTTGTTGGTTGGCTACTATAAGATTTTCCGAAACAAAATAAAAGTTTCATACTTCAAAATAAAGGTTTTCCGTTCCAAAACAAAGGTTTTTCATTTCAAAATAAAGATCGTTAAAATACGTTCACTGTAGATGAGCCCCTATGAATTGTTAGGATTCAAAAGGCTTGACCCAATGAATTGGCAGGATGGTCCCCTATGAACTTGAGGATGATACCCCATGAATTGGTAGGAATAATAAGTATGGTGAGGGGTGGATTAAGTGCGACAGATCCTCAGATTTCAAGTTGTATAATTTTCATTTCGAGCTAGCTTTCGCCGTGGGCATCATCAGGACACTTACGTTATAATTTGAAATTACATTAGGTAATTGTGGACAGTACATTTTTTTTTTTTTTAATCCCTAGCTCTCAGAACATGTGATTATGATGATGTGATTCAACTCTCAGAACATGTGATCCCCTTTTGGTTTATTATTTTCAATAATGAACCTTTGGAATCGACCAAGAAAAAAAAAAAAATTTTCAACACCCCGTCAAAATTTGATGGTTCACGTTTCAAGGTACGTAGAATCCAAAAAACGAATAAAAATTTGGCCGTCCGTCCGCCGTGCGCCGTACGCGGCAACTTTTGCCACTTAGCATTGACCGATTTTGATGAAATTTAGTATGTAGGCTCCATTTAGGGTCTAGTTGTGCCCCGAAGATTTTGGTTGATGTAGGTCACTTCTAAGGGTTCCAAAATCAATTTTGAAATTTTGAAAACGCCCTAACTCAAAAAAGTTTGATATAAAGGTATTGTTTCTCCTTCAATTTAGGATTCTATAGAATTTTTAGAGACCACCCGGAGCTCTGTAGGACAAACCGTTCGCTCACTACGAGAATTTAAAGTTTGGACGTACGATAATTCAGAAACAAGAGTGTGAATCGCAAAAGAGGCCTAATCTCCGTTCAAATTGAAGCTGACCGAAATGCGATCGATGTTTTTCCTCATGTTGGATGGTTGGTGGCTTTACAGACGAGTGATCTATATAGAAAAATAAAAAATAATAAACCATTGTGTAATAATTTGCAGCGTTTTTCTTCTCTTTGCTAAATTTACAACACCAATTCATAATTGAAACGCTTGGAGACCTCCCAAGCGAATTATAAAGCTAAACAAGCAAACAACCGCACAATAGAAAAGCAGACACCTATATATAAGCCCTTTACTTGTGAGGTACAAATGAATTGGAGCTCAGGACCATAATTGAAACATTTTATAACCAAGATTTTCCAAGACCTTCCTCATAATGTAACTGCGAACTATCTGACCTCATCATTAGTATAGACATATTGTTTAGTAATGCATGCAGTCCAGGGGACGTCCCATTAGATAAGCATTAGGTCAATTAATACTAGTTGGTAAGCGAAAAAAATTTTTCACTCGATGTAATTCCCACCAAGGGCGAGTGTGACGTATACGTCACAACAAACAAGTTCCAACAAAACCCAATTTATGTCACTGCATGTCGATGTTTTTGCCCATGTTGTGTGGTGGTTCATTGTGTGTTTTCGCCCAAGAAAGGTGATTTAGTATTATTTTCGGCTAATTGAAAATGCTGCATCTTTTTCGATGGACCCAAATCATTGGTAAGTGGAATTTATTACTTATTTTCCTCATAAATCGTTTTATCCTTTCAATGTTATTCTCTCAGATAGTTTTGAAGGGGATGTGGATTATTTAATCAAATTAAAAGTTATTTAGTAGCTGTGAGTGAGTGGAAAGGACGGTGTGACGAATATGTAACACTCGTCCTTCCCCACATAATTTTTTTGCCTGCCCACAGCTTTCGTAGTTTTCTTTTTTTTATTTAGATACTGCGTCAAAATTTGGAATTTTCATAAGTTTTATCCTTTTTTAGGGATAAAGTATGCTTTAAAGGTGAATTGACTGTTGTTGAGAAAGTTCAGTTACTCGAGGAAGACATCCTAAGCGTCTTTGACGATGATGAGACAGTTTGGAAGTGGAAGATATTAACACAGAATGTGTTTTTGCGATGACCTACCGAAAAAAAAATCGTCACGAAAAAGCGACAGAAAAAACCGTTACGCGCCTTTTATAATGATTTTCACGTGCAACCAAGCCGTTGGTAAGGAAATAGAACTCCCGCAGTGTTCATTGCACAGAAATTGTTCACCATTCGTTGGAAAGCTCTCAATTTATATAGTATTTTTCTTGTAGTTACATATTTATTTATATAACATTTATAGGGTTTTAGACCAAATTAAATGTCTAACAATTATTTATTTTATTATTGCCAAAGGCTCCACATTTATTATTGTTGTTTTGGTTTATCATTTTCAATAATAAGCCTTTGGAATCGAGCAAGAAAAAAAAAATTTTAACCCCCCCTCAAAATTTGATGTTTTACGTTTCAAGGTACGTAGAATACGAAAATCGAATAAAAAAATTTCCGTCGTCCGCCGTACGCGGCACTTTTCTTAGCAACACTGGACCGATTTGGTTCAAATTTGGTATACGGGCTCCAATTGGGGTCTAGTTGTGCCGCGAAGCTTTTGGTTGATGTAGGTCACTTCTAAGGGGTGAAAATTAAGGGTTGAAATTTTCAAGAGTGCCCTAGCTCGAAAACTCTCGAAATAAAGGTATCGTTTTTTCACCAATTTTAAATAGTATCGAATTTTTAAAAATTTTTGAGACCACCCGGAGCTCTGTAGGACAAACCGTTCGGTCCCTACGAGTACTTGAAGGTTTTCCTTCGATAAAACAGAATCATGAGTGTGAATCGCAAAAGAGGTCTAATCTCCATTCAAATTTTATCGGACTAAAATGCGATCGCTGTTCATTTCTTCGATTTGTATACAGTTTTGCCTTCTGCGTAACCAGTAATCAAATTTCCATAGGAAGCTTTCTATTTTTCCAATCGAGTGTGAAGCGTTTAGTTCTTTCTAATAAACTTGATTGTGAAGGTGTGAAGCAAGTATGGTGTGGTAGGTAGTACCTAGCTGGTAGGTAAAAAAAAGTTGGTAGGTAAAAAAAATGTTGGTGGGTAAAAAACGCTGCAAATCATTGCTCAAAGGCTTCTTTACTCTTCAGATCACTGATCAGCTGAGTGAGCTCCAAAGCCATTTTCAATCATATTGAATGGAAGTGCTCTTCCAGACGTCTCCAGCATTCGAGGAAATCTTCTTCACTCCTCAGATCACTGATCAGCTGAGTGAGCTCCAAAGCCATTTTCAATCCTATTGAATGGAAGTGCTCTTCCAGGCGTCTCCAGCACTCGAGGAGATCTTCTTCACTCCTCAGATCACTGATCAGCTGAGTGAGCTCCGAAGCCATTTTCAATCCTATTGAATGGAAGTGCTCTTCCAGGCGTCTTCAGCATTCGAGGAGATCTTCTTCACTCTACAGATCACTGATCAGCTGAGTGAGCTCCGAAGTCATTTTCAATCCTATTGAACGCAGGAAGCTAAAATTTGAGAGGGAAGGTCAAGGAAGAATACAGATGGTGGTAGGTGCTATTGATGGAGAACCAGTGATCTATACAGAAGGGTGATCTATACAGAAAATAATAAACCTTTGAGCAATGATTTGCAGCGTTTTTTATTTAACGGATGACTAGCATCGCAAAAACACATTCTGTGTTCCTATGATTTCATACAGAGTATGGAAAAAGAAATAAACCGGGGGGTGCAGGGGGGCGGAGCCCCCCGCCGAGGCGCAAAGCGCCGAGTTTTCATCAAACCTCCACCTGCTAACGAGCTCACTGACGAAGATAGTGGCGACGAGGAAACGGGAGGTTTGTTGGACAATTTGACGAGTAACTGCAGTGAAGCTGAGGCAGTTTTGTCATGGAGTACGAATTGGAGGCCCTACTCACTAAATCAATACCGTATTTCAATCAGAAAGAAGAAATGGTACTGGTCAGTACTGACGTGGCTAATTGATGTATCGATAAATAACGCTTGGCAGATTTACAAGAAAACAGGAAGACACACCACCAAACTGGAATTCAGAAGAGAAATCGCCATCACATACCTGACAAGATACAAAACTAAGGTAAAGTATGTGGGCCCAACAGCGCCATGTTCCAACAGGACCTCAAGAGTTTTGGCTGATATTCGCTACGACCGGAAAGACCATCTACTGGGGGAAGTAGAAAATAAGAAGAGAAGAAGGTGTACTAATGATGGTCGCAAAAGTGTCGTCACGTCAATGTGCACCAAATGCAACGTTGGATTGTGTTTGAAATGCAATGTTCAGTTTCACACAAAAAAAATAATACCCACAGTTCCTACTGAGTTTTTTCTTCGATTCTGTCACTGTCTGATTCTGTCACTGACTAGTCTTTTAAATCAATAAATGTCCTTGGTTTTTCCAATAACATGCATAGCTGAATGTTTTTTTTTTTTTCATTATGACCTTGGATGAAGTTTTTCAAACCCCTGTGACCCCCTAAGGACGAATGTGACATGTATGTCACACCCCCCCCCCACTCCTTAAAGGAGAACGGATTATTTCTAGAGCATTTTTCTGGGATTATTTAGAATCTAATGAACCAAGAAACCTAAAAAAAATTCAACTTTTTAATGAAAAATAATTCTCGTCCTTGGTGGGTATTTTAGGCAAGAAATAGTGACCCCCCCCCCCCACCATTATCCACAACAACATTTCTAGCGGCATGGGAGCCTCACATTTGAAGAGCATTTTGAAATCCATCATCTACGATACCCAACATGCGAATTCAAGCCCCCCCCCCCATCAATAATGGTGTCAGTCTGTCACCAGGACGATAATACTTCGTAAAGTTGAACTTTTTGCTTTGGTAGGCAGTACGTCAAAGTTCATTTCCGTATTCAAGTTGAAACACACAAAAAAATACCCACGAAATAAGCGGTTTATGGTGTCTTGGCACCATGGTGGCACCACTATTAGTTCCATGGTGGTACAGAGAATAATTCATGAAAATCTAGAGGTTTGATGAGAATTTTTTCTCAATTTCAAAGCTTGAGTTCGATTAGTAAGGTATAAAGGAACCATAAAGGAAATGTAAAGGAAAGGAACCATGAAGGAAAGGAAATATAAAGGAACCGAAATATTGAAAAATTGGATATTTTGTGAATATTATCTCCCCAACTCGCCCCCTCCCCTTGCGAATTTTGAAACTCTAGGGAAATAATGAGCAAATTGAAAGATTTCTGAGTCGAACAAAAAAAGAAACTCGAAAATTGGTGGGGGAATTGAGGCCTGGGCAGAGTTTACAAAATTATGCCCGCATACGCTCGTTTTTAGGACGTCCCACAGTAAGACTTGGGCGTCCTTATGCGATCGATCTGGGGTGAAGGAGGACAACACTCAACAGAAAAAAAAAATAACCACACAGTAATCCGTTTTAGACCATTCTGAATCCAAATCCGCGAAAAAAACCATAGGTGTATGTCTGTGAGTAACAAAATCTTGTGTACTCTGCCCAGGCCTTAGTTCTCAACCGATTTTCCTGGTTCTTTTTTTGTTCGACGCGGAAAACTATCTAGTTGTGCACTACGTCGCCAGAATTTCGAATTTTGCCTTTTAAAGAGGGGGAAGGGGGGGTTAATGCTCAAAAAACGTGTGTTTTTGGGCATAATCTTGTGTACTCTGCCCAGGCCTTAGTCCTCAACCGATTTTCGTGGTTCTTTTTTTGTTCGTCGCGGAAAACTATCTAGTTGTGTACTACGTCGCCGGAATTTCGAATTTTGCCTTTTAAAGAGGGTGAAGGGGGGGTTAATGCTCAAAAAACGTGTGTTTTTGGGCATAATCTTGTGTACTCTGCCCAGGCCTTAGTCCTCAACCGATTTTCGTGGTTCTTTTGCTTCCTCACTACCGAAGGTAGGGAAGCTTTGTATTCGTGAAAGAAGTGAAAAAAAAAATGTCCTCCAAAATCAAAATGTCCACTTGCTTTTTGCGTTTTAGAGCTTCCCGAACAATTTTGGTTCCGTGTCTGTCTGTCTGTCTGTCTGTCGGTCTGTCGGTCTGTCTGTCTGTCGGTCTGTCTGTGGTCAATCCTTGTCCCGGGCAAAACTATACCAACCTGTGGTCCGATTTTGATGAAATTTTCAGGGATTGTGCGGGTTAGGTCCTAGACGGTCCCCTATCAATTTCAGCACCTTCGGACCAATAGGAGCGAGTGCGCATGCGCAAACGTGAATTTCCTGGAACCTCGGTTTCTCGGTTTCTAATGAACCGATTTTGCTCAAATTTGGAGGTTAGTTAGGGACTAACTTCTAAGAGACACCCTATAAGTTTCAATCAAATTGGTCAAGCAATAGCCGCTGCGCATGCACGAACTTTAAATTTATTGTTACAACCAAAACTCCGCAACTATTCAACCAATTTCGATGAAATTTTCAGGGATTGTGTGGGTTAGGTCCTAGACGGTGGACCGCTAATATTTTGGTATTCAATAACTCTTTGAATCATAATTTTTTCGCCAACTGATTCTGTACGTCCATGTTACAATGAGTGAGGAAGCTATACTGCCCACCCAACTTGGCAGACGTTTTTTTCTTCGACGCGGAAAACTATCTACTTATGCACTACTGCGCCGGAATTTCGCCTTTTAAGGGGGGGAAAGGGGGGGTTGATGCTTAAAAAACGTACGTTTGCGGGCATAATCTTATAAACTCTGCCCAGTCCTCAATTTCCAACCGATTTGTGTGTTTCTTTTTTTGTTTGACTAAAATCACTTCCGAGTTGTACATGATTTCACCAGAGTACCAAAATTTGCAAGAGGAGGGGATGGGTGGGGGGATAATATTCACAAAATATCCAATTTTTCAATATTTCGGTTCCTTACTGCTTACTAATTGTATCCAAGCTTTGAAATTGAGGAAAAATTCTCATTATACCTTAGGATTTGCATGAATTACTTTCTGTACCATCATGGAAATAAAAGTAGTGCCACCATGGTGCCAGGGCACCATAAACCTCATATTTCTTGGGTTTTTTGATGTTTCACCTTGAATACGGATGTGACATTCGACGGACTGCCTACAAAACCTAATAGATGAAAGTTCAATGTTACGACGTATTTCCGCTTTGGTGCCAGACTGGCACCATTGGTGGTAGTGGGGGGGGGGGGGGGGGGGGGGTGGGTGTGAACTCGAATTCGCATGTTGGGTGTCGTAGATCATGGATTTTAAAATGCTCTTCAGATTCGAGGCTCCCATGATGCTAGAAATGTTATGGTGGGGGGGGTGTGAACTCGAATTCGCATGTCGGGTGTCGTAGATCATGGATTTTAAAATGCTCTTCAGATTCGAGGCTCCCATGATGCTAGAAATGTTATGGTGGATAATGGTGGGGGGGGGGGGGGTGTGAACTCGAATTCGCATGTTGGGTGTCGTAGATCATGGATTTTAAAATGCTCTTCAGATTCGAGGCTATCATGCTGCTAGAAGTGTTATGGTTTATAATGGTGGGGGAGGGGGGGTGTCACTATTTCTTCCTTAAAGTAATAAATAAATTACATCGAGAGAAACAGTCTTATCGTTTAACAACTGGTTGAACTGATCCAATACTTATCCAATGGGACGTCCCCTGGAATGCATGCATTACTAAACAATATGTTTTGAGCATCAACCCCCTTTTTCCCCCCTAAAAAGGCAAAATTGGAAATTCAGGCGACGTAGTGCACAACTAGATAGTTTTCCGCGACGAACAAAAAAAGAACCACGGAAATCGGCTAGAAATTGAGGCCGGACGTTCACCTATGGTTTTTTTTCGCGGATTTGGATTCACAATGGTCTAAAACGGATTAATGTGTCGTTATTTTCTTTCTGTTGAAGGTTGTCCAACTATTACTCCAGATTGATCACGTAAGGACGCCCAAGTCTTACTGTGGGTCGTCCTAAAAAATACGATTCAACGATAGAAGTTACCCTGATTTCTTCTTGTACACCACCTAGCTACTAACCCAATTAACTTAAATGGGTAACATTCGTACTCACCTAACTGAGCACTGCATCACCACTTCATGCGCCAAAATAATACCTACAGTAGTACCCACCATCTGTCTACAACCAATGTAATTGCAAATTATAAGGAAAGTGTCCTGACGATGCCCACGGGCGAAAGCTAGCTCGAAATGAAAATCATACACCATGAAAACCGACGATCTGCCGCACTTTATCCTCCCCTCACCATACACAATGTCCCCTATGAATTGGGAGGAGATTTCCTCATTTCTCATTGGAAATTTTCAGGGATCGTGCGGGACCCCCGGACTGGTAAGTTTGACGAATTTCAGGTTTCTAGCTACACTAATCAAAAAGTTATTGAGTTGTGAGCGCTTTTTGACGATTCTGGATCACTAGGCGTCGGGGGGTTATAATGGGGAGAGAATTTTGTTGGCGTGCGGAATAACGACTGGAGTGTTATTTGAGATGGATTTTCACGATGTTGGCAACCTCGCCACAGCCAGCCCATCACATTCTCCAGCGTTTTTGACGGGGCGTTTCGCGGGATCGTTAAACTGATAATTTTCCTTACCACCTGTAATTTTTTGGGGGCTCTATATTTTTGGGTGGGAACCGAATTTTGTATCATTTCAAAGCATTTTCCCATTCTTGGCCGATGGTAGAAAATACATAAAAATTTGATTTTATTCTCTGAAAGAACTCGTTGATTCAATACTCTAAAGCACAAAGGCGCTACGTCCAAAAACGAAGTCTTGGGGAAAAACGCAAAATGAATTATCACCAGTGCACAATTCCAAAAATAATGGCCTATTTCACTAAACACTTTAATTTGTTCAATAAATTTTCAAGTTATAATCGTCGAAAAGGCCAATAATAGTTTTGTTGAACTTGAGTTTTACTGAAATTTTGAAGGGGAGACCTGGTAAGTAGAAACACGCTGCAAATTATTACACAGTTTATTATTTTTCTATATAGATCACTCGCCTGAAAAGAACACGGCTTTGCCATTGTTACCACCAACCAACATGAATCGATCGCATTTCGGTCAGCAGAAATTCGAACGGAGATTAGGCCTCTTTTGCGAATCTCACTCGAATTCTGATTTATCGTAACTCCGACCCTTAAATTCTCATAGGGAACGAACGATTCATTCTACAGAGCTCCGCGTGGTCTCTAAGAATTCAATACTATCTAAAATTGATGGAAAAACAATAACTTATATCAAAGTTTTTGAGTTAGGGAGTTTTCAAAATTTCAACTCTTATTTTTCAACCCTTAGAAGTAATCTACACCAACCAAGATCTTCGGGTTACAACTAGCACTACTAGACCCCAAATGGAGCCCACTTCATCAAAATCGGTCAATGCTAAGTGGGGAAAGTGCCGCGTACGGCGGATGGACGGCCAAATTTTTATTCGATTCTTTGATTCTACGTACCTTGAAACGTAAACAATCAAATTTTGAAGGGGTGATAATTTTTTTTCCTTGGTCGATTCCAAAGGTTGAATTGAAAATAATAAACCAAAATACAATTTTACAGGCGAGCATTTTAAAGTTTCAAATTTTATTCCCAATTCAGGAATCCACAATAATTGATAAGTAACCCTACCATTTTTTAACGAAAGTTTCCTAAAACCGAAATGATAGCTCGACTGCCCTTCAATTACATCTAAATATAAATTCAAGTGTTCTTTAAAATTGTCGAGTTACCTGGTTACGTGCAGTCTAATTTCCATACTTACCTGGTTACGAGCAACCAAATTTTAAGACTTACCTGCACACCCACCATAAAAAAAACCTATGGATTGCGATTGAAAAAAGGTAATTTATTCATGCAGTGGGAGATGAGAATTTTTGAAGATAATGTTGTGTATACGCAACATTGGCCCTAATGGGGAGTGCGCCTTGATTCTTTTTTTAGATTTTTTATCCTAAGTAGACTACATCCTGAGAATTTTGGCACCAAACGCGACCTTCTAGCATGAGCAGATCTGTTTGTATGATTTTTCAAAGTTTCGATCGTTTATGACGTCACGCGCCTCTCTCGCCTGGGCGGGACCCCCCACTGTGACGTCATAAACGGTCGAAATTTTAAAAATTCATAGGAAAAGATTTACACACGCTAGAAGGTCGCGGTTGGTACCGAAATTCTCAGAATGAGGTCTACCTTAGATTAAAAATAACAATAAACAGTTTTTCCTACCCAGGCGCACACCCTATTTGGGTTGAGGAAAAAAAATATTAAAGAAACCGTCCGCACACCCTATTGTATCCAAGCTTTGCAATTGAGGAAAAATTCTCAATATACCTCTGGATTTTATCTTGCCCTACCAGGCCCTAAAGTATACTTATTAGAAAAACCTGGGGGTGATAAAATAATCAAGTTTTGTTTTATGAGAAAAATAGAAGAAATTACCCTTATTATGAGTGGGTGTGTCTTCCTACCTTCACAAAATCGGTAATAAGAAAATATAGGTGTACCAGCGGGACCTCCAAAACGACGTGACAAATTAAAGTTTTGAAGGCTTCGAATCCAGCAGAAAAACGTCTGCCAAGTGGGTGTGGCACATAGCTTCCTCGTATCCATAACCCAATGCATAGTAGTTGATCTCAAAACATCAATCTCTAAGTACCTTCCACTGCCCTCATAGGGTACCATCTAAAAATCAACCCGCACAATCTCTGAATATTGTTGGAAAATCGAGAAGTTATGGCTGTTACATTGATTTCACGTTTGCGCATGCGCAGCGGCTACTATCAGTCCGGGAGTGATGATTTTCATGGGGGGCCAACTACACGCCAATCCGCACAATTCCTGAGATTTTCAGAGAAATCGGACGAGAAATGTAGAAGTTATGACTGTGGCAAGGATTTCATGACAGACAGACATACACGGAACCAAAATTGACCAGGAAGGTCTGAAACGTAAATCGCGAGTGAAAATGTTGATTTTGAAGAACTTTTTTTTCAAACTTAAAAAGTGAAAACAAAGCTTCCGCTACCTTGGTAGAGTCGGAAGCAAAACTGTATTTTGAAATAACTTGGTGTTGTGGCCACTCCACCGGGACACCTGGAATTTTATGTGGTGCCATATGATTTTGACACGTGTTAAATTTTTTTGCTTCAATAAATCACTTTCCGATTGAATTTTTGCTCCGAATACGTGCACTTCTTCTTATTTCCAAAAAACATTTCATTTTCATCATTCTACTTGCAAAAAGTGGCATCCCTTTAAATTCAAAGCGAGTAGTAATGGATAGGCTAAAGAAAGAACGAAGTGCGGTACGTCGGGCGTTCTCGCGAATTCGAAAGACTTTTGAAGACGAATTCAAGAACGAAGACAGAAGTTTTGACGTCCTGCAGCCAATATTCGTCCAACTAGAACATTACACCATGAAGTTGAACGAGTTGGACCGGAAAATGATGGACGCTATTCTGGATGATGAGAAGACGACGGATGAGGCACTTGATGAGGAAGCCGAAAATGTGGATGAGTATCAGATGATCTATTTAACTTGCCGAAATAATTTTGATTCAGTTAAGAAAGGTATTGATGCAGCGGAGTGTAGATGCTCAGACGCCTCCCAGGAATTTGGCAAAGAAGGGAGTTTGGGCGCTGGTAGGAGGCAAAGATTACCCAAGTTGGAGCTAATAAAGTATGATGGAGGTTTGAAAGGTTGGCTGCAATTTTGGGGTCAATTTCGCAAAATTGACGAGGATCCTACCATCGATGATGATGACAAGATGCAGCTACTATTAATGTATACAGTTCCTAACTCTAAGGCTAGGAGGATAATTGAAAAGTTCCTTCTGTCAGGCAACAACTACAACATAGCGCTTAGGCATTTGAAAAGTAGATGCGCAAAAGACGAGTGCCTAGTTGAAGTATACGTTAGGGAGTTATTACAAATAGTTGTAAAGCAAGCTAGTTCCTCCGGTGATGCTATGCCTCTTTCTGCCCTATGTGACAGCTTAGAAACCCAGTTGAGATCTCTCGAGACACTGGGAGTTACAACCGACAAGTACGTGGCGATGGTCGAGTCGTGCCTTCCTGTTGAGATCCTGAAAGCATGGGGCCAGTGCAGGTCTGCAAGGGAGGAGCACGACGGTGAACAGCAGACTACAAACTTGGAGGCACTCATGAATTTCATTAAGGCGGAAGTGGACAACGAGGAGCGGATTCAGCTAGCCCATGGTTTCACACTGGGGAAAGAAAGAGGTAGTAAGTGTAAGCAGCCAGAGTCAGGTGAGCCCATTCCGACCGCAGCTACTATTATATCTGTTATATCGTCGTTCGTAAACAAGAACGTATCATTAGCTAACTTCACGATTTCGGAGCTGTGGGATCTCGAAACAATAGGGATTTTGGATGACGGTTCATTGCCAGTGAGATCTTCAATCAGCGACACTCTCAATAATTTTGAGTGCACAATTTCAATCAACGAAAGGGGGAGATATGAAGTTGAGCTGCCATGGAGGCCTGAACACTTGGATCCTCATAGCAATTCAGGATTAGCAATGCAACGATTGCGAAGTACAACGAAACGAATAACTTCATGGCTGAGGTCAGAACCGGAACTATGGCCATACACGCCCATGACATTCGATTCGTTAGAAGCAGATCAAGAAGTTCAGGATACAGTGTGCAATTTGACTATTGAGGAGGATTCATTCCTTATGTGTCTTAGGAGGTTCATCTGGCGCCGGGGGCTTCCTTCCGCCATATATTCTGACAATGGAACCAATTTTGCAGGTACGAACAACCTTTTGAAGAGCGTGGACTGGACTCCTATCACGGCCTACTCGGACACACTAGGGAGAGTAGACGAGCTGTACCCTGGAAGAGCGATGCAAAGGTCAAGACAGCTACTGGCAGTTACGTGCGACCCATTCAACGGCTCTACCCATTGGAAGTATCCATGGAAGAAGGTGCTCACATTCTTTAGTCAACAAGAAGATCTGGCAGAGTCATCAAGATACCCCATCGGTTTTTTACATAGATTGGTCGCATCCTGCACACTCTGGGCCGGAGGATGTTGTGGCCACTCCACCGGGACACCTGGAATTTTATGTGGTGCCATATGATTTTGACACGTGTTAAATTTTTTTGCTTCAATAAATCACTTTCCGATTGAATTTTTGCTCCGAATACGTGCACTTCTTCTTATTTCCAAAAAACCTTTCATTTTCATCATTCTACTTGCAAAACTTGGCTCAAAACGGATTATAAATCGATCACATAGTTCTAGATAGTACAAGACTGCCGAAACTCCCCTTTAAGTATATTCGCTGGTTTGCTCTAAGCCTGACTGACTTGACTAGAAGAAGTAGCTTGGGAGATCCTTCCCCCTCTTCTTCCAGGGTGCAATGCATGGAGATCCAATTGGATAGCCCTGTACTATCAGTTGCCGGTAGTTCTGCTACCTTGGTACACTCGGAAGGAGAAGGTTTGACGTGTCTGAATGGGCGTGACAATTTTTATGAATCATTCTCTGTGCCACCATGGAACTAATCAGTGGTGTCAGGACACCATAAATTGCATATTTCATGGATTTTTGTGTGTTTCACCTTGAATGCGGATGTGGAATTACATTCATTACTAAACAACATGTTAATACTGCTTTGCCATCATCAGTTCTGAGGTCGGTCCATAAAAAGGTTTTTATAAGTTGAAGAAAATTCATCGCTCGAGTTTGTGATCCTAGTAAAACGTCTGGGGTGGAGTCGACAGCGGTTGGGGATCTTCAATTTTCTCGACGTCCAACAAACACCCTCGGCCGCCCCCGCCTAGCCTCTCCGCCGCTCCCGCCTAGCCTCTCCACCGCCCCCGCCCGCTCGTCGAATCGATAACCCTCCGCCCAGCATCCTCCCTGGCCGGCACGACCCGCCACCGCCGCCTCTCGGATGTTCCGAGCGGTAATAATTAACGAGTCCGATTTGCGGGATATCCGACTTCATTATTCAACTCGAGATCAGTCTGTTTTAATTGAACAATACTTTATTAATCACTCATGTGTTGGAATTCTACACCATCAATAATGCGAACTTCAGAAAGACACTAACTTATTACATCGTGCCATCATTAGCACACAAGTTTTTAATTTTCCTGCACTAATCACCCGCTTGTAAAGAACACGGCTTCTCCATTAACGGTACTTACCTACACCTGGTGGTTTGAACGTTAATTACCAAGTTTCAGTTGATAACTTGAGCAACTCAGTGGTTTCGAAGCCACTTTCCTTAGCGACTGGTCGGGAGCAGACGCTTCATTTATCAACCAAGTGGTTTCAGTTATCAACCACGTTGTTGATCAAAATCTTCCAGTTTTCAATGATTTTACTGGTTTTTTCTACGTTAACATTTACGTACAGTATAGGGAACAATTTTCTGTATTTAGGGGTACTATATTTTTTACCCCCACCCTAACATGGGTAACATGTTAGGTATGCTAGTACGAAATCCCCAACATAAACAATCGAGTGGGTACTTTTTGGAAACAGGGTAATCAGGAGATTCACGTTTTGGCAGAAGTTATGACCCACATTTAAACATACTAATTAGTTCTTAAATAAAGAAGTACAAGAGGATCCCTGAGTGAGCCACCACCTGCAAGGGAGGGACGAGGTAAGGGGAGAACATGTCAACATGCCGTCAACCTTCCACCTCTCTCTCCATCAACTAATCTCACCGAGTATATAAGCTCACTCAGGGATGCTCCCTTTGCCTAGTTAAATTCGCTCTCTAACTTCTCCTTCATCAGGGATCTCCTCGAAGTATTATGCTCAATAGGTAAATCTCCCGCATCTCGTTGGTAAGGTTTCTATGAAACGCCTGGGCTGTCGGGCTAGCCTGAACTCCCAGCACTCCACACGTCGGTCTGGCTAACAAGCCGCCGGTGCGACAGTGCCGCAGTCAGGACAGGGACTTTTCTCTCTTCGTTGAGTAGGAGTTAAAGAAAACACAAACGCCGCATCGAGAAGGTCATCTCCTTCACTCGACGACACGCAAACATAACAGCAGAATTACAATGTTTACCCCCACCCTAACATACAGTATGTTAGGTATGTAGTACGAAATCCCCAACATAAACAATCGAGTGGGTACTTTGGAAACAGAACCGAAATTAGAAGCGATGTATTCACCATCGATGGTTTCAACCAATGTTCCACCACAATGGGGTATTTCAGTCAATTAAAAATTTTTTTTTTCAAAAGAGTATGGCTCAGGAATAACGGTAATCGGGTCTGTTCGTCGAGAAAATATTTTTAAAAAATCAGAGAAGCTAAGGAAAGTTGAAGATTTGAATGGTGTGATGTAGCTAGCCAAAACTGTCTTTGAAAAAAGTATCCATGCACAGAGAAGAGATTGTAATGTTCTCACTGGTAGCAGGTTCAAATTGAGGCTCCAGAACGTTGATATTCCTCTTCTTTTCTGTCATATTTAAAACGAAAGAAAGAAAATAAATCGTGGGCGATACACTAGCTGAAAATTTGATAAGTCGAAACCACAAACGAAGCGAACAGAAAACAACCGATTACAGACGGCAGACGTAGGTAACGCTAACGATTGAACCGTAAAGTAAAGCTATTCGAAATGAGAATCTCTTGGATACTACGAAATACTACTCACACTAGTAGTCATTGGTAGTTTTAAGTTAACATTTTTAATACTTCAAGGTAACAAAAAGATTTTCTGGATATTGAGACTCTTCAATACTCCTTCAGTCCCCTCTTTGGATTTATGGCTGTAGGGGCTTCATGATCTCCAGGAAAAGAAATAAGCTGATTTAGCGAGAAAACCGAAAGTGGAGCAAAGTATGCAAATGAACGGTAAACTTGGTCCCAAATTTAAATTCATCAGAAATTGTTTGGAACATTTCTCTATCGGATCTACGCTCCATGCACTTCATGTACACCCCCCCCCCCCCCCCCATAAAAAATCAGCTCGTTTGAAGTCACCAAAAACCTAACATAAAATAAAAAAAGAATAAAACATCGATTTCACAAAGGTCCATCCATTTTCAAATTTTGGTTTATTATTTTCAATGATGAAACCTTTGGAACGACCAAGAAAATTTTTTTTTAACACCCCCTCAAAATTTGATGGTTTACGTTTCAAGGTACGTAGAATCCAAAAATCGAATAAAAATTTGGCCGTCCGTCCGCCGTACGCGGCTTTTTCCCCACTTAGCATTGACCGATTTTGATGAAATTTGGTATGTAGGCTCCATTTGGGGTCTAGTTGTGCCCCGAAGATTTTGGTTGATGTAGGTCACTTCTAAGGGTTCCAAAATCAATTTTGAAAATTTTAAAACGCCCTAACTCAAAAAATGTTGATATAAAGGTATTGTTTTTCCTTCAATTTAAGATTCTATAGAATTTTTAGAGACCACCCGGAGCTCTGTAGGACAAACCGTTCGCTCACTACGAGAATTTAAAGTTTGGACGTACGATAAATCAGAAACACGAGTGTGAATCGCAAAAGAGGCCTAATCTCCGTTCAAATTTTAGCTGACCGAAATGCGATCGATGTTTTTCTTCATGTTGGATGGTTGGTGGCTTTGCAGACGAGTGATCTATATAGAAAAATAAAAAAAATAAACCATTGTGTAATAATTTGCAGCGTTTTCTTTTAATTTCAGAAAAACTCAAATTTAACAGAACTCTTATTGACCTTCTTGAAGATTATAGCTTGAAATTTTCTTGAAGAAATTGAATGGTTTAGTGAATAAGCCATATTTTTTGTTATTATTCTGAATGTCATAAGAAATGTTATAATTTGAATGTCGACAGCTGATGGCTGTTTCTTTCTATTATTACCTTGTAGGTAATAATAGAAAGAATGCTGAAAACAGCGTTGGAGTACACCGAAATCTGTCTGAAAAATGCAGAAAACGTTCCTTGCCGAAATGAATAGTAATAGCCAAATAAAGGTGTAGTAAGAGTGTTCAGAAGAATTTTCAAGTCAGATTGTGCCCATTGCACTACTCAAGTACAAGAAACATGGAGGCGGAAAGAGCGTTGAGTCAACGCCGTTGACTGACCTCCATGTCCATAATTACTACAATCCCGACATTTTTTCCGCCTTTATCATTGTAAATTCGACGTTTTGTCCTCAGAATCCGCACATGTACGGGGAGATCAGGGAGTGTGATCACCCTACAATATATTGGGCTTGAAAAGCTAGATACCTGTTGAGAAGTACGACTGGCGTCGATGGAGTTGGTCACTCATCACTACACTGACACTTCCACTCCGACCGCTGTTTCGAAAAGGCCATGCACAACCCGAATAGTAAATCGACGGACCTAATCAAAAAGAACATCGCACGTGAGAATTCACTGATTCGAGGAGAATTCTGGAACCACAACCTAGAACCGATCACCTTCACCCCGACCTAGCAAGACAAAATGACTGTTAGAATGAGTGTTTGGGTAAGCGGAGGACAGCACTGCGCATGCGCGGTTTCCAGGAAGGACCATCATACCACTCCCCAAGTAATCCTTTGTTTTGTTTATGTTCATCACAAATCAACCTTTGGTATTACATTCTCTTTAAGTAGAAACAATGTTGTTCACCCCATCTATGAGCATCTTCCTGTTGAAATGACTATTAACAATAAGCCCCATTCCTTCTCCATGAGTGAATGAACACAAATATTTTCAAAGAGATAGGTATTCAACCAATAATTTTCAGTCATTTAAGCGCATTATTGAGGAGTGAAAATTATGTGACATATTTTTAATAACCAGAATAGCGACATTTCTACCATTCAACAATATGATAGGCTTGGATATCAATACCGTCAGCCGAAATTCACCATTTGATCAATCAATTTATTTAATACCGTCGGCTTACAAGTGAAATTCACTAAGTCAATTTTTTCAATTTTCAGTTTATTTACTACACCTATGTATTTTGCAACGCCCGATCGATTAGTGACTTTAGTTTTGAGATCCAAGCAACCGTTTCCTCGGAAAATGCGAAATGGCTTTTCACTAAGTCTACTAAGTCACTAAATTTTAAGTCCTTACTGCGATGCTTATCAGACTTGGTAAATTTCTCCAGAATAATGGTTCATAATGGCAATTTTATTACCGTTGAAGTGAAATTCACTAAGTCACTTGAATGGATCCATTTCTGACCAAAAAATAATTGTATTGCAGTCGAAAATTAGATTTTAAATAAATTATTTTTATCCATACCCCTTATTAAAATTCTCCTCTCTAATTAAAGCGATAAAAATTCAGGGAGAAATTGATAGAAAAATCCTTGAGTCATTACATCTCAAGAGTTTTCCGTCAAGTGAAAATCATTAAGTCGCTATAGTCATGTGAAATTCACTAAGTCAGGTCCCTTCATACGAAAAGTACCTTTTTAAGTTAAACCCTCTAATCCAATTTCTCCCTAGCAAAACGGGTCTCACCACAAACTGAATTTTTAAATTTGATTTTCTCAAAACTATAATATTTGACTTAGTGAATTTCTCTTGTAAGCCGACGATATTTTCATATAAACTAATTATATTCATAAAAAAATGTTTTTCATTAATTTTTAAATTATACTTGATAGGAATCACATTGTAGTGTGAATTTCTGTCCGTACTATACATTATTAGTAAGTAAACAATTTATTATCTCGGAATACAAATAAAATCTGGCCGTTACCTACCGACTCGGAAATTCAAGAGTTGATGCAACCCAACCAAATCCACATTGGCAAACTGACAACATCAATGTAGCGTATTATCGCGAAGTTTCTCTAAGTTTATTATTTTCAGTAATGAACCTTTGGAATCGAACAACTAAAACAACATGTTGACCCCCCGTCAAAATTGGTTGGCTTACGTTTCAAGGTACTTGGAATCCAAAAATCGAATACAAATTTTTCCGTCTGTCTGACGTACTCGGCACTTTCCTTAGTTCCCATGGACCGATTTTGACGAAATTTGGTACTTATATGGGCTCCACTTGGGCCTCGAAGCTTTTGGTTGATGTCAGTCACTTCTAAGAGTTGAAAGTTTGAAAATGCCCTAGCTCACAAACTTTTGATATGAGGTATTGTTTTTTTCTTCAATTTAAAATAGTATTAAAATTTCATAATCGAATGAGACCACGCGGAGCTCTGTAGGACCAGCCGTTCGCTCCCTACGAGAACTTGAGGGTTGAACTTACAATACATCAGAAACACGATTGTGAATCGCAAATGGGGCCTAATCTTCGTTGAAATTTAAGCTGACAAAATACGACCGTTGTTCGTTTCTTCTAGTTGTCTTTAGTTTTGCGTTCTTAGCAACCAGTAATCAAATTTCCTATTGATGGCACCCATAACTCTTCATTGCTTCAAATCGAGTGTGAAGCGTTTATATCTTCCAAATAAACTAGATTGGGAAGTAGGTATGCGGTAGGTAGGCAGTATCTATGCTGCCGTCCTTAGCAAGAAGGGCGCATCTCCGAAAATCAAGATTTTCAGTACAAGCACTTTTCTTTTTTTAAGTTTCGCGTCCAGTTAATTATACTTTCACCCCATTTTCGGGATCAAACGGTAGGTCCAATCATTCTCCAACTTACTACGGCCTTTTTTTCATGGGAATTCACGTCATAACCAATTTACAGGAGATACGCCCTTTCCGCTTAGTAAATGAGGGTGATATTCGAGATATACGCCCTCCAGCCCAGTTTGTTTGGTGACTTATCACCCTACGAGATCCGGCTTTTCCGCTAAGCATTTTGGTTGCCAAGAACATATTTCGAATTTTTGCTAAGCAGAAAAGCCGTATCTCAGGAGATGCGGCTTTCTTGCTTAGTAGAGAAAGGTATTCGGCATGATATCCGTCTTTTAGGCTTAGGAAAAACGACATTCGCCAAAGGATTTAAGAAATTTCAGAGATACGCCATTTTTCACTAGCGTTTTTGTGTACCTTTTCGTACCCATAGGTACATGAATGAGGTATCATAAGGTGCAGAAGACTCCAAAGATTCTAGATAAGCTAAGACCTGAAAATCGCCAAAATCCGAGAAACGCCCTTCTTGCTAAGGACGGCATCTGCCATAGTAGGGATGCCGCCAAAGTAAAGTATCGATACATATCGATACTTTTTCCCATGATATATATCATAGTATCGATACTTTTTTTTACAGTATCGGAGGCGATACTTTTTATCTCTTACATTTTATCTGTTTCAACACCTACGACATGAAGGTAGGTACCTACTTGACAGTACCTCTATCTCTACTAAAATTGTTGGGAGACCAACCACTTCAACAAATTGAACGAAGATGATGTACCACCACCTCCACCTCTCTCTGATAACCTGCTGTCCTCCATCGTCTAGGAAGGACCACCAGAATGTTAACCAAACCAAGTGCAATACGCAAACAAGTGCCTAAACAAAAAAAAGTGTCAAATAACAATATGAGTGATCTATTTTTATATTCATTCTTTATTAATTACTATCCTCGCGATGGAGAGTCCACTGATGGAGAGAAACATCTACAACATTTTCACCCATTTTTGTGAAAGTATCAAAAATTATCGATACTTCAAAATATCGATACTTTTGAAGTATCTGACATCCCTAGATTCTATGGTTGGTACGTGGTGACAATGGCAAACCCGTGTTCTTTGCAGACGAGTGATCTAATGTAGTAATAATAAACCTTAGTGTACTAATTTGCAGCGTTTTTTTAAAAAGTTTTGTCGTTTTTGTTTTGAAAGTTTGGTTGTATTGTCGTTTGGTTCCTCAGATGTTTACCTTCAGCGTCGTCTTTCGTAATCGTCGTTGGATTTAGTGAGTATTGAATACCACCAGCATCCCTCATAAGTCGACTGTAGAGCTTCCCTTCTATCGTACCGTTAGGTTAGCGAATTTCCCTGGATGTTTTCATAATGGGAAAATCTGCTACTAAATTGCTGTAAATGTATGCCATACCTTCTTCTCGCTCAGTTTCAGCTGTGGCGGTATCTTAGCAACTGCTCAACAAAACTGGAGGTTCGGCATCCTATCCTGCCTCCCTTTACCGACTTATACCCACATAATGGATGAAGCTGGGTTGGTTTGTTATAAATGCCATGAGGTATAGGAATGAATTGACGGAGCAATTTAATTTTTGAGTTTTAATTATGGCTCTTCACTAGCATTCGATAGAAAATTTGTAAGAAGTATATTCTGTGATAACTGGTTATAATGTTGAAAATTTAAAATTAGATAGTTACCCTTTTGATGGGATATCTTTTTTATTGTATGTTGTTACAGTTAGTTGTTAAAATCACAAAAAAAAGTACTTGATTTAATTAACGTTGAATAAAGTTAATATCAAATATAAATGTGAATGTAAAGCATGAAATTGTAATTATCAAGTATGAAATTGAAATTAGAAAATTGAGTAATTTGTGTAATTATTATATTGGAAAAATGTTTTTTGAAGTATTAGGTACCTTGGTAACGGGGTAAAAAGAAAACCGCGAACCCCGGCATACTCATAGCTTAATAGCTCAAGCCGTAAAATTTTTGTTGTTCATATATTCTTATTTTTGGTGTTCATATACTCATATATAACATTGTTCAATGTTATATTATAAATGAAGCATTTGAAAAATCAATACCCACATAATTTCAAAATCTTCGGCTAAGTGCCTACTATAATTTCACTTTCTTCCAAGGCCATAGGAAATTGTGTTTAACATAACTATATAGTTATATTAAACACAATTTCCTACGGCCTTGGAAGAAAGTGAAATTATAGTAGGCACTTAGCCGAAGATTTTGAAATTATGTGGGTATTGATTTTTCAAATGCTTAGTAGTTAGTAGTAGTAGTAGTTAGTAGTCAAATGCTTAGTAGATTCGTAGGTACAGTCGCACTAACTACATCTGTGATACCCTAGGAAACTTTAATAATTTTGCTTCCAAGTCTACCAAGATAGCAGAAGCATTGTTTTCACTTGTCAAGGTTGAAAAAATGTCTCCAAAATCAAGATGTCCACTCACGTTATACGTTTTTGGTCTCCCTGAACAATTTTGATTCCGTGTATGTCTGTCTGTGTGTCAGTCATGAAGTCCTTGTAACAGGCAGAACTACCCGAAGTTATTGTCCGATTTCGATTTCAGGGATTGTGCGAGTTGGTGTGTAGATGGTCCTCTATGAAAATAATCGCCCCCGGACTGATAGTAGCCACTAACTACTATAATTTATACACTTTTGATCAGTATTCGATGACGAATACTATTTTATGCGAATTGAGATAAAAAAGGTGAACTGTTGGGATAGTTGAAATTGGAAATAAATCTTATCATCTATACAGTCCGGTTATGGATACGATGAAGCTATGTGCCACACCCTCTTCGCAGACGTTTTCCTTCTCCTTAGATGTGTAAACAACTTATTATTATGTTGAATATTATTGCATTAAAAAAGATTACATTTGGAAGCTTTAAGTTTTCAAATTTAAATTTTTCTATGTGTTCATCCCCTGTTCAACGTTACAGTTTGCAAGCTAGTGATCAATGCAGAGAAATCTGCAGTAATAATCTGCAGCGTTTTTTGCTAATGTCGACGAAGTTGGCGGTCCTGAGGAGGATGTGAAAAGAGGACAACATTGTCTTATCTTCTGCACATGTGTTTTTATTCGGGAAGTGTATTCCTTTTCCGTTCGCTTCACTCTTATCTCAAGGGCACCATTTACACGAGTCGTATGTCAACTTCTCGAAGGAGTTACGATCTCAGTTAGAGATGGCGAACAATCCTTACTTCGAAATAACGTTCAGAAGGTATATCGACGGGTAAATACTATACTACTACTGCTATTATTGGTTTATCATTTTCTATAATGAACCTTTGGAATCAACCACGAAAAAAATTCAACCCCCACCTCAAAATTAGTTGGTTTACGTTTCAAGGTAAGGAGAATCCAAAAAACGCTGCAAATTATTACACAATGGTTTATTATTTTTCTATATAGATCACTCGTCTGAAAAGCCACCAACCATCCAACGTGAAGAAAAGCATCGATCGCATTTCGGTCAGCTAAAATTTGAACGGAGATTAGGCCTCTTTTGCGATACAGACTCGTGTTTCTGATTTATCGCACGTCCAACCCTTAAATTCTCGTAGGGAGCGAACGGTTTGTCCTACAGGGCTCCGCGTGGTCTCAAAAAATTCGAAAAATTCTATACTAAATTGAAGGAAAAAACAATACCTATATATGAAAATTTCTTGAGTTAGGGCGTTTTCAAAATTTCAAACCCTATTTTTCAACCCTTAGAAGTGACCTACATCAACCAAAATCTTCGGGGCACAACTAGACCCCAAATTTCATTAAAATCGGTCAATGCTAAGTGGGGAAAGTGCCGCGGCGGAAGGCCAAATTTTTATTCGATTTTTATATTCTACGTACTTTGAAACGTAAACCAACAAATATTGAGGGGGCGTTAAAAAATGTGTTATCTTGGTCGATTTCAAAGGTTCATTATTGAAAATAATAAACCTAAATTGAATCCAAATTTGGCCGTACGCGGAACTTTCCTTAGTTTCCATGGGCCGATTGATGAAATTTTGTAATTAGGCTCCATTTGGTGTCTGGTTGTGCTCCGCAGCGTTTGGTTGATGTCAGTCACTTCTAAGGGCTGCAATTTTCCAAACGCCTTAGCTCAAAAAATTTCGATGTAAAGATATTGTTTTTTCATCAATTTAAAATAGTATTGAATGTGACCACCCAGAGCCCTGTATGACTAACCGTTCGCTCTCTATGAGAAGTTAAGGTTTGGACTTACGATAAATCAGAAACACGAGTGTGAATCGCAAAAGAAGCCTAATCTCAGTTCGAATTTCAGTAGACCAAAATGCGATCGTTGTTCGTTTCTTTGACTTGTACTAAGTTTCGCGTCCTTAGCAACCAGTAATCAAATTTCCTAATGAAGGTACCCATAACTACCAATTTCTTCGAGTCGAGTGTGAAGTGTTTATTTCTTCCAAATAAACTCGATTATGAAGCGAAAATATGATTCGTAGGCAGGGCAATGGCAAATCTGTGCTCTTTGCAGGTTAGTGATCTATACATAAAAATAATAAATCTATGTGGAAATAATAAACACGCTAGCTTTCCCTGTGTCCAACGACCCTAGACCAGTTCTAGGGGGGTTCTTTGTGTCTACTGAAAAAAAAGTGTGCTAATTGGGTGACGCACGTAGTTTCCTCGAATCCATAACCCGCTGGTAGCATTTCCAAGTCGAATTCAACCTTTTCCAACTCAAATTCAACCTATTCAACGCTGGTATAGCATTTCCAAGTCGAATTCAACCTTTTCCAACTCAAATTCAACCTATTCCAAGTCAAATTCAACCTTTCCAAGTCAATTCAACCTTTTCCAAGTCAATTCAACCTTTTGCATGTCAAAGTCAACTTTTTCCAAAACAAATTCAACCTTTTTCACCATTATTAGGGAAATGACGAAAAATACCCACAAGCCCTAAATGTAGTACCAAATGCTTGTCCGTGATTAGGGACTGGGCTGAAAACCTATACATAAAATAAAATCATGTTTTATTAAAAAAGAAATCAACCAAAAATATAATTTATAGCATTTCCAAGTCAAATTCAACTTTTTCCAAGAAGCAGTTTTTGAAGAAAAAAAATGTAATCTATTGATTCAAATTTTTGAAAGACCCTTCCGCCATGAAGAAAAGTGGAAAAAATCGAAGATAAGACTTGCAACAAGTAAGATTTTTAATTTTGAGAATTTTAAAATACTAATTATGTAAAGAAAATCTTACAGACATTTTTCTCACTTCTTTACAGAAATCACTTCTTTGATAAAAGTTTTTCTTTCAAAGGAATGTTTTTTTTTTAATTATATTTTTTGTTGATTTAAAAAAATAAAACATGATTTTGTTTTATGTATAGGTACCTACCTATACATAAAGTGTGTTTGATACTACATTTAGGGCTTGTGCGTATTTTTCGTCATTTCCCTAATAATGGTCTAGAGGTTGAATAAGACTTGGAAATGCTACAGATGATCCGATGCATAGTAGCATATCTAATACATCAATATCTAAGTGCCTTCTTAGCACAACCCTCATAGGGGACCATCAAGAAGCCAATCCGTACAATTCCTGAAAATTTCATCGAAATTGGACAATAACTTCGTATAGCTGTGCCCGTTACCAGGATTCCATGACAGAAACACGGACACAGCCACTGCGCATGCGCAATCGTGTTTCCATGCAGTAGCTATAACATCAACATTTCCACCTAATTTCAATGAAATTGTGCGGGTTGACGTGAAGATGATCTCCTGTGAAAAGCATCACCCCCAGACTGATAGTAGCTGGTGCGCATGCGCAAACATGAATTCCTTCAATAGCCATAACATCTACAATCACCATCTGATTTTCAGGGTTTGTGCGGGTTGAGATGTAGATGGTCCCCTATGAAAATCATTGCTCCCGGATAGATAGTAGCCATTGCACATGTGCAAACGTGAATTACCATGTAACAGCCATAACTTCTATGTTTTTCATCCTAATTTGATGAATTTTTCAGATATTATGCGGATTGGTGTGAAGATAGTTCTCTATGAGACTCATCGCCCTCGCACTAACAATAGCCACGGTGCATGCGCAAACATAAAATCCTTGTAATAACCACCACTTTCAAGAAAACATATTGTTTAGTAATGCATGCATTCCAGGGGACGTCCCATTGGATAAGCATTGGATCAGTTTAACCAGTTGTTAAGTGATAAAACTGTTTCACTCGATGTAATTTATTTATTACTTTAGGCAAGAAATACTGACCCCCCCCCCCACCATTATCCACCTTAACATTTCTAGCGGCATGGGAGCCTCGAATCTGAAGAGCATTTTAAAATCCATGATCTACGACACCCAACATGCGAATTCGAGTTCACCCCCCCACCGCCACCCCAACACCAACAATGGTGCCAGTATGGCACCAAAGCGGAAATACGTCGTAACATTGAACTTTCATCTGTTAGTTTTAGTGGGCGGTCCGTCGAGGTTCACATCCGTATTCAAGGTGAAACACACAAAAAAAAACACGAAATATGCGGTTTATGGTGTCCTGGCACCATGGTGGCATAACTATTAGTAGTTAATAGCTCCATGGTCGTACAGAGAATAATTCATGAAAATCCGGAGGTATAATGAGAATTTTTCCTTAATTTCAAAGCTTGGGGACAGTTAGTAAGCAGTTAAGGAACCGAAATATTGAAAAATCGGATATTTTGTGAATATTATTCCCCCCACTCGCCCCCTCCCCTTGCGAATTTTGGTACTCGGGTGAAATTATGTACAACTCGGAAGTTATTTGAGTCAAACAAAAAAAGAAACACGCAAATCGGTTGGAAATTGAGGCCAGGGCAGAGTTTACAAGATTACGCCCGCAAACGCACGTTTTTTAATCATTAACCCCCCCTTTCCACCCCTTAAAAAGCAAAATTCAAAATTCTGGCGCCGTAGTGCACAACTAGATAGTTTTTCTCGTCGATGAAAAAAAGAACCACAAAAATCGGTTGAGAACTAAGGGCTGTGCAGAGTACACAAGATTATGCCCGAAAACGCACGTTTTTTGAGCATTAACCCCCCCTTTCCCCCCCTTAAAAGGCAAAATTCGAAATTCCGGCGACGTAGTGCACAACTAGATAGTTTTCCGCGTCGAACAAAAAAGAATCAGGAAAATCGGTTGAGAACTAAGGCCTGGGCAGAGTACACAAGATTTTGTTACACACACACACACACACACACACACACACACACACACACACACACACACACAGACATACACCTATGGTTTTTTTCGCGGATTTGGATTCAGAATGGTCTAAAACGGATTACTGCGTGGTTATTTTTTTTTTCTGTTGAGTGTTGTCCATCTTTACCTCAGATCGATCGCATAAGGACGCCCAAGTCTTACTGTGGGACGTCCTAAAAATGATTCCTAGAAAATTCGTCATGAACGAGTAGGGCTCTCTCCTTTATTATAAACAGGTGGTGGGGTGAATTCCGATCAGATAACGACGGGAGAAATAACTGAAACCAACTATCGAATCAACGGTAAACCGATATTTCAAATCAAACACAACTAGCGATGACACCTCCTCGAAGAAAACGGAATTTCAGGGGGCAAATGCGACATCCCTAGCGGTAACCGGTGAGCTTCCTTCACACTCCATCTGCTTTATAGCTCGTATCATTGTAGATACTGTAGGAGAGACCAAGAAATAGGAAGAATAACAGTAGGGTGGAATCTCAGCCTCGTGCGATAAGACCTAAACAGAGGGTTCAGAAATCTTGATCGCTATTCTGGTTTTTAGTTATCAATCACATTGATATCATATTTGATGAAATATAACGAATGAAGCAACGTAGGAATTGATATTGAATGTTGTAGGAATTTTCCGCCGACATTGCTTGATCCGTATTCGTTAAATATTCGAAGAAAATGTTGATTTAATTGAAGAGATTTGATTGACTCTCATCAGTCAAGTCAAGAGAACTAGTCTGGCTTATATTGTTTCCGAAGCTACCTAGCTAGCGGAAGCAATGCTTTCTCTTTTCAAGGATGAAAGAAAAACGCTGCAAATTATTACACAATGGTTTATTATTTTTCTATATAGATCACTCGTCTGCAAAGCCACCAACCATCCAACATGGAGAAAAACATCGATCGCATTTCGGTCAGCTAAAATTTGAACGGAGATTAGGCCTCTTTTGCGATTCACACTCGTGTTTCTGATTTATCGTAAGTTTAACCCTTAAATTCTCGTAGGGAGCGAACGGTTTGTCCTACAGGGCTCCGCGTGGTCTCTGACAATTCAATACTATCTTAAATTGATGGAAAAACAATACCCTCAACATCAGAATTTTTTGAGTTAGGGCGTTTTAAAAATTTCAAACCTTATTTTTCAACCCTTAGAGGTTACCAACATCAGCTAAAATCTTCGGGGCACAACTAGACCCCAAATGGAGCCAACATACGAAATTTCATCAAAATCTGTTACAGATAACTGAGGAAACTGGCGCGGAAACGCTAAAATGCGCTTATAATTCAAAATCAACTGTCGAAATCGATATCCGAAATAAACTTGTTGGGTAGTGATGAGTATTTTTCAATGCAGAATCCAATAGAACCATTTTTGGATCGGTTACACGTCTTCTTGGGTTTAAAATTAAAAACCGGGGCAATATCGTGAAATATGTTGCCAGAAATTGTATGTATATTCTTTTTACAGGTCAATGAAATTTGAAACATTGTTTACGGATCATTAAACGATGGAATTGAAGTAAAAAATGCTGCAAATTATTACACCAAGGTTTATTATTTTTCTATGTAGATCACTCGTCTGCAAAGAACACGGCTTTGCCATTGTCACCACCAACCAACATGATGAAAAACATCGATCGCATTACGGTCAGCTAACATTTGAACAGATATTAGGCCTCTTTTGCGATTCACACTAGTGTTTCTGATTTATCGTACGTCCAGCCCTTAAATTCTCGTAGGGAACGAACGGTTTGTCCTACTGAGCTCCGCGTGGTCTAAAATATCTATACGGCTCCGCTTAAATTCTAAAAATTCTATAGAATCTTAAATTGATGGAAAAACAATACCTTTATATCGAAATTTTCTGAGTTAGGGCGTTTTCAAAATTCATTTTTGAACCTTCAGAAGTGACCTACATCAACCAAAATCTTCGGGGCACAACTAGACCCCAAATGGAGCCTAAATGCTAAATTTCATCGAAATCGGTAAAAGCTAACTGAGAAACCTGGCGCGGAAACGCTAAAATGCGCTTATAATTCAAAACCAACCGTCTAAATCGATATTCGAAATAAACTTTTAGGGTAGTGATGAGTATTTTTCAATGCAGACTCCAACAGAACTTTTTGGAAAATTACACTACCTCAGGAAACGCGATTCCCCAGCATGTCCATGTGGCTTCAGAGAAGAAACTGCTGAACACATCATGAGAGAATGTGACCTCTATGATGAGGAGCGAAATAATATGTGTGGCCAAAGATCGTATGGAGGGCCATTGGGGAACCTTTTTTCTGATACCAATTGATACAAACGCCTAGAAACATTTGCAATGAAATGGCACGCGAAAAGAGGCGAAGGAACGGAAATACAGGGAACAGTTAGATAATTCAGTGTATATCAATATCCTTGATCTACTGATTTCTGGACAGCAAGCAACCAACCCATAAAAGCTGCCACCTCCGCGAGGTCCATCCTGGGCATGGGTCAAGTCCAACCCCATGGCGAACGGCACATTTTTGACATAATACATGTAAATTAACACGGCCCGCTGTACCTCCTCACCAAATAAAATGGTGATTTCAGAATGATTGTAAAGGGCCCTTGTAGGCCTTAGACACAATCTATCAATACAGATAGCGGACGGACGGCCAAAATACTATTCGATTTTTGGATTCTACGTACCTTGAAACGTAAACCATCAAATTTTGAGGGGGTGTTGAAATTTTTTTTCTTGGTCGATTCCAAAGGTTCATTATAGAAAATAATAAACCAAAAGAACCACGAAAATCGGTTGACAACAAAGGCCTGGGCAGACGACACAAGATGGGGAATCTGCCTCAATTTTAGATTCTGGAATTTCAAGTCAAATCCTATAATAGGGCCCAAGAATAACACTAGGAATAACCAAGGGGAAAAAATTACCGTAGGGGAAAATGCCTAAACAAATGGAACCTCTGTTACAAAACACCGCAAAACAAACGCACGTTTTTTGAGCATTAAACCCCTCCCCTCCCATTTCACCCCTTACAAAGCAAAATTCGAAATTCCGGCGACGTAGTGCACAACAACTAGATAGATTTCCGCGACGAACAAGAAAAGAACCACGAAAATCGGTTGAGAACTAAGGCCTGGGCAGACGAGACAAGATTTTGTGAACACACACACCCAGACATACACCTATGGTTTTTTTTCGCGGATTTGGATTCGGAATGGTCTAAAACGGATTACTGTGTGGTTATTTTTCTTTCTGTTTAGTGTTGTCCTCCTCCACCCCAGATCAATCGCATAAGGACGCCCGAGTCTCACTGTGAGACGTCCTAAAAACGTCTGCCAAGTTGGGTGGGCAGTATAGCTTCCTCACTCATTGTAACATGGACGTTTAGAATCAGTTGGCGAAAAAATTATGATTCAAAGAGTTATTGAATACCAAAATATTGGCGATAATATGCGGGATAGGGTTGCAGGTATTAATGTTTATAATAGTGTTGTAAATAGTTGTGGTATATAAACCACTGAAATAAAAGAACGATAGTAGTGTGGAAAGAACCACACAATCCCTGAAAATTTCATCAAAATTGGTTGAATAGTTGCGGAGTTTTGGTTGTAACAATAAATTTAAAGTTCGCGCATGCGCAGCGGCTATTGCTTGACCAATTTGATTGAAACTTATAGGGTGTCTCTTAGAAGTTAGTCCCTAACTAACCTCCAAATTTGAGCAAAATCGGTTCATTAGAAACCGAGGTTCCAGGAAATTCACGTTTGCGCATGCGCACTCGCTCCTATTGGTCCGAAGGTGCTGAAATTGATAGGGGACCGTCTAGGACCTAACCCGCACAATCCCTGAAAATTTCATCAAAATCGGACCACAGGTTTGTATAGTTTTGCCCGGGACAAGGATTGACCACAGACAGACCGACAGACAGACAGACACGGAACCAAAATTGTTCGGGAAGCTCTAAAACGCAAAAAGCAAGTGGAAATTTTGATTTTGGAGGACATTTTTTTTTTTTTTTTTCACTTCTTTCACGAATACACAGCTTTCCTACCTTCGGTAGTGAGGAAAAAAAAATTATAATAATAATTTCGTGCTGGGGCAAGTGTTAGGAGAGGCGCACTGCCTTGTGTGAGCGCCTTGTCTTCTTAGTTGTCTCCAAACGAGCGGTGAGAATGCTTTTCCATGAAGCGTATTTGTGCTGGGAATTCTGACACGTTGAAATCAGAGCCCTCACAAGTCACGCAGTTACATCACATTGTGCGCCGATTTCCGTTTGGCCTAAAAACGTAGAATCTCTGCGGGAAACCGGTTCCTCGAGATTCGGGTCAGAAGGAGCCGCGATTCGCGACCTGAGGGGGGGGGGTCCACCGACTGACCTTGACCGCCAGAGAGCGCAGGCAAGGCCGGGCCGCCACAGTCAACTTGACCCCGCGCCGCTGCCTCAGCGAACCCGAGTCCGTCGATCCCGTTTTTGGGGAATTTTCTAGAAGCAATTTCGAGGCCTCTGAATTTCTCCAGCTAATAGGAGGAGGCTTCAAAGCCTTTCGGTTTATTATTTTCAATAATGAACCTTTGGAATCGACCAAGAAAAGATTTAACACCACCTCAAAGTTTGTTGGTTTACGTTTCAAGGTAAGTAGAATCCAAAAAACGCTGCAAATTATTACACAATGGTTTATTATTTTTTATTTTTCTATTTAGATCACTCGTCTGAAAAGCCACCAACCATCCAACGTGAAGAAAAGCATCGATCGCATTTCGGTCAGCTATAATTTGAACGGAGATTAGGCCTCTTTTGCGATTCACACTCGTGTTTCTGATGTATCGCACGTCCAACACTTCTCAAATTCTCGTAGAGAGCGAACGGTTTGTCCAACAGAGCTCCGCGTGGTCTCAAAAAATTCTAAAAATTCCATACTATCTAAAATTGATGGAAAAACAACACCTTCACATCAAATTTTTAGGACGTCCCACAGACACTGGGCCACAGTAAGACTTGGGCGTCCTTATGCGATTGATCTGGGGTAAAGTTGGGGCAACACTCAACAGAAAAATAATAACCACACAGTAATCCGTTTTAGACCATTCTGAATCCAAATCCATGAAAAAAACCGTAGGTGTATGTCTGTGTGTGTGTAGGTGTATGAGTGTGTGTAACTAAATCTTGTGTCGTCTGCCCAGTAGGTCGATTCTGTAATTCGCTATTTGGTTGACGTTATGGCGTCGGATTCGGTATCCCTCCCGTGCAACGACAGGTCGATAACGAAATTGGAATTCTGTAATCGGGCATAGCGAAGTTTGGTCGTTGCATTTCAAAATAACGACGTCGCTATGTGATCCGACCATATTTCGGTCTAGAGCGAGCGAAAGGTAGCAACGCGTGATTTTTAGCCAATGGGAAGACGTATTGATAATAGTTTCCAATTTCGTTATCACGGGTTTTTGAACTTCACTGCAGTTTTACAAAATATCGGATTCATATTTTTTGCCGTGGTGAATATACAAAGGAATGACGCGTAAAAACGGAATTTTTCTTGTGATTAGTGCTTTTATATCACGGAATAATGATAAATGGAAGGAATTCCTTTTCATATATCGAATTCATCAGTCACATTGGTATGAATTTCGTCCGTCCTCGATGCTTCGAATAATCAACTGCCTGTCCATCTTACTACAAGGTAATGAATCGTCTTGTTATTTATCGTTTATACATACTCACACATCCATACTTATTGGTACTTTTAACTACTTTGAGTGAGAAGACCATAGCTAACTGCCTAATTGTGTGCGGTATACATTATTGTTACAGATTCCGGGAAACAAGTACCTACCACCTACTAACGAACATTTCTGAGTTCCCGATGTCTTTTCAGAACAAAATAGATGTATTTACCTCTCAATGGTGAAAAAAACCTAATATCACTTCAAAATTTATGAATCGCTGTTTTAGTCTTTAAAGTTTCATGTACGTTATAAGACTGAATGAACATAATATTGTATTCAATAAAACGTAAGATTCATGACGTAATTTATTTATCTGCCTTCACATTCATATTTCTTCAAGTCAATTTTATGTTACAATTTTCATCTACCTCGTCATATTCTCTCCTACCGTCGATGTCGATTACGGATATAAACAATCGTAAATTCGTGGTAAATATTTTCTCGAGGTAAGTTGGTATTAAAAAGAGCATTATCAGCACAATTATTTTAGCAAAAAATTATCAATTTTAGGTTTTTTTTTCATTTTAGGAAGTTTTTATGCTGACACACATTTTATAAAATAGTTAAAAATTTAACTAGGATCTACCTATTTTAATTTTACGTACTTACCTACCAATTTCCGAAAATGACAGTATAATTATTTTTATTGTTTTAACCTCACTTATTGTCACATGGACATCATCATTCAATGTTGATTTAAAAAATTCTGATGATAGTTTGATGGGTTGTCAAAAACTCAATTCCATTGAAAATACTCCCTTGACTATGTTCAATAGAGTACATGAATTCCTATACGAATTAACAGCTTGAAATAATGTAAATACTACGATTTTTGTTTAATACAATTGTAGAAAAAAATCAAGTGACACACATCAAAACGGCGAATAAACTGCTCATTAGACGGTCGGATATTATTTTTTAAATATTCACCAGAACTTATGTAAGTATGTATCAATTTCATTCTCAAAATGATTTGATTAACAAAACTAATAACCCACAATACGGAAATGCACACAGCAACTCGGAAACTGAAATGTGACTTCGAATAGGTTAGGAATTAAAGAGCGTTTTAGGCTGCTTTTTCATAAAGACGGTTGTCGTAACCCATACCGGGGGGGTTTCGAGCCGTCGAGATGGTAATGACACTTTTCGGCCAAAATAGCGACGACTGAGCGACAGTTGTCGCTATTTCGCGTCTGCAGAATCGCGATCGTCGCTATTAATCGTTATTGTTATCATAACGACACTTCATTGTCGCTATTATCCCATAACGAGTTAGAGAATCGACCTGCAGGCCTTAGTTCTCGACCGATTTTCGTGGTTCTTTTTTGTTTGACGCGGAAAACTATCTAGTTGAGCACTACGGCGCCGGAATTTCGAAATTTGCCATTTATGGGGGGGAAAGGGGCGTTGAAGCTTCAAAAACGTGCGTTTGCGGGCATAATCTTGTAAACTCTTCCCAGGCCTCAATTTCCAACCAATTTGCGTGTTACTTTTTTGTTTGACACAAATAACTTCCGAGTTTTACATGATATCACCAGAGTATCAAAAGTCGCGAGTGGAGGGGATGAGTGGGGGGATAATATTCACAAAACATCCGATTTTTCAATATTTTGGTTCCGTTACTGCTTACTAATTGTACTCAAGCATTGAAATTGAGGAACAATTCTCACTATACCTCCGGATATTCATGAATTATTCTCTGTGCCACCATAAACCGCATATTTTGTGGGTTTTTTTGTGTTTCACCTTGAATACGGATGTGAACTTTGACGGACTGCCTACTAAAACTAAAAGATGAAAGTTCAATGATACCACTTATTTCCGCTTTGGTGGCAGACTGGCACCATTGGTGGAGGTTGGGGGGGTGAACTCGAATTCCCATGTTGGGTGCACTATTTCTTGCCTAAAGTAATAAATAAATCACATCGAGTGAAATAGTTTTATCGCTTACCAACTGGTTTACATTGATCCTCCACTTATCCAATGGGACGTTCCCTGGAATGCATGCATTACTAAACAATATGTTTTTGAGTTAGGGCGTTTCCAAATTTCAAACCTTATTTCTCGACCCTTAGAAGTGACCTACATCAACCAAAATCTTTGGGGCACAACTAGACCCCAAATGGAGCCAACATACCAAATTCCGTCAAAATCGGTCAATGCCAAGTGGGGAAAGTGCTGCGGGCGGACGGACAAATTTTCATTCGATTTTTGGATTCTACGTACCTTGAAACGTAAACTAACAAATTTTGAGGGGGTGTTGAAATTTTTTTCTTGGTCGATTCCGAAGATTCATTATTGAAAATAATAAACCAAAATCCTGAAGAATAGCGTTGGTCACAATTTTTTACGCTGTATTTTGGGGAAATGAAGGGGGGAGTAACCTTTTCGTGAAAAACCCCGTCTGGTACCAAATTTCGCTTATTTACAGGGCTCGGTGATCTTCCCGTAACCTCAACTGGACCCCCTCCAATTACAGCAGCTTCCATAATTATGTTTATAGCTAAACAATGATAAATAAGCATGTGAGTCTTGTTGAAAAAATGTTGAACCATCCCCCAAAATTCTCTTACGAAGATACAACTCTAGAAATGATGACGTATATCTTAAATATGCACCCAAAACAGTAGAAATTATCAATACATTAGTGAGAGAGTGTTCATTGAGTTACGAGGGTCATCCAGAAAGTAAGGTTACAAGGGCTCCTGAGGTTGGGGGAAATTTTCTTTTTCAAATTTGGTGCACCTACTGTGAAAGGGAGTTCGTAACGGTCAGTTTGCTTCGCCCCGCGTTTATTTCGGCCGTTTTTTTTTAGTTACAGTAAAAGTTTCCAATGGAGAGGTCATCTCGCGCTCCCGCCAACTCCCGTCCGTGCGAGATCCGAGCGGTCATTCGTTTTTTCACTTTGCAGAATAATACCGCGGCTAACATCCATCGCAAGCTCGTCGAAGTTTATGGTGGTGATGTGATGAGTCGACAACATGTCACAGAATGGGTCAGGTTGTTTAGAGAGGGCCGTACTGAGACTCACGACGAGCAAAGGAGTGGGAGGCCATCAGTGATTTCTGAGGAACTTGTGCAAAAAGTTGAAGAACAAGTGCGAAATGACCGCCGTGTGACACTTGACGACCTTCACGAAAAATTTCCTGATATTTCTCGAAGTCTCCTTGGTGATATTGTTTCGGAAAAACTTGGTTACAAGAAGTTGTGTGCGAGACGGGTACCCAGAATGCTCACACCGGAGCACCGTCAAAATCGTGTGACTGCGGCTCGTGAATTTTTGGATCGTTTTGCACAGGAGGGAGAAGCTTTTTTGGACTCTATTGTGACAGGGGATGAGACGTGGGTGTGTCACTACACCCCAGAAACCAAAAGACAATCACTTCAGTGGCGTCATTCTGCCTCCCCTCCCACCAAAAAGTTCAAAACGACCCATTCAGCCGGAAAAGTCATGGCATCTGTTTTCTGGAACCATAAGGGGCTCCTTCTAGTGGATTTCATGCCTAAAGGGACTACCATTAACGCAGTAGCTTATTGCAATACCTTAAAAAAACTGAGAAGAGCCATCCAGAACCGCAGAAGGGGAAGGCTGGCCAAGGGAGTGAGTCTCCTGCACGACAACGCCAGGCCTCACACCGCACGTGTTTCACAGGAGCTGCTGACTTCGCTTGGATGGGACATTATCACCCATCCACCCGACTTGGCACCTTCAGATTACCATCTCTTCACTAAACTGAAGGAGTTTTTGGGAGGGAAACGATTTTCCAATGATCAGGAGGTCGAGGAAGCTGTGGAGAAGTGGCTGAAAGAGGTGGCGGCGGAGGTATACAACACAGGCATACAAAAGCTGGTGCCCCGACTACAGAAATGTCTCGATCTTGACGGCGATTACGTTGAAAAATAGTTCACTATATTTGTGAAGTATCCTGTGAATTTCTTTCAAATACAAAAATTTTTCGATTTTACTCAGGTGTTGTAACCTTACTTTCTGGATGACCCTCGTATTGTGAAAAACACTGTTGAGCTTCACCATATGGTATAGTCACTTGCTTCACAAATTGGACTCAATGAAACGTACTTACCAAATTCGATGGATAGTGGTTTACCAAAATTCTTTCACTAACCTGAAAAACAAAAATATGGTATTAGTTGAGAACTGAAGTGGTATTTTTCATTCTTAAATATGTACGAACATAATGATCGACAACGGCATCCTCATTCGGTATTCCAAGAAAATTAAGCCAATGGTGTGCGCGCGGGTCGGAAAAACTGTTTTTTGTTATTTTAAATCTAAACTAGACCTCATTCTGAGAATTTTGACACCAACCGCGACCTTCTAGCGTGAGAAGACCTTTTTCAATGATTTTTCAAGGTTTCTAATGTTTATGACGTCAGAGTTGGCTGGGGGTTCCCGTCCTGGCGGGAGGGGCGCGTGACGTCATAAACATTCGAAACTTTGGAAAATAATAGGAAAAGATCAACTCGTCCAAGAAGAGAACGGCTGGTGTCAAAATTCTCTGGATGAGGTCTACTTTCGATTAGAAATTTAAAAAAAAATTAGGCGCAGCCCTATTGCATCGGGCTTAAAATGTTTAAGCAGAAAGTTGACGAAAACTCAAGTTCAGGCCAAGGAAAAACATATTTGATGATCCTTAGGTGAAACGTTTATGGAGAATGAAAGGTAATTCATTGTTCTGTTCAACGATATCGTCATTTTGCCTCCGAGTTTACCGAGGTAGCAGAAGCTTTGTTTTCGCTTTTCAAGGTTGAAAAAGAAAAAAAGAAAAAAAAACGCTGCTAATTATTACACAATGGTCTATTATTTTTCATATTGATCACTCGTCTGCAAAGCCACCAACCATCCAACATGAAGAAAAACATCGATCGCATATCAGTCAGCTATAATTTGAACGGAGATTAGGCCTCTTTTGCGATTCACACTCGTGTTTTTAATTTATCGTACGTCCAACCCTTAAATTCTCGTAGGGAGCGAACGGTTTGTCCTTCAGGGCTCTGGGCGGTCTCAAAAAATTCTATAGAATCTTAAATTGAAGGAAAAACAATACCTTTATATCAAGATTTTTTGGGTTAGAGCGTTTTCAAAATTCATTTTTGGACCCTTAGAAGTAACCTACATCAACCAAAATCTTTTGGACACAACTAGACCCCAAATGGAGCCTACGTACGAAATTTCATCAAAATCGGTCAATGCTAAGTGGGGAAAATGCGTGTCCGTCGGACGGACGGCCAAATTTTTATTCGATGTCTGGATTCTACGTACCATGAAACATAAACTAACAAATTTTGAGGCGGTATTGACAATTTTTTTTCTTAGTCGATTCCAAAGGTTCATTATTGAAAATGATAAACCAAAATGTTCTCCAAAATCATAATTTCCACTAGCGTTTTACGTTTCAGAACAAGTTTGGTTCCGTGTCTGTCTGTCTGTCATGAAATTCTTGTCATAGCAATGCAATAACTTATACAATTCTCGTCCGATTTCGAAGAAATTTTCAGTGATAGTGCGGATTGGCGTGTAGGTGAGAATCATCACTCCCGGACTGATAGCAGCAGTAATGACCATTTAAGGAAACAAGATCTTAAACTTTGGTTAAAACTCAACTGTTAGTCATGAATCCCAAATTAACATAGATAAAATCATTTCATATCACTTTATAACTATCGAGTCAACCTTCCATGGTGAAAGCTTGACACGGAAATTGGAGCCGTGAGAAATTTAATGTTCGTGTAGTGCCACGGAATTTCAATTTAGGAAATGCACGAATTTCAAGCTGCAGTAGGAGGGAAATCATGTCACTTTTGAGGGGAGAAATTCGCGAAAAATTATATTACGCGCGGGAATTTGTTTGAGGATAAGAGATAAGTAGTTCAATGTTCTACAGAAGAGTGCGCCAAAGGGATGCAAAGTTTCTGTGGCAGAGCTATAGTGATCCATTCCACAACCATCTGTCAAGTTAGTCTAACAGGGAACGAATGGCAGGTCCTACAAAGCTCGGGGTGGTCTCATTCGATTCTAAAACCTGTTGACCATCTTAAAATATACCAACAGTGGAGTCAAACCGATTTTGTAATTTATATTTTCCTACCAATCAGTTTGCATACCTTTTTAGGACGTCCCACAGTAAGACTTGGGCGTCCTTATGCGATCGATCTGGGGTGAAGGAAGACAACACTCAACAGAAGAAAAAAAATAACCACACAGTAATCCGTTTTAGACCATTCTGAATCCAAATCCGCGAAAAAACCATAGGTGTATGTCTGTGTGTGTGTGTGTGTGTGTATGTGTGTGTGTGTGTGTGTAACAAAATTTTGTGTACTCTGCACAGGCCTTAGTTCTCAACCGATTTTCCTGGTTCTTTTTTTGTTCGTCGCGGAAAACTATCTAGTTGTGCACTACGTCGCCGGAATTTCGAATTTTGCCTTTTAAGGGGGAGAAAGGGGGGGTTAATGCTCAAAAAACGTGCGTTTTTGGGCATAATCTTGTGTACTCAGCCCAGGCCTTAGTTCTCAAACGATTTTCGTGGTTCTTTTTTCGTTTGACGCGTAATACTATCTAGTTGTGCACTACGGCGCCGGAATTTTGGATTTTGCTTTTTAAGAGGGGGAAAGGGGGGGTTAATGCTTAAAAAACGTGCGTTTGCGTGCATACTCTTGTAAACTCTGCCCAGGCCTCAATTTCCAACCGATTTGCGTGTTTCTTTTTTTGTTTGACTCAAATAACTTCCGAGTCTTACATGATTTCACCAGAGTACCAAAATTCGCAAGGGGAGGGGGTGAGTGGGGGGATAATATTCACAAAATATCCGATTTTTCAATATTTTGGTTCCTTTACTAGTTACTAATTGTACCCAAGCTTTGAAATTGAGGAAAAATTCTCGTTATACCTCCGAATTTTCATGAATTATTCTCTTTACCACCATGGAACTAATAGTGGTGCCACCATGGTGCCATGATGCCATAAACCGCTTATTTCGTGGTTTTTTTTGTGTTTCACCTTGAATACGGATGTGAACTTCGACGGACTGCCTACCAAAACTAACAGATGAAAGTTCAATGTTACGACGTATTTCCGCTTTGGTGCCAGAGTGGCACCATTGTTGGCGTTGGGGTGGTGGTGGTGGGGGGGGGGGGGGGTGAACTCGAATTCGCATGTTGGGTATCGTAGATCATGGATTTTAAAATGCTCTTCAGATTCGAGGCTCCCATGCCGCTAGAAATGTTAAGGTGGATAATTGTGGGGGGGGGGGTCAGTATTTCTTGCCTAAAGTAATAAATAAATTACATCGAGTGAAACAGTTTTATTTCACCTAGAATACAGATGTGTACCTCGACGGACTACCTACTAAAACTAATAGATGAAGGATCAATGTTACGACGTATTTCCGCTTTGGTGCCAGACTGGCACCAATGTTGGCGTTGGGGAGGTGATGGTGGGGGGGGGGTGAACTCGAATTCGCATGTTGGGTGTCGTAGATCATGGATTTAAAAATGCTCTGCAGATTCGAAGCTCCCATGCCGCTAGAAATGGAGCTAAAGATAAAGGCTATGGTGGATAAAGGTGAGGGGGGGGGTCACTATTTCTTGCCTAAAGTAATGAATAAATTACATCGAGAGAAACAGTTTTATCGCTTACCAACTGGTATAACTGATCTAATGCTTATCCAATGGGACGTCCCCTGGAATGCATGCATTACTAAACAATATGTTTAGTGATACGCTCTTCGGCAATTTTATATCAAATTAGGACTCTACTTTAAATAGTTTTACTAAAATGAAAAGACGATTTCAATCGAAATAGGACATTATGTTATTCTAAAATGAGCTCTATTTTCCAATTTAGAGCCTATTGCGATAACAAAATGATGATTTGGAGTAACGTATAAAATTTACTCCACGCTACCTTCAAAGGCCTATAGAATAGCGCTACCTTTCTAGGGTTGATGAGTTATTACTTAGTACAAAAAAAACTTCTCAAAAAAATCTTAAATTGATGAAAATAAAGCATTTCCAAGCCAAATGAAACCTTTTCCAAGTCAAATGAAAACTTTTCCAAGCCAAATGAAACTTTTTCCATGTCAAATGAAACTTTTTCCAAACATAGTGTATTTCTGTAAAGTAAACAATCGTGGATGAATAATACATAACAAAATTTCAGAAATTCAGTCTTAGGGGTCTTATTCAACGTTTAAACGGAGACACAGCTAAGCTTAGCTCAAGTTTGAAACTCCGTTTAAACGACAGATCCCGTTTGGCGGGTGTACAAGTCCTTATCAGTTCGGTTTAGCAAACTGGAGCTTAGGAATCTGGAGATGACGAAGACGAAGAAGTCGTGGAAACGTAATGGGGTAAACTATACGGGTTCCATGCCCGCCACAGTAGTTCCATGGTCGTCACCACACATTTTCGATGGGTTTCAAGGCAGAAGTTGGAGTTAGCAACAACAACAAATACATATTTCGCGCGTTTTGTGTTGTTTGTATAACCTCTCTCGCTCAATCTCTGTTCTCTTTCTCTTCTGCGTCATAATACCCTTTGTCCATTCAATCGAACGTAATCTTTTCCGAGTTGTCGTCTATGAAATGACTGATAGGAAAAGAGCTACTAATTTCACGAAGTCGGAAGAGAGTCATCTACTACGAGTGGTCAGAAAACACTCACAAATCGTGAAAAACAAGAAGACAGATGCTGTTAATAATGCTGCCAAGCTAAAAGAATGGGATTTATTATTATTATTTATTATTATCAGTACCAACGTCGGAGAGGTGCGGGACGCTGCAGCGCTACGTTGAAAATATGAGAACTTGAAGAAACGTAAGTATTCTATTAATTTAGTTTTCATATTTCGACGGTATTACGACTTATCAAGATTTATACAGGGTGTCCCAGAGTGTAAGATTTATGCAGGGCGTCCCAGTAACTACGCATAGAAAAATAGTGGTGAGTGATGTACCACACGTGTGGTTTTATCTCAATTTTGGCACAATCCCTCGAGTGCGCATCTTTGAGAGCTCGCTGAGCGGGTTGCGCGCGTAAAAAAAAGTAGTAAAAGTATGATAACCATAAAATTTCACGTAGAGCCCTATCTGCAATAAAAAATGGGGGTTCCCATTAGAAAAAAAAATAAAGTTGATCTTGGTTGCACGTTTGCGTTCTACGCATTTTTTTTTTTCAACGCCAAAAAATATTCAATTTTCTTTGTCCACAATTAGAGAAAATAAGTAGAGGGAGTTTAGTTACTGGGGCACCCTGTATTATGTAGGTACGACAAAATGAAGACCTTAATTTACCCATCTATGTTTATGTATTGATCAAGATGTCGACATTCCACCCGTTACTATCAAAGAGATTAAGCTCATAATCGATAAGGAAATCAGTCCAAAAAAGGCTCCTGGCTACGACGTTGTGGAAGATTGACGAGGTCATAATGATTCCTAAACCTGGAAAGCCTCCCACGGAGCCAAGTTCGTACAGACCAATCTCACTTCTACAGTATCATCAAAATTATTTGAAAAACTAATCCACAAGCGCCTAGTACCCATAATCGCAGAATGCAAACTGTATCCAAGGCACCAGTTTGGCTTTCGACAGAAATATTTCACGTTCGATCAAGTCCGTAGAATAACACATATAATTGAACAAGCCTCATCTGCTCAGCCGTCTTCCTTGACGTCGCTCAGGCGTTTGACAAAGTTTGGCATGAGGGACTCAACTACAAGCTGTGCAAAAATCTACCAACAAAGTATGCTGAGCTGCTTCAGTCTTTTCTCACCAATCGCTACTTCAGAATAAAGCAAGAAGACGCCTACTCAGAGCCAAAGCTAATCAATGCAGGAGTCCCACAAGGGAGTGTTCCTGGACCGCTCTTGTATGTCCTATATACCAGTGATCTCTCAGAAATTGGAATGAACACCACAGCCACCTTCGCAGATGATACAGCGATTTTGGCAGTCGGAGAATGTAACACTGAATCCACCAACAAGTTGAATCAATCAATATCCAGCATACAAAAGTGGACAGCAAAATGGAGAATCAAAATAAATGAAACTAAGTCGGTACATGTCGATTTCACTAACAAGAGAATCGAGTATATTCCGGTACATTTCATGGGAAAAGTTATTCCGAATGCTAATGAAGCCAAATACCTAGGCATGACACTAGACGCCAAACTTAGATGGAAAGCCCATGTCAAAAAAAAAGGAAGAACTCCTTCTAAAATTCAGAAAAAATGCATTGGCTAATGGGGAGACGGTCGAAGTTGTCAATCCAGAACAAGCTTACATTGTACAACCAAGTCCTTAAACCAGTCTGGACATATGGAGCTCAGCTTTGGGGCTGTACGGCTCAGTCAAATCGAGAAATCATCCAAAGATTCCAGAACAATGTGCTAAGAACGGTGGTCAATGCACCATGGTACTTTCGAAACGAACGTCACTATCATGAGCTTCGGGTCGAAACAATAAACGATGCTATATGGGTCATTTCAAAATTTGGGGTTATTTTGTCCTCGAACTTTTCCATAAATTATTGTTGAAGTTTTTATGTTTTTTCTCCCGTAAACGTCCTTTGTTTTGGCCACTGAGGCAGATCCTGAAGTGGGCGCACACTTTATCAAGTAGTTTCAAATTTATAGAATTTTGAATTTTTTTCCATAATTTCGACTTTGTAGGGAGAGAGAAAACCAAGTGTGAGTTGAACTCATGAAACCTTTTTATTCCTTCAAAATACGAGAATCTTAGTTTAGGAGTCTCTTTTACTTATCGCAATCACAGTCCGAAGCTATAATCTAGGTACATCAGAATTATCAGATTCTTCAAGTCTTTCAATCAGTCTAATCTTTCGTAAAATGTGGGTTAATGAAAAGTCAGAATTATATGACCCAGCGGTGTAAATAGTTCAGGTAACTCTTAAAAATGTAAACGGCTTTGAAAAAAAAAAACTTCTCTCCCTGCAATTCCATCTCTCTTCCTACAAACCAGCCTCTTCCCAGAAGTTGTAGGTAGAGAGGTTGTAGGGAGAGAGATTTGTGAGGTTATCACTCTCTACTGGCCTCACCATTATTGATTCTGAACGTTAGAAAAAATACATAACACTATGGCATTCACAATTGTAATTTGAGTTCAATTAAACTTAGTTGAACACTTACCCTGATGAGTGAGGTGGTTGTAGGGAGAGAGAAAGTATTTACCTACTCTCAAAGCTTCAACACTTCACAACATAACCCACACAACTGGGAGCTTGGAAATTCAACAAACTTCAGTAGCTTCGGAAGCCATCTTGCAGCAGTGTTCACTTTTGTTTTTCATGACACAAAATAATCGTTTTCCAGGAGTGGGCGGGCATTTCAAAAAAATTGTAGGGAGAGAGAATAAAACCTTGTGACAGCATCAAAACATAGCAAAAACGCTTCCAATTCATGGAATTTTCGTTCGTTTCTAATTTATTCCTGAAGAGGAGAGTATCATGGACCAATAACGTTTTTTACTTAAATTAAAATATGAATATAGAGTTCTCCAAAAAATTTCAAAGTTCCCAACCTACCCTCTGTGACAGGTGTAGGGAGAGAGAATTGGGATCATTAATGATTTTTAATTATGTGAGTTAATTGATTAGTGAAAATCATTCTATGTGATCTTTGTAGACACCAACCTGCTGTATCTCCCTGAAAAAATTCTGAATTTCCAAGACAAATAGAGTGTTCACAAAAGCTGCGTGACAAGAAATAACCCCAAATTTTGAAATGACCCATATAGCGACAAGCTGTGAGACACCTACAGCGGCTAAGATGTCACATCAACGAGGAAGCTGTCCAACTCCTTGATACAAGTGATATCTTCAGAAGATTGAAGCGTACCAAACCACTTGACCTAGCTTACTTGTGAAGCAGTGAAGTGAAACATCCACCATAATCAACAAAACTCAGTGATGTATCTTGGTTTTGAATATAAGTCCATATTTTCAAAATAATATTGTTAGTAAGTAATACTTGGTGCAATTAAGAATATTGGAAAAAAATCGATGTTTATCAAGTTGCATATTTCTCAAAGATGATAAATTCAACACTTTTCACAAACAATTTCTCGTGAATACTCCTATGTCTAAAAATCATTGAATTTTCATTTTGGCAACTTCTTTGTACGATAGGTACAATTGCATCGATCTGAAATTTGTAGAGTATCTACCTATCTAGGAACCTCATTTTTTCAATGGATTTCATTTGATTTGGAAAAAGTTTCATTTGGATTGGAAAAGGTTTAATTTGGTTTGGAAATGCTATGATTTAGCATATTTAATGTCCGTGAATATTCATATACGATTCACACGCGTGTTCCCTAAATAATGTTCGTCCCACCTAGGGACGGCACGATACCACCGATGATATATCGGAGTATCGATACTTTTTTGGTATTGATACCGATATTTGTATCGATACTTTTGATGCAAAATTTAAACCGATATATTGGTATCGATACTTTTGCCTAAAATATCGGAGGTATCGATACTTTCTTAACGATATTATCGACAATTTTGCCAGAGTAAATTGGTGAAAAAATACCAAATAAGTAACTAGAAAATAATACCATATATTGTCTGCCACAGAATAACACTCAGGCTCAGAATAGTATAAATTGAAACGATACATCGCCACGATAGCCTCAAAATAGTATCATTATCCAATCTAAACCCGTTTTCCCGAACTTACAAGAAGAGGGAGACATGCAAAATATTAATTGTGATGGCGACATCAGACACGTGCGAACGGCTTATTTCGAATAATAAATAGCATTATTTGTATTGTAACTGATTTATTACTTGATCCTTTCGATTTCTAGTGGAAGGAAAACATCATTTCATTAAACAGATATTTCTTGCAAATAAGAATTGGAATCGAAATAAAATGGAATAATTATTCATTTTTATTATTAAATTTTAAATTATTGGCTTTTATTACATTTTTAATTGCCATTGACTTTTATTGGATTTTAAATTATTGTTTTAAAAAACTACATTGCCTTTTCTTAATTAATAGGGTTTTTATTTGGAGTGAAAAATCATCAGTGGGTTAATTTGAAATATCGGTGGTATCGATAGTTATTGCCGATATTATCAAAGTATCGATATTTTATAATATAGGTATCGAAAAGATGTCGGGTATCGATACTTCCTGAGAAATATCGTATCGAAAGGAGTATCAATACTTTGGAGTATCGTGCCGTCCCTAGTCCCACCTTAAGATCCTTAAAAGAGGCTGACAATCACCATAGACTTTTGAGGTAGCTTCCAGGTTATTGAATCCGTACTTGTCAGGGGAAGGGGTGGTGAGGACTCGTATAGAAGGAACACCTGTTCACCTCCACTGGCAGATGTGGCGGACCGCCAGCTGGTGGACGAGACTACCATCAGCTGTTGTTTCGTCGGACAGCGAATCTGAGAGTAGGGTGGGTAGGAAACGAGATTTTTATAATCTACCATAATCCCTATACGGCAATTTGGATCAGTTTTCATACTGCCTTTTGATAATTTTCACTACTATCGCTTCCAAGTCTACCAAAGTAGCTGAAGCTTTGTTGTCACTTTTCGAAGTTGGAAAAAATGTTCCCCAAAATCATAATTTCCAATCGCGTTTTACGTTTCAGACCTTCCCGGACAATTTTGGATCCGTGTCTGTCAGTCATGAAATCCTTGCCACAGCCAACAACTTCTACACTTCTCATCCCATTTCGAAGGAATGTTCAGGGATTGTGCGGGTCAGCGTGTAGATGGTCCCCTATGAAAATCATCACCCCCGGACTGATAGAAGCCACTGAACATGCGCAAACCTGCATTTCCTAGTAACAGCCATAACTTTTCTCTTTTTCCATCCAATTTCGATGACATTTTCTGGGATTAAGTGGGTTGGGGTGAAGATGGTCCCCTATGAAAATCGTAGCCCCCAAATTAAAAGTACAGTCAATTGGGGTAACTTTGAACCACTTTACTTTTTCACTTCATTTAACGCTTACAATTTTATAAAAATGTGTAGTTCCTCAGCTGAATAATTAAAAGCAAGATGAGACCTTCATGTATTAGCCAAAACATCTGGAAAGGAGAAAACGTGCGCCGCGTGCGAACAATAATATTCATCTTTCCAAGTGATTATCAGTGCCCAGTTTTGATAGCCAGTTTTCGTTTCGTTATTAGGAATATCTGCTCTTAAGGCGTGTGTAACATTTTGATTCCATGGTTACTATTTACAGCTGGGTGAGGGGAGGATTAAGAAGGCTGGTCCTCGTTTTATAGTTTACTCGAGTACTTTCATCAGGAGCTACAATCGAATTAAAAACCAACTTGTACATCTTAGTAGGTAGTTTAAGTTGCATATTATTGCTATTATAAGTATTCAAGTATAAAAAGTATGTTTCAAGTACATTTTGGTTTTATTGACCTTTATCGTTAGAACATTTTTAAAAAATTTTTTAAAAAACACATCTATTTAAGATTAATGTTTAGATAGTCTAAATGATGATAGATCATCATGTGGTCAATGTGGTTGGTGCATACCTTAACTGTCTAGTGGATGGGGGTTCACTTTTCCCTTGGTTATACATGGTAATAATCATTCGGCTGAATTTCCATTTGTCATAGGGGCTTGCGAATCTATAATTTGGAAATATGGTACCTATGTATTAATTTGAGGGGTTATTGAGTGAATAACTCTTATTGGGGTAATTGATGAATTGCTACTCACTTGCTGCTTAAGGGTGGGATATTTGAGATTCTTCTCTTGGTTTGCCTTATTCTTCATTCCAAAATTTTTTGGTATTTTCCTTGTGCACTGGAAGGGGGTTATAGGGTAATTATTGGTACCGTAGACTGGGGTGATAGTGATCAATTTCTACAGTTTTTACTTGAAAACTACCAGTGTAATAATTCAAAAAAATCTGAAAAAAATAGTTTATATTCTCCCACATCTTACAAACAGTATCCTATATAAAACTTTGAAATTTTGTTCAATTAAGCTCATTTAAAAAAAAATTAAATTGATCAGTATCACCCCCCCCACATAGGGGGTGATAGTGATCACTAATTTAAAATCGAACTTAAACGTATTAAAAACAATTAAAAATCGAACTTAAACTATTAAAAATTGTTTTTTAGTACCCTGAGGTAAAAAAAAAACCACTAGCAACTCATTTCAGAACAATTTTTGTTGAAAAACTAATGAAAACCAACTCTTTACTTATAAAAATCAGAATCAAGCCGAAATTCAAGACTCGTAATATCCTCTTCAGTATTTTTTATTATAATAAGACAATTTGTGGCACATGTTTGGTAACTGACAAGAAACAACTTATTTTAAAGCACTTGTTGCCAAAAATAATGATGGACCAATCACGTTTTGATAGTTTCGGGGCATTTCGGCCGTGATCACTATCACCCCCTGGAAATTAGTTGTTTTTGTTTTTAACAGATAACCAACTGTAGTAACACGGAAAGAACAAACTAATTGCAGATATTTCATGCTTACCTCTAGTAGAAACAAAATCTTTTCGCTAGAACTTCATCACACAACACCCTACACCGGCACAACAGAAGTTACAATCACAATGTTAGCTGGGCCCGATATCCCCCCAGAGAAGACATTGTTACGAACACATAACACGACCTAACTTTCCAATTTAGGACTGTGTGGAGTTCTGCAATGGCATGCATATGAAAAAAGGCGTGCTGATCAGTATCACCCCAGCATATCAGTATCACCCCAGTTCACGGTATATTATGTAGAGTTTAAGGTTATTACTTGAGGTTAAGTTTTTGTTTTGAAGCTTACTTTTTTGCATGTTGTAGATGTGGTCATCCTTATATGGTGCAATTGGGTCACCAGAGCTCCCTGCTTGGGAATTATTCTTTGGCACTATGATTGAAAACCAAGGAAGGGGTATTATTTAAAATAGCCAGTGGAGAGCTTAACCTTTTCAAACTGGGGAACTTTATGATTTGCCATGTGGTCTTATCCTCCAAGGCAATTGTTGTTAGTTGATGTTAGTGGTTACTATTTGTATTTCTAGTTTTGGGATAACTTGCGAGTAGATTTAATTTTCCAAGCTAATTAATCAGGAAACTTTCAAGCCACCTCCAAAATGAGGTACAATCAGGGCAACTTTGAGCAGGTGCAAAGTTGGCCATTTATGTTCAGGACGTGGAGGCGCATAAATCACATTCACTTTTTCTCCTATAAAACCAAACCTCAGGTCCAAAATTGCACCAGGTGGAAAAATATTGCTGAAGGCGACATCGGACATTCTTGTGTAGGGGTAGTAGCCCCTTGTGTAGGGTAGTAGCCCCTTGTGTAGGGTAGTAGCCACATTTATTTTTTTGATGGTCTAAACTTTTTTTGTGAATATCGAAGTAGACAGTCAAGTATTTTGTTGATGAAAAAAAGAATAATATGTAAGGGAAATTGGTGTTTTAAGAGGAAATCGTCCAGGCTCTTTCTGGACTCAGAATCAAGCCGAGATTATTTTTCAATTGCCGAGTTATAGGAAACCACCCCACCTCTTCTGAGTCATACTCAATGAGCGGTGTGAATAAAAACGAGTAGGACAAGTAAATACTTGAACATATCAAAATAACAAGTAAACGCCGAAATTGAAGTGAATAAAACAAGTACGAGTATTTACTCTTACTCGCGAGTAAATATAGAGACCGGCGTGATATAAGTCCCGATCTATCTGAGGGACTATTACGGTTTGAGAGCGAAAAGTAGATTTTCTCACTTCGCACTTTCTTGATGAGAACACTGATGCAAGGAGTGGAGGATTAACTGCACGGAAAAAGATGGAAATTTTTCTGAGATACGTTAGTGATCCAGGATTCCAAAGTGGTGTTGCCAACGACATGGGGGTTGAAAGAAGTACCGTCAGCAGAACATTTTCAAGTGTATTGGATAAAATAGTGTCGAAGTCTGAAGATTGGATTAAATTTCCACGCACTATTGAAGATATGGATCAGGCCACGGCAGATTGGGCTTCAAAATTTCGCATTCCGACTGTCATTGGTGCTATAGATTGCACTCACGTGCATATTATGGAACCTTCGGAATTCGGCGACGAGTATGTGAACAGAAAAGGAAAAACAACAATAAACATTCAGATGACTTGTGACGCTAATGAAAAAATTACAAGTGTGGACGCTCAATGGCCAGGGAGTGTACATGATGGCAGGATTTGGCGAGTGAGTGGAATGGGGGGTGCGCCTTGATTTTTTTTTAGATTTTTAATCGAAAGTAGTTTACATCCTGAGAATTTTGACACCAACCGCGACTTTCTAGCGTGAGTAGATCTGTTTCTATGATTTTTCAAACTTTCGACCGTTTATGACGTCACGCGCCTCTCTCGCCTGGGCGGGACCCCTCAGCCCACGGCGACGTCATAAACGGTCGAAACTTTAAAAATTCATAGGAAAAGATTTACACACGCTAGAAGGTCGCGGTTGGTACCAAAATTCTCAGAATGAGGTTTACCTTAGAATAAAAATAACAACAAACAGTTTTTCCTACCCAGGCGCACACCCTATTCAGGACGTGGTGCGCCGATATGATGGTGATGTTTGTCTCCTTGGTGATAGCGGATATGGAATTACTCCTTGGTTACTGACTCCTTTTGACGAACCAAGAAATGCTCGTGAGCGGAATTACAATTCGACCCATGCTCAGGAAAGAGTAATAATTGAACGAGTTTTTGGCCAGATGAAACGTCGTTTTCCCATACTCTCGAGACAAGTTAGAATAGCAGTCAAAAATGTTCCCAATTTAGTAATAAGTTGTGCAGTGCTTCACAATGTAGCAAAACATTTGAATGATGCTTGGGAAGTGGAAGACGGAATCGAAAATGGTGTGGCTGAAGAAAATGTACCTCTATATAATTTAGATCGGAATGAAGTTATAAATAGACGACGTGATCAGCAAAAACGATTAGAAATTAGTAATAATCTGATGATGTAAATACACATTTTTGACATGGAAATAAATTTAATCCTATTTCCTTTACTCCAATTGCAATCGCATATGTGAAAAAATGAAATAAAAAAAGTAATAAAAAATATATAAAAAACAAATCTGTGTGGCGCTACAAGTATTTACTTGCCTTTTTAGTGAATTCAGTTGTCTCGCGAGTAAATACTTGCTATTATACCCTCGGGTTGACGAGTACACGGTCACAAGTAAACTCGACGCTTTATTCACATCGGTTTACTTGGAGTTTAAATACTCGTTACACTTTACTTGTAAGTAAATACTCGTCGTACTCGTTTTTATTCACACCGCTCATTGTATGCCAAATTTAATCTACTCTCTACTGATGTAAGGTGTTTTTGCCTAAATATCAGTGAAGCATCCGAAATTTAGCAGTTTACAGACAACAACCAGAGGTGGTTCAAAGTTACCCTGAATGCCTGTCATAACTTCTACAGTTTCCATCAGATTTCGAAGAAATATTCTGAGATTGCTGGTTCTTCTACCTATGAGGGCAGTGGAAGGTACTTAGAAATTAATGTTTTGAGATCAACTACTATGGATCCGATCATCTATACAATCGGGTTAAGGATACGAGGAAGCAATGTGCCACACCCACTTGGCATACGTTATTTAGAGCTGTATTTCTCTATCTTGAGATCAACTTCCCTACTATCCGTTTATACCAGTTTTCTTTAATGGGAGTTTCCTATAATTGTGTTGATTAATTTTCCTACTTTAGATCACTTCCTCCTACACTAGACAATTTTACGTGGACATGCATGAACACGTTTCTTCACATTTAATTAGGCGTGAGAAGGTTCTAAGAGAATAACATACTATAATTTCCCCATCACTACCCACCGTGGCATCGTCCATTATTCATCAGAACCCCCTTATTTTGTAGTATTTCGCACAGGTGTCCGTCAAACGACTCAATCGAGTTTGGGATGGCAAAAAACTTTCGACATTTTTAGATTTTCTTTTCTTCCCTAAAGAATCAGAGGATCGATTCAAAACTCGTTCCGATTCTTTTTATTAGCCGATTGAAAGGAAATAAATTATAGTCAACAATCAACACAATCTCAATGGGGAAGGGCAATTGATGAAGATCATTGATTATTACATCATTATGAGGAGCAGAAGCACCACCTCAACCTGTCCTGATAATTTATGATGTCTTTCTCTTATTCCCTATTCATGAACAAAAATTAGTTGGTTATCATTATTTACGCAGGAGGTAATACATTTTTCGTGACTTACTTAACCCTAGAGGGATAGACTACGTAAAAATTACGTAATGAATGGGGAAATGAGACCCCTACAATCCCCCCTCTCGGCACCTAGTGCTATCGGTACCTAGCAGTGAAATGACCTTTGTGGTGTCAAGACCTCATCTCGACTACTTCCCTTCAGGATCTTGGTTTTCCATAACGCCCTCACGTCAAAGATACGTCATCTACTATTTGTTGAAAATTATTTGGAGTCCCTCCCTGCCAACAATAGGTACCTACTAAGGTATTTTTGAAAACGTCAACCCTTCATTTCCCTTTGGTAGTTGTTGGGGTTGAAATTTTCAAAAACTCCCAAGTAGGTAGTAGGTAGGTACTTATGGCTGGCAGGGAGATCCATCCCAACGGAAGGGAGATCTATACAGGAAACAATAAACCTTCGTGAAATAATTTGGAGCGTTTTTCTATAACATTTATATTATGAACAATTCGAGAATGAAGCACACCTTTTCTCCACATCTCAAAATAGCAAGAGATTTCTCTTTTTTCTCAAATTTTTATTCATTGTCTCTTTCAAAATATTTCAAGCATAATATATTCATTTCAAAACATTTATTTTATCGAGTATAATGTATTATCCAGAGTAAAAATCGAGTTTTGGATGTGATATTAGAACATTTATGAGACATAAGTCAGGTATTCATAGCTTCCCTTTAGAAAACATTATTTTATATACTCAACATGCAAAGGTAAATACTAAGAATGAGTTTATGTTCATTTTTTTGTTGAATTAATCAAAAATATATGTGGTGAAAATATTTTTTCAGTTTCACACGTAATTTTTACGTAGTCTACTAATAACTGTGTATCGGGGAAGTCTACTACTACAAATGGGTTAAATTGTCAAAACAGATCCAATTCCGATGAAATTTTGAAGAATCGTTATCCCAACATAGGAAGGGTATTTATTCTTGGTGGGAAGGGAATCATTAGGAAACCCTGAGGCAAAGCATACAATTGAGGTAGATCTGGCAACAAAGCACTCGTCCAGGTATATTCTATAGGTTCTCTGATCCTCTTTTCCAAGAAGTCAGTCTGAGACCATGTAATGGTCAGCAGACTTTTCTAAGAACTCGAGAAAGTTGGTTGGAGAGCCTTCCTGAGAACCCTGGTTCTTGGAGTCGATGGAAAGAAAAGGAACAAAACAGGGTTCAAAGTATAGTTCCCGCGGATTAGAGTTTAAAATAAATGTTTTCAACACAAATATTGTTTCCTCTTCTGGGAAGACTGGCAGGTGGTTGGCACTTGTCAATCTTGCATGGGTTTTCTAGGAAATTACTAGTGTAGCTGTGAGTTGGATCTGAGGAAAGTGCTGGAGTGCCAAGTCCCCAAGTCAAACAATGTTGCCATTCATCCAAGATTATTTTTCCCTCAACTCCAGTAGCTCAACCTATGTTTTTCGTGAATTACGGACGTCAGTTGGGTACTTTACTTTGTCTTAACCAAAATGAAACTTTCCATACAAATGCGAGCGTCTTTTGCTCCGATAACGACGAATGATATTTGGATGATTACAGGAACAATCAATTCAAGTTTATTCTGGATTATTCAGATGAAATTATAATTTTTTTAAATAGTAACTCGTTATTAGGACGTCCCACAGTAAGACATGGGCGTCCTCATGCGATCGATCTGGGGTGAAGTTGGACAACCCTCAACCGAAAAAAACCACACACTAGGGCCGGGGGTACAATTCAACGTTTAAACGGAGACACAGCTAAACTTAGCTTAAGTTTGAAACTCCGTTTAAACGACAGATCCGGTTTGGCAGGTGTACAATTCCCTATCAGTTCGGTGTAGGAAACTGGAGCTTAGGAATCTGGAGATGTCGAAGACGAAGAAGAAGTCGTGGAAACGTAAAGGAACTATAAGGGTTCCATGCCCGCCACCATAGTTCCATGGTCGTCACCACACATTTTCGATGGGTTTCAAGGCGGAAGGTGGAGTTAACAGCAACAACAAATACACATTTCGCGCGTTTTGTGTTAATTTGTACATTTCGCGTTGTGTGTTAATTTGTATAACCTCTCTCGCTAAATCTCTGTTCTCTTTCTCTTCTGCGTCAAAATACCTTTTTGTCCATTCAATTGAACGTAACATTTTTCGATTTGTTGTCAATGAAATTACTGATAGGAAAAGAGCTACTAATTTCACGAAGTCGGAAGAGAGTCATCTACTACGAGTGGTCAGAAAACACTCAAAAATCGTGGAAAACAAGAAGACAGATGCTGTTAATAATGCTGCCAAGCTAAAAGAATGTGATTTGATTGCTTCAAAAAGCGTCAAAAAGTACGTATACGTAAAATTTCATGTCAAATGATTTATTACGTTGGAAAGCATTTCAGGTAAAAAACGCCGATTTACACCCTAAAATGATCGTTTTCTGCCCTAAAAACGTCGTTTTCTAAGTGAATAAGTGGTGTTAAAAAAAAAAATGACAACACCGTTAGAAAGCTGGGATTCACATGCAACTTTTAGTTTTACAGCATGGAAATTTCCGTTCACAAGTTTCGAGAATCAAACTTTGAAAAAAGTGAAAATTTTCGAAACTTTACCAATTTTTTACTTAAGGTTTATTTTACACCCGTTCGTTCTATTTAAAATTTTCTAAAACCCCATCAGGGAGATAGGAAATTTGGCGCTCTTTCCGATGATATAATCAAATGTGAATTTACTCCATCAATTAAGGGAGTTATAGCCATTTTAGTGATGTAAGGTCGAAAACACGAAAAAAATCTTAATTGTGAAATAGGTCGAAAACGAAGCCTCTAAAAAAATTGCTAAGATACATTTTTTGTTGCAAATTAGTAGTAGAACCCTGCCCGGTGGTGCGCCCGTAAGGGTGACACCCTGTATAATCGGGTTATGGATACGAGGAAGCTATGTGCCACACCCAATTGACAGACGTTTTTTACATTTTTACGGTAAATTAAGGTAGTTATGGTAATTTTAGTGACAATGTAAAAAAAAAAAAACTTGGAAAAATAAATGGTTAACAAAAGTGATGAGACATTTTCATACTGAAATTAGTTTTACAGTCCATTTTTGAAGTTTGGTATATCTCAACAGTAAACCCTGTATTTTACGTCAAACATGGAAGCCCTGGCAGACCTCGAGCAGTCTGTAATAAATAAACCCTTTCACTTCATCATCCGTCGGTAGTCAACAACCCTTGGTCTCATTCTTCCTCGTTAAAGTGGCAGGTAGAAGAAAAACGATGTTTTTGGGACTGTAATACTCATGGACACCTTACCAAGCCTTCCGCATTCTTTCAATCTGCAAACAGTACCTACTTTTCTTCAAGCGCTAACGTTTCAACTTCTCACGAACTGCGCTAATCTTCCAACTCCGAGGGCTGGAGACTTCTACTCAAGTGTTCCATATTCCCACGCATTTCTAAAGTCTCAAGTGACCGTCCGTTCGAGACGTCTTCTCCGCTGTTCACATTATCTCTTCCGTAGCGCCCCGCCTCCACCTACTACTTCATCCTGCCGCATTAGTCATAATTAATCTAAGCCTTTTTAATTCGTCCATTTGTTCTATTCCGCATATCTAAACATCTCGCTCACAATATTCCATCAAACCTTCAAAAGGATTTGAAAACTAAGGGTTCCAACAAGTCAACAAGAGGTAAGGAATCTTAGATAGGGCAATCGATTTGAGACAATCCCCGAAGTTCCACTTAATCCTCCATTAAATTCATTATCTCCTGATCCAGATCCCCTCAACATGCAATAACTAGAAGGAGCTGCTGCCCCCCAACGATGACAATAGGGCAGCACCACAAAAACTACAAATTTTTGAGTTCACGCTAAGGGCTCAAAGAAGTTAAGGGCTCTTAACAACCAAAATGCTTCTCACGTCAGGACGGATGACAAGTTGAATGAGGCCATGAATTAATCAAATCAGGATGTCCAGCGATTCCCCGAAAAAAATTTCGTGAGTGTTCCAGGTTTTCCAAGGTTGATTCTCGACTTTTTCCAGGGTTCTTAATCATTTAAAATATAAACAAATGTGATCAGGATTTCTCAAAATTCAGGTTGAGGACATTATGAAATTGAAAAGCATTAGTATCTCATCTCAAAACATTACTTTGTAAGAACCTATCAGTCCAGGGCGATGATTTCCTCTACACTTCATTCAGCTGAATCCCTAAAAATTAAATCGAAAATGGATGGAAACAGTAAGAAGGTGACAATTTTCATAGGGGACCATCTGCAACTCAATTCGCTCAATTCCTGAATAAGTAACCGAAATCAAAAAATAACTTCGAAACATCCTTCTTCCTATTACAAAGATTTCATGACAGACCGAACAGAGTCTTCGATTATTGGATAAAGTCGAGAATTAACATTAAATTCATCAAAACTGGTTGTTTCACTCGAGAGAAATGACCACTTCAAAGGCTTGTTTTCACCTTGGATTGTTCGATAAAGTCGGAAATGAAGTTTGTAATTATCGAAATTTGTTGGTTTACTCGAGAGAAATGACCACTTCAAAGGCTTGTTTTCACCTTGGATTGTTCGAAAAAGTCGAAGATGAACGTTAAAATCATCCGACCTTTCGAATGCCCTGAACAGCATTCGGCTCTCTGGACTTCCAGTTACGAAGAGTTCACTTGGAAGACCAACTAAAATTTCTCCGATCGAGGAACGCAGGTTAGCAAATGGCGTTAACGTTCTTCAGAAATGGGGATTTGCCCTGACGTGAAAAAAGGAGGCTCAGCAGTCGTTCAGGAGTGAATTATTGAAAAGAAGAAATCATTCACGAAGAGTCTAAAGAATCAATGAATGACTTTATAAATCACGTGATTGCTTCTGGTGTACAAGTTTTCAGGACTAATTTTGATGAAAACGACTTTTGTACCGCGAAGAAGAGGTTTTAGTAATCTATTCTATTCTAAGTAACCGGAACTTATTTTGGAATTTAGCCAATTAAATTTCGAATTGTTCAGAGGGAATGTTGGATTTTCTTTATTATTAGTGTTGAATTGAACGTCTGGAAGATTCAAATGAACAAGTTTTCTTAGAAAATACGTTGAACGCACTTACGTCATGGTAAAAGCGCACTTACCCCAAATGCGTTTTTGAGAGGCTTTAGGAAAGGTCAATTTTTTTCACTTGAGGTGGATAAAAAAAATTAATTTATGTGGCGTTGAATTCAGGATATCAGCAGGCGGTTCCGATGGTTTTTGTTTGAGAGGAAAATATTAAATGGTTTGGAATTGACGGACTGTAGAAGTGCCACTATGCGTTTTCTGCTACGCGTGTTTCTTTTTGTTTGACTCAAATAACTTCCGAGTTGTACATGATATCACCAGAGTAACAAAGTTCGCAAGGGGAGGGGGCAAATGGGGAAATAATATTCACAAAATATCCAATTTTTCGGTTCCTTTATAGCTCACTAATTGTACCCAAGTTTTGAAATAGAGGAAAAATTCTCATTACACCTCCGGATTTTCATAAATTATTCTCTGTACCGCCATGGAACTAATAGTGGTGCCACCATGGTGCCAGGACACCATTAAACCGCATATTTCGTGGGTTTTTCAATGTTTTGAGCTTATTTCAACACTGAAAGCCTATTCCCCTCAAGTTTCTGAATTATGTTCACTTTTGCATCAACAGAGCTCATGCAAGTCATTATATTTTCATAAGTTCTAAAATAGAAACAATTGATGATATAACAAATCATTTTACTGTTCTAATGAACTATCTAAATATGTCGACCGACCAATTCCTGATCATTTAAGTTTTTAGGACGTCCCACAGTAAGGGTGCGTTCAGAACGCGGAGGTAAGAGGGAAGCTAGGAGGCAGGATGGTGGGTCGAGGCAGAGGGAGGATGACAGTCATCCTCTCTCCTGGCTAGTCCGTTCAGAACAACGAGGTCGATGAAGAGGTCAGGATAGAGGGAGGAATAACCTCATCCTCGATCAAACGGCAGCCAAATTGATTATTATCGGAAATTAAAACAGCAGATGATTCCAGAACCACCCCACAAGGGAATACACTCGAAATACGGGGAATTTCACCATTTGATGCCCCAGTGGAAGAGAATGCCGGGAAGTGCCTAGCTTATTTACAAATTAAATTCAATCAAAGAAGACTTTGGAACAGAGACGAACTTGGTAGCATAAATTACATATTCAAAAATACTGCTTACAGATTATTTCAGTAACCCAGAGTTAATAAATCTTTCATGCAGAACGCACCTTTTCTAAAGCTTGGAACGAACAATTTGTTTTACTTCATTTATCCATTGCTGAACAAATAAATCCTTATGAAAACAAAAGCAAATAAAATAAAACAACATTTATCAAACTTAGAGGACTTTAAATTGATGAACAACATTTCGATAACGCTATGTACATGGTAAAATATATAATATACCATGGTATATCCATGCTATGTACATGGTAAAATATATATAATATAATAAAACATAGGTATATTTTATGTATCATATTATGATACAATTACTATATGTATAAATACGTATAAAAATAAGTTATAAGTTAATAAATAGGAAGTATCTTACCAAACACAAATTAATTAAATACTAGACTAATATTATATTATGTATAATGGTAAATTTCGATACTTGAATCGAAACATAATCTACAAAGACAAAATTGAAATATAGAGCGTAACGGAACAAGGGTTGGCCGCCATTGACTCATGCCATTTAGCCGGTACTCTCTCCCAAAAAAATAAAATAAATAAATAGGAAGTAGGTATCTTACCTAGCACAAATTAATTAAATACTAAACTAATATTACCTACATTACATAATGATGAATTTCGAATTTGAATGTTTGAATTTTATTAATATTTAATTTTGAATATTAAAGTATTGAATAAAAATAGAAATTTTGCTTCCGAGTCTACCACGGTAGCGGAAGCTTTGTTTTCACTTTTCAAGGACGAAAAAAAAAGTTCTCCAAAATCAAAATTTTCACTCGCGTTTTGCTTTTTAGACCTTTCTGAACAATTTTAGTTCCGTGTCTGTCTGTCTGTCTGTCTGTCTGTGTGTCTGTCTGTCTGTCTGTCTGTCATGAATTCCTTGTAACGCGCATAACTATACGAAGTTATTGTCCGATTTCTATGAAATTTTCAGGGATTGTGCGGTTCGGTGTGCAGAAGGTTCCCTATGAAAATCACCAACCTCGGACTGATAGAAGCGACTGCGCATGCGCAAACGTGAATTCCTTGTAACGGCCATAACTTCCACATTTTCCATCCGATTTCAATGAAATTTTCAGGGATGTTACTGAGTACTGTTTAAATGGTCCCCTATGAAAATCACCACCTTCGGACTGATAGTAGCCACTGCGCATGCGCAAACGAGAATTTCCTTGTAGCGGCCATAACTTCCACATTTTCTTCCCAATTTCGGTGAAATTTTCAGGGGTTATGTGGATTAGTTTGTAGATAGTCCCCTATGAAAATCATCATCCCCGGACGGGTAGAAGCGACTGCGCATGCGCAAACGTGAATTTCTTTGTAACGGCCGTGACTTCAACTGTCCCCCAGGGGTCGTGGGTTCGAATCCCAGCCGAGGCTAAGTATTTTTTTGATACAATCACATACATCTACTCACTTAATTTTTCATCTGAATTTGATGAAATTTTCTAGGATTGTCCAGATTAGCGTGTAGATGGTCCCCTATGAGGGTAGTGAAAGGTACTTAGAGATTGATGTTTTGAGATTAACAACTATGCATCTGATCATCTATATAATCGGGTTATGGATACGAGGAAGCTATGTGCCACACCCACTTGGCAGACGTTTAGATTTTAATTCTTCTTTTTTTCTGTAACAATTTTTTTTCTTTTGTACGCAACGCGAGTAAATAAAACATTCAAAAACAATAATTCTTTCAACGGAAACCTTCCATATATTCATATTCAATAAATAAAACAAAAGTGTGGCGATTGGCATGAGAGAGTGGAGATGCGGCCTTGAAACAACCAATCACAGTCCAGAAAGCAGCGATGACATCGCGACATCGACCTCCCGCGATCAAAGTTTTTTGAAAACCAAAAGCATCGACCCTCCAGCGTCCCTCCTAGCGCGACCGCGACCGCCTTGCTCTGAACGCCCCCATTCATTTCTTTGTTATTGTTTTCCCGCGATAGCCATCGATAGCGACGTCGACCCTCAAGCGTGCCTCTTACCTCCGCGTTCTGAACGCACCCTAAGACTTGGGCGTCCTTATGCGATCGATCTGGGATGAAGGAGGACAACACTCAACAGAAAAAAAAATAACCACACAGTAATCCGTTTTAGACCATTCTGAATCCAAATCCGTGAAAAAAACCATAGGTGTATGTCTGTGTGTGTGTGTATGTGTAACAAAATCTTGTGTACTCTGCACAGGCCTTAGTTCTCAACTGATTTTCTTGGTTCTTTTTTTGTTCGTCGCGGAAAACTATCTAGTTGTGCACTACGTCGCCGGAATTCCGAATTTAGCCTTTTAAGGAGAGGAAAGGGGGGGTTAATGCTCGAAAAACGTCCGTTTTTGGGCATAATCTTGTGTACTCTGCCCAGGCCTTAGTTCTCAAACGATTTTCGTGGTTCTTTTTTCGTTTGACGCGGAATACTATCTAGTTGTGCACTACGGCGCCGGAATTTTGGATTTTGCTTTTTAAGAGGAGGAAAGGGGGGGTTAATGCTTAAAAAACGTGCGTTTGCGTGCATAATCTTGTAAACTCTGCCCAGGCCTCAATTTCCAACCGATTTGCGTGTTTCTTTTTTTGTTTGACTCAAATAACTTCCGAGTTGTACATGATTTTACCAGAGTACCAAAATTTGCAAGGGGAGGGGGTGAGTGGGGGGATAATATTCACAAAATATCCGATTTTTCAATATTATGGTTCCTTTACTGCTTACTAATTGTACCCAAGCTTTGAAATTGAGGAAAAATTCTCGTTATACCTCCGGATTTCCATGAATTATTCTCTGTAACACCATGGAACTAATAGTGGTGCCACCATGGTGCCAGGACATGGTGCCATGATGCCATAAACCGCTTATTTCCTGTTTTTTTTTTTTTTTTTTTTTTGTGTTTCACCTCGAATACGGATGTGAACTTCGACGGACTGCCTACCAAAACTAACAGATGAAAGTTCAATGTTACGACGTATTTCCGCTTTGGTACCAGACTGGCACCATTGTTGGCGTTGGGGTGGTGGGGGGTGAACTCGAATTCGCATGTTGGGTTTAAAAAAATTTTAAAATGCTCTTCAGATTCGAGGCTCCCATGCCGCTAGAAATGTTAAGGTGGATAATGGTGGGGGGGGGGGGGGGTCAGTATTTCTTGCCTAAAGTAATAAATAAATTACATCGAGAGAAACAGTCTTATCACTTAACAACTGGTTAAACTGATCTAATGCTTATCCAATGGGACGTCCCCTGGAATGCATGCATTACTAAACAATATGTTTTCGTTTGAAATTGTTCCTGATGATGTTCGAATAAACGATGTCAAAATTTCGTCTCTGTCGACCGCAACTCGATGCCCTCAAAAATCAACAGATTGATACCATCGCATACCTATCACGGTCAATATCCATCCTTCACATTCATGGAAAGATATATCTGTGTCCTTCCAGTCGAAGTATGACCGTAAGTACTAGAGAAGTACCAACAAAAAAATCCGGGAAAATTCCAAAGTATATATTAATATATTAAAGTGATCAATCGAGCTAAAGCAGTAGGGTAATCTGACTAGGCTATTCTGCATTTAATAAGAATAGCAAATTCAACTATTTTCCAAGCATTTAATGATTAACGACCCAGAACCTGGTCAGAAAATAGAAATCTATGAATTCGAATATCTATATTCTCAAATTACTAGGCTGCCTACCGTATTGCTTCCTGGTCCACGAAGGTAAAAGAAGCCTTGGTTTCACTTTCCAAGGTTTGAAAAAATAAAGTTCTGCAACATCAAAATTTCCAATTGTGTTTTACGTTTTAGACCTTCCTGAAAAATTTTGGTTCCGTGTCTGTCTGTCTGCCATGAAATCCTTGTAACGGGCATAACTTCTACATTTCCTACCCGATTTCGATGAAATGTGGTCCAAGGTAGTTAGAAATTAATGTTTTGAGATTAACTACTATGCATCGGATCATCTATACAGTTGGGTTATGGATACGAGGAAGCTATGTGCCACACCCACTTGAAAGACTTTTTTACCTTCATTGCTTCCGAGTCTACCAGGGTAGCGGAAGCTTCGATTTCACTTTTCGAAGTTGAAAAAAAAAGTATTCCAACATCAAAATTTTCACTCGCGTTTTTGACCTTTTAGGACAATTTATGTTTCGTGTCTGTCATAAAATCCTTGTAACGGGCATAACTATACGAAGTTATTTATTAGTTATATTTGATTTTCAGGGATTGTGCGGGTTAACGTGTAGAGGGTTCCCTATGAAAATCATCATTCCCGGACTGATAGAAGCGACTGCGCATGCGCAAACGTGAATTCCTCGTAACAGCCATTATTTCTATATTTATTCATCCGATTTCGATGAAATTTTCAGGGATCATACAGATTAGTATTCAGATGATTCGTTATGAAAATCATCACCTACGGACTCATGGTAGCCACTGCGCATAAGCTAACTGGAATTTCCTCGTAACAGCCATAACTTCTTCATTTTCCATCCGATTCCGAAGAGATGTTCATAGATGGCCCGAGTTGACGTGTAGGGGGTACCCTAACACGATAGTGCAATTGATGTTTTGAGATCAACTACTATGCATCGGATCATCTATACAATCAGGTTATGGAAACGAGGTAGCTACGTGCCACACCCACTTAGCAGACTTTTTGCGAGCTCCGAATTTTTTTAATGATCTAATCAGATCCACACCGTAGCCAGATTATCGAATCTACAAAAGATCTTCTATTCCGCAAAATCGTTCCCCTCGATGAGGCTGTGTGGGAGGTTGTCTTCTCACATCTTCCTTCACCTGTACGTGTTTTATCCACCTAGCGGTTAAATATCGCGGACATCGCAATTGATGGTCGGTCGTCCGCCACGGTCCGCGACTCCACGTCTAACAACTGAAATACCGAAATCTGAGGTGGAGAAAACATTCCATCCTCGTCCGACTCAATCGAACGTCCTAGTTATTTTCCAATCGAGCTACTCCGTCATTATGGCACTTTCCTCAGTTCTCACGAACCGATTTTGATGAAATTTGGTAAATGGGTATATGGGATTTCTATTGGCTGACTCCAACCCCTGGGTCGTCAATCATGGAAGAACGGTAGGAAAAACTTAGCCCTCGCAAGGGGGCAAGCCCCCTGAACCCCCGGATGGTCACTGCTCAGAGCCTTCGGCTGAAATTCGAGAGATATGGAACATGCTTTAGCCGTGTTTTGTCTGTTTGCTGTTTCCTTTTACTAGGAATTTGTTGTCTGTTGTTTTAATTTAGCTCTTTATGGGCCCGCTTCTAAAATTTCTCGTCATTTCATTCACCTCTCGATGTCCCAAAAGTATTGTTATTAATAAGAAATCGAAACATCTAAAGCGGCGAAGCACAAATCGCTAGCGTTCATCCCGCGTTCATAACAAAATCTCGCCTAGGATTCAAGATCCTTTGATTACATTCGTAAATCGCTGCAAATTATTACACAATGGTTCATTTTTTTCTCTACATAGATCACTCGTCTGCAAAGCCACCAACCATCCAACATGAAGAAAAACATCGATCGCATTTCGGTCAGCTAAAATTTGAACGGAGATTAGGCCTCTTTGGCGATTTACACTCGTGATTTTGATTTATCGTACGTCCAACCCTTAAATTCTCGTAGGGAGCGAACGGTTTGTCCTACAGAGCTCCGCGTGTCCTCAAAAAGTTCTATACTATCTTAAATTGATGGAAAAACAATACCTTTATATCAAAATTTTTTGAGTTAGGGCGGTTTCAAAATTCCAAAATTCATTTTTCAACCCTTAAGAGTGACCTACATCAACCAAAATCCTCGAGGCTCAAATAGACCCCAAATGGAGCCTACATACCAAATTTCATCAAAATTGGTCAATGCTTAGTGGGGAAAGTGCCGCGTACGGCGGTAGGACGGCCAAATTTTTATTCGATTTTCGGATTCTCCGTACCTTGGAGCGTAAACCAACAAACTAAGGGGGTGGGTAAAAATTTCTTGGTCGATTTCAAAGGTTCATTATTGAAAATAATAAACCAAAATCAAGTCAACCTACAACATCAATGTAATCTACTAAATCGATGTTGGTATACAGTACCTCCTTTTAAATCAGAGGTATATCTCAGCTACGTCCATATTTACAGCTGTTTTGAAAGTTTATAATTTACGCATTAATTGAGGGCTTTTCAACGAGTGGCGAACGATTTCCGTGGGATGAAAGCTAATGGCGATTCATTTCCAAAGAAACGGGTCGGTTGCAAGTGAAAAGCATAACAAAATCCCGCGCCACTTTCGTTCCACGGTTTCATCACGTTTTTGCCCAGTTAGGTGATGGCTAAAGCATGTTCCATGCTAATAGTGGAATTCGCTGTTCTTGATAAATACAGAATATTTAGTGAATTTATTAATTATCCTACCAAATAAACGGTAGCATATTCTAACTAGTCTGCTAAGTGGGTGTTGCACATAGCTCATTCGATGGTTACAAAGCATGCGTCATCTTCAAGTTGATTGGGTAGTTGTAAGAACCTACGAATACCCTACCATCTACCCATGAGTCATCATCAGGGCAACTATACTTATCTAATGCTCCCTTTAGTGGTATTTTTTGACTAATTATGAACGTGAAAATTAGTTAGTTCGATGTATTCCACATCCAATATTCCAAGTGAGTCCCTTTTAGAACCTATAAGATCACGACATGATCGTCTAAAATCACAGTTTTGAAAGAAAAAAATCAGTTCTTATGGCGCAAACCCATAAAATTCGATCAGGAGATTTTCGAATTTTTTTTTAAATTGGTTATTTGAAATTCGATCAGGAGATTTTTGAATTTATTTATTTGAAATTCGATCAGATTTTGAAATTATTTTTCTGTTCTAAAGACTATTTGGAGTCGCAATATCAGATTTATTTTTAAAATATATAGAGAAAAAAAGTGTTGGGCGTTAATGGGTTAATGGACGAAACAGAAACTGGCGGAAACTGTGCAGGCACTGCGAGCGATGACGTGTATGAGGAGGATGGCACATTAGAGGAACTACTTCCTCGTTCCTTGTCAAGCAACAGAGGGTGGTTTTATTGTAGATGCAGTTTCTGGTTGGTGGTATTTCCTGAGTACCTATTTCACCTCCCGCAAACACTCCTCGCACACCCCGATTTTAGAATCTTTCTTTCGAAAGAATGTCCACATTTTGCTCGTACGTGGAGCCATGGAGTGGCAGTCAGAATTTCGTCTAATGAACAACCGAAATAAAAAACTAAGATAAATGACGAAATCAAAACGAAAAGAAGTGAAAGTGTATTGTCACTTTGAAATAATAACAGCGAGAAGCGAAACGAAATTATTCAAAATAGTGACGATTCGATACTTTCGATATTTGTGTGGATATTTTTCTTGCGATATTATCGAATATCGAAAGGAAAATATTAAAATCGAAAGAAAAAAATTATCGGTTGTGATGGTTATATTCCTTCCCAATGTAATTTATCAATTTCTCCTAAAATATAAAAATAATAAATAGAAACAGAAGATAAATAGAAACAGAAGGCGTTTCGAAAAATTCAGCCCTTTTTTTGGTTTATTATTTTCAATAATGAACCTTTGGAATCGACCAAGAAAAAAATTGTTCAACACGTTTCAAGGTACGTAGAATCCAAAAATCGAATAAAAATTTGGCCGTCCGTCCGCCGTACGCGGCACTTTTGCCACTTAGCATTGACCGATTTTGATGAAATTTGGTATGTAGGCTCCATTTGTGGTCTAGTTGTGCCCCGAAGATTTTGCTTGATTCTTCCAAGGGTTGGATTCTTGGATTTTAAGAGTTGGATTCTTCTAAGGGTTCCACTTCTAAGGGTTCCAAAATCAATTTTGAAATTTTGAAAACACCCTAACTCAAAAAATTTTGATATAAAGGCATTGTTTTTCCTTCAATTTAAGATTCTATAGAATTTTTTGAAACCACCCGGAGCTCTGTAGGACAAAACCGTTCGCTCCCTACGAGAATTCAAAGTTTAGACGTACGATAAATCAGAAATCGCAAAAGAGTCCTAATCTCCGTTCAAATTAAAGCTGACCGAAATGCGATCGATGTTTTTCTTCATGTTGGATGGTTGGTGGCTTTGCAGACGAGTGATCTATATAGAAAAATAAAAAATAATAAACCATTGTGTAATAATTTGCAGCGTTTTCAACCCTTAAAAAGACCTACATCAACAAAACGCTTCGGGGCACTATACCCCAAATGGAGCACATATATAGCATTTTCCATTCGAATGAAACCTTTTCCCAATACAATTAAACTTCTTTTCAAAATAATTAAACATCTCAAAAGAAGGGGATGAAGGTAAAATAAATAAACGACGTAACAAGCAGCGAGCAAGAAGTAGACACCCCCGGTAAATCCCTTCTGAGTGGTGTCCCTTGGAAGGGATTCCTTTGAGGGTATCGTCTATTCCTCCTTAACCCTGATTGGACCATGGTGTCACTAGTGTCACCGGAAACATCACAGCCATTTTACTGCCGTCTCCGAGTGTCACCAGAGTAACCCAAAATTTAATTGCAATTTTAAATTTGATAGCCAGCAGAACCTATTTGTGAGCTATTAGACGTCTCAAAATAGTTACGAAAAAAATTTTATGGGAAATCGATAAAAAAATTTCAAAATGTTTTCATAACAACATTTTTTGACTTCAGATTACTTTAAAAAATCAGCTCTATCCATTAACTCTTAAATTGAAATTGAAATCTAGTTAATCTGGTGACTTCTTAGGACAGCTGTGGAATTCCTTACTAAGATGATTTGGTGACACCAGTGACACCATGGTCCAATCAGGGTTTATGGCCCCATGACGTTCGTTCATTTTCTATTACATTCCCTTCATTCGAGATGTTTAATTGTATTAGGAAAAGGTTTATTTGAAATGGAAAATGCTATACCAAATTTCATCAAAATCAGTCCAGGGGAACGAAGAAAATTATTGTTCGATTAGAAAAAGGCTGAATTTGAGTTAGAAAAGGTTGGATTTGACTTGGAAAAGGTCGGATTCGACTTGGAAAGGTTGAATTTGAGTAGGAAAATGTTGGATTTGACTTGGAAAAGGTTGGATTTGAGTTCAAGAAGGTTAAATTTGAGTAGGAAAATGTTGGATTCGACTTGGAAAAGGTTGGATTTGAGTTCAAGAAGGTTGAATTTGAGTAGGAAAATGTTGGATTCGACTTGGAAAAGGTTGGATTCGACTTGAAAAGGTTGAATTTGAGTAGGAAAATGTTGAATTTGAGTTGGAAAAGGTTGGATTCGACTTGGAAAAGGTTGAATTTGACTTGGAAAGGTTGAATTTGAGTTGGAAAAGGTTGGATTCGACTTGGAAAGGGTTGGATTTGACTTGGAAAAGGTTGGATTTGAGTTCAAGAAGGTTAAATTTGAGTAGGAAAATGTTGGATTCGACTTGGAAAAGGTTGGATTTGAGTTCAAGAAGGTTAAATTTGAGTTGGAAAATGTTGGATTTGACTTGGAAAAGGTTGGATTTGAGTAGGAAACTGTTGAATTTGAGTAGGAAAATGTTGGATTCGACTTGGAAAAGGTTGGATTTGAGTTCAAGAAGGTTAAATTTGAGTTGGAAAAGGTTGGATTCAACTCGGAAAAGGTTGGATTTGACTTAGAAAAGGTTGAATTTGAGTTCAAGAAGGTTAAATTTGAGTTGGAAAAGGTTGGATTGGACTTGGAAAAGGTTGGATTTGACTTGGAAAGGTTGAATTTGAGTAGGAAAATGTTGAATTTGAGTTGGAAAAGGTTGGATTCGACTTGGAAAAGGTTGAATTTGACTTGGAAAGGTTGAATTTGAGTTGGAAAAGGTTGGATTCGACTTGGAAAGGGTTGGATTTGACTTGGAAAGGTTGAATTTGAGTAGGAAAATGTTGAATTTGAGTTGGAAAAGGTTGGATTCGACTTGGAAAAGGTTGGTTTTGAGTTCAAGAAGGTTAAATTTGAGTTGGAAAAGGTTGGATTGGACTTGGAAAAGGTTGAATTTGAGTAAGGAAAATGTTGAATTTGAGTTGGAAAAGGTTGAATTTGAGTTGGAAAAGGTTGGATTCGACTTGGAAAAGGTTGGTTTTGAGTCCAAGAAGGTTAAATTTGAGTTGGAAAATGTTGGATTCGACTTGGAAAAGGTTGAATTTGAGTTCAAGAAGGTTAAATTTGAGTTGGAAAATGTTGGATTTGACTTGGAAAAGGTTGGATTTGAGTTCAAGAAGGTTAAATTTGAGTAGGAAAATGTTGGATTTGACTCGGAAAAGGTTGGATTTGAGTTCAAGAAGGTTAAAATTGACTTGGAAAAGGTTGAATTTGAGTTCAAGAAGGTTAAATTTGAGTTGGAAAACGTTGGATTTGAGTTGGAGATGCTATATAGCATTTTCCATTCGAATGGAACCTTTGCTCAATGCAATTAAACTTCTTTTCAAAATAATAGAAGATAATAATTAATAATAGAAGCAATAGTATGAAGGGATTCCTTCGTAGGTATCGTCTATTCCTCCTTAACCCTGATTGGACCATGGTATCACTGGTGTCACTGAAAACATCTCAGCCACTCTACTGCTGCCTCAGAGTGTCACCAGAGTAACCCAAATTGAATTGCAATTTTAAATTTGATAGACAGCAGAACTTTTTGTGAGCTATGAGATGTCTCAAAATATACGAGAAAAATTTCAAAGGAAATCGTTGAAAACATTTTCAAAATGTTTGTCATAACATTTTTTGACATCTAATTACTATTAAAAAAGTCAGCTTCATCTATTAACTTTTAAATTGAAATCTCGTTAATCTGGTGACTTCTTGGGACAGCTGTGGAATTCCTTACTAAGATGATTTGGTGACACCAATGACACCATGGTCCAATCAGGGTTTATGGCCCCATGACGTTCATTCATTTTATATTAAATCCACTTCTCTCGAGAGGGTTAATTGTATATGGAAAAGGTTCAATTGAAATGGAAAATGCTACACCAAATTTAATCAAAATCGGTCCAGGGGAACGAAGAAATTTTTTGTTCGATTTGGAAAAGGTTGAATTTGAGTTGGAAAAGGTTGGATTTGACTTGGAAAAGGTTGGATTTGCTATATAGCATTTTCCATTCGAATGGAACCTTTTCCAAATACAATTAAATTTCTTTTCTAAATAATAGAAAATAATTAATAATAATAGAAGAAATAACATGAAGGGATTCCTTCGTAGGTATCGTCTATTCCTCCTTAACCCTGATTGGACCATGGTATCACTGGTGTCACCGAAAACATCTCAGCCACTCTACTGCTGCCTCAGAGTGTCACCAGAGTAACCAAAATTCAATAGCAATTTTAAATTTGATAGACAGCAGAACCTTTTTGTGAGCTATTAGATGTCTCAAAATAGAGTTACGAGAACAATTTCAAAGGAAATCGTTGAAAACATTTTCAAAATGTTTGTCATAACATTTTTTGACTTCTAATCACTCAAACAATTTCAGTTCTATCCATTAACGTTTAGATTGAAATTGAAATCTAGTGACTTCTTGGGACAGCTGTGGAATTCCTTACTAAGATGATTTGGTGACACCAGTGACACCATGGTCCAATCAGGGTTTATGGCCCCATGTCGTTCGTTGATTTTATTTTACATCCACTTCTCTCGAGATGTTTAATTGTATTGGTAAAAGGTTTAATTGAAATGGAAAATGCTACACCAAATTTCATCAAAATCGGTCCGGGGGAACGAAGAAAGATTTTGTTCGATTTTTGGATTCCACGTATTGAAACGTAAACAAACAAATTTTGAGGGGTTATACATTCGTTTCTTGGTCGATTCTCGAAATAATAAACCAAAAGTCGACATTTTTCTCCCCCCAAAAAAAGGTTTTCTCGGGTGAGCGAATCTGAACGATTTTTCGACGGGAAGTTTCGTGGTTGAACGATGCGAAACGACTTGTTTATGATTTCCAGGGACATCTCCGGCGGTGCGGGAGGGGTCCACTCAGTCAAAACAACATTCATCACTCTCCGGCTCGAAACCACGAAAACCGGGTGACTCACCGGCTTCTCGTGAGAAAACCAACCCTTCAAAACGTGGCTTTTCGTGGGTGGGGAAGGTCGGTTTCACGGTTGCTGCACGGTTTCACGGTCGTGGAAACAACTTGAAATTCGCGATGTGAAATTGAGACCAAAATAGTGAAATCGAGGGTGGATTTTGATGAGGGATCGATCTGCCTGCGCACGAAGCAACACGAGATTTCGGAGGAAGCGGGGGAGGAACCCTTGAAAACATGTTGGCGAAAATGTGTGAAATAAGGGCGGGGGTGGAAATTTCGGGAGGTGATTGATCGTGGGTGTGTTTTCGAGGGTGGTGTGCGGATCGGAAACCCGGTTTCGGGGTGTTCAAAGTTGGCGGGTCGTGCCGGAGAAGCAAAGATAACGGTAGGTAAGAAGTTATGCCGACCTGAAGGTTTCATGGTGGAGGCGCCAGAGATAAAGGCGATGAGTGAGGGTGAAGTGAAGATCAGAGTGATGAGCACGAGAACTGTACACTACGAGAGACTCGCACCATTGATGTCGCGCTACTGACTGATTCACGACGGAGGGAGCCCAACCCAAGTTGCCACGGCAACGGGCTCGTCGGGAGGGGGTCGGGTAGCGGGTGGTCGGCGGGCGAGGGGAGGCTACCCCCACCCGTGAATCCGACCACCCCTTCGCCTGGGGATGCGACGCACCCTCGAATGATGCGATTTCGGAGAACATCGATGTGACGGGAAAACCTCGATTTCCAGCAGAGTTGAAGCGGATGAAGTGATCCGCGCTGAAGATGTTCGATACATCGCAATTCGAGTGATCGATACTTTCCTTCCAAAGTCGGCTCTGGTGCGAGAAAACGCCGCAGATTATTACACAAAGGTTTGTATTACTTTTATAGCATTTTCCAATCAAATAAACCTTTTTCAAAAATTGCACGCTTCAATAGTGTTGCAACTCAAAAATCCTGTTTTGAGGAAATGAAAAAAAAAACTGTTTTCGCCATAAATATCGTTATTCTGGGCTCGGAAGTCATCCCAATGTATGAAATAGTCCTTCGAAGTAAGATTTTATACCTTTTGGTTTATTATTTTCAATAACGAACCTTTGGAATCGACCAAGAAAAACAAAATTTTAACACCCCCTCAAAATTTGATGGTTTACGTTTCAAGGTACGTAGAATCCAAAAATCGAATAAAAATTTGGCCGTCCGTCCGCCGTACGCGGCACTTTTGCCACTTAGCATTGACCGATTTTGATGAAATTTGGTACCGTCAACTCATACAACTTTGTGCCAAATTTGAGGTTTTTTACGTGTAAATACTTCTTTTTGCATCGTATATTATCGAAAAATTTACCCAACGTACCTCTACTTTCCAAGTATCAAATGCCACCATGAAAAAAATTCTATCTCTTATGAAAGAATAGAGAGAAATGTTTTTTCGTGGCACATTCTTGTACTCCATGAGGGTACAACAATATACCACAATTTTTTAGCTTCAAAATATAAGAATATCGAGCAGTGGACACTCCTTGCCCTGGTTTCTTTGTTACTCATCGTGTTAACTTTGAAAAGGAACCAAAAACAAGCTTGTTTCTAAAAAAATTTCAATATTTTTCAACTTTTTAGGTACTGTGTGAACACAAAAAAACTCGAAACCTTATCTTCTTCATTTTTTAATAAAATTCAGTAAGCATAACAAAGAAAATATATTTTTTATAATAAAAATATAACCCTGATTTAAATGGCTCAATTCGAAAGTAATCCCAAAACCATGGATGAATGGATGAACCGAAAATTTTGGGATTTTTAGGTAACCATCAGGAGGTTAGTTCTAACAAAGCGTGAAGATATTTGGAGTTTTTAAATTTTTCATATGTATGATACCAATAAAAATATATGATAATATTTAAAAATCTAAAATGTAAGCTCATTGCTCTATTTCTTGACTGAAAAGATGAAGAATTACAAAAAATAGTCCCTGTAGGCCTCTCTGATGCGGAGATATATGGGGGAAATGGTTATGATCTTCCACTTAAGGTTTGAGATCAATTAAGAAGAGGCCAGGTGAAACTTCCTTTGGTGCATGTATCATCCCCAAAATTTGATCTCTCTTGTACCAAACAATGTCTGGTGGGCTGGGCCTGTGGAAATAAGTTTAAATAATTTTGAATTTTTCTAACGATTATGTAAATCGATTATCTAGTAGTCCGACCACCCAATTGAACACCCTAATCGATCTCACTCACATCGATATGGTTCGTGATAAGCTTGTTCGCTCGTTCATATTAAAATTCCTCGTTTCAATTAAATATTGCTTGTTATTTCTCTTAATAATAGGTCCTTCTGTCAGGTTATGGGCCCAGATTTGTGTTAAAAAAGTAAAAACACGTTTTAGTAAAAGTAAAATCGTTGAAAAACGAGTGAAGTAGTGCGCGAAGTGGTAAGGTTAAAACACGTGTTGCTGCTGCTTCCACAAGGATCTCGCCGATTTCTGCTTCTCAAACTAAGAAAGATGAGTAACCATAATAACATTAATGACTTTAACAATATTGAAATATTGGAGGGACCTGAAAATTTTGCCGCCTGGCGGTTTGAACTTAAGATTTTGCTGAATGCGGATGGTGTCATTGATGCAATTGCATATAAGTCCGAGCCTACTGAGGCTGAGAGCAAAAAGAAGGATGCTAAGGCACAAAGGGCCATTGTAATGTCAATAAATAAAAAAAATAAACAGCTTATAATGTCGTGTAAATATGCTGCAGAAATGTACAACAAGCTAGTAAGTGTTTATGAGGGGGATAATGATGGACTTAAAGACAGTCTGCTTGCGCAGTACTTTAGTTTCCGTATAAAGAATGTGGCAAGAGGAATTTCCGAGTTAGAAAGCATTGTCACTCGTTTGAATGACCTCGGTCACGAAATAAAGGACGAAGAGTTAACACAAAGAATTATTTCAGCTTTGCCACAGTCATTTGACAATTTTGTCATTTCGTGGGATTCTGCTCCTAAAGCTGAAAGGACTTCAGCCAATTTAATTGCACGATTGTTAAAGACTGAGAGTAAAAATTGCACTACGAAAACAAATAAAGATGATGTTGCGTTTAAGGCTACCAATGATTACAAACATGACGTGGTTTGTTTCACGTGCAAAACAAAGGGTCACTATGCCAAAAACTGCCCTAAAATAGACCGAGAACGTTGTAAATTTTGTAAAAAAACAAACCATAGCTCCAATGATTGCTACTTTCGTCCCAAAAACAGAGGAAGTAACAGTTCAAATAAGCCCTCTGATGGTACTGACAAAAAGAAACAAACGAAATTTGATAAGAAAGTCGCTTTTTTGGTGCATGAAAACTATGATGTCTCCGACGTCACCAGTGATATCTGGACAGTTGACTCTGGTAGCTCCAGTCACATGTGTAATAGTGACAAGTATCTGACAAATGTGATACATGTGAATTCCGAAATAAGTATTGCCAAGGACGGAATTAAGATGGTCGCCATCAAAAAGGGTGACATTAACTTTCAAGACTGTATTTTAAGAGACGTGCTCTATGTTCCAGAGTTAGCAACCAATTTGCTCTCAGTAAACAAAATCATTGAGTCTGGTGGACTGGTCAATTTCGAGAGGAATAAAGTGATAATTAAAAAGGACAATTTTGAAGCGCAAGGGCAGAAAAACAAGTTCAATCTCTTTGAAATTGAGCTCATCCACGATCAAGAAGATTCTGCGTTTCTGGCCAAGGCTGATGAAGAATGTGCTGTGGAGTGGCACCGCAAGCTCGCGCATCTTGGCTTCCAGAACATCGCAAAATTGAAGGGGATCAGTGAAGGGATGGAGACTTTGAAAATTCCTGATAAAAAGAAAGTGTGCGAAGTTTGCTCTTACTCAAAGCAAACCCGACTTCCATTCAAAAATGACCGTAAGACTGCAAAAAGACCTCTTGAAATCCTCCACTTTGATTTATGTGGGCCAATACAAGAAACATGGGACAAGAAGTCATATTTCCTTGCTGTACTTGATGATTACACTCACTATTCTGTTGTTGCATTGCTGGAGCACAAATCAGAGCTTGGTGAAGAACTAAAAAGCATTGTAGCAGAATTTGAGGCAAAATGGGACTCAAAAGTTCACATGCTGAGATGTGACAATGCAGGAGAAAATTCGTCACATGAAATACAGCAATGGGCTAAGGAAAAGGGGATAAAGTTTGACTATTCCCCACCATATGTTCCACAACTAAACGGAAAGAGTGAACGTCTGATGAGAAATTTGATGGAAAAAGTGCGTGCTCTTATCTTTGATTCAGGCCTCCGTGATGAATTTTGGGGTGAGGCTCTCTATGTCAGCACTTATCTTATGAACCGCAGCCCAACTGTAGCGCTATCAGGGAAGACTCCATATGAGATGTGGAACGGTGTGCAACCCAACTTGAAAAATCTGCAGATTTTTGGATCTCGTGCCTTTGTCCACAAAAAGGGACACTTGAAGAAACTTGACCAAAGAAGTCACGAGTTGATTTTCGTTGGGTACACTACCATGGGCTACCGGTTGTTTGACGAAAAAAATTGTAAAATCATCATCTCTAGAGACGTCAAATTCACTGGAGAAACCCTCAACCCACAGAAGAGGAGCTTTCAGTCAGTGTTCAATGGCAAAGAAGAAACTGATAGTGAAACATGCTCTGAACATAATTCAAGCAGTGAATTCGACTCTGAAGAACAAGACACCAACTCAAGCTGTGATACCCAAGATTACGAAGACGACGAAGAGCTAGCGTTTTCTGGAGGAAATTCAAGTAACGCCAACAATGATTTCATATCTCAATCATCTGGACTAAGAAGATCTACAAGGACAACTTCAGCCCCAGCAAAACTGAAGGACTATGTTTTGGATTTTGATACCGATGAAAGTATTGACGAGTCAGCTCTACTGTCATACACCGATGCTGTGAATGGCTTTGACAAGGAAAAATGGTTAGCTGCGATCCAAGAAGAGAAAGACTCATTAAATAAAAATAAAACTTGGAGTCTCATTGACAAAACAGAGGCCCAAGGAAAGAAGATACTAAGTAGTCGATGGGTATTTCGAATCAAGGATGACGGCAGGCACAAAGCGAGGCTTGTTGTAAGGGGGTGCCAGCAGCGATTTGGCATTGATTTCAATGAAACCTACAGCGCTGTGGTAGGTACAGACGCCCTCCGTGTAGTGTTTGCTCATGCTGCCAAACAAAATTTGAAAATGAAGACATTTGATGTAAAAAGCGCTTTTCTTCATGGTTTGATTGAAGAAGATATCTATATGTCTTTACCAGAAGGGTATGGCGAACATAGTGGAAAGATTTGCAAACTGAACAAAGCCTTATACGGATTACGTCAAGCCCCAGCTAGTTGGCAGAAACGACTGGTTATTTTTCTCAAGGAACAAGGTCTCGTCCCACTTAAAACGGACCGTTGCATTTTTGTAAATCAAGATAGATCTCTTATCCTGGCGATTCATGTTGATGACGGACTTCTGCTTGGAAAGCATGAGAAGAAAATGAACAAACTATTGAAAAATCTGGAAGAAGAGTTTGAAATTACTACCATGAAAAATCCTACTTCTTATCTTGGTATGGAATTGGAAAAGTCCAAAAACGCCGTAAAAATCACCCAGAAATCGTACATTAGAAGTATTCTGCAAAAATACAACATGTCAGAAGCAAATCCAGCCTCAACACCCTTATCTGCATACAAACCTGCCAATCTGAAGAAGCCAGATAAACAACCGAATTTCCCATTTCGTGAGACGGTGGGGAGCTTATTGTATTTAAGCACTAAAACCAGGCCTGACATTAGTTTCGCCGTGGGATATTGTAGTAGACAGGTGGAAAATCCGGACGATCTTGACGTGGTCAACATCAAACGCATCATGAGGTACCTAAAAGGCAGTATGGACAAGGGAATTTCGTTCAAGTTTGATGGATCAGAACAGCTAAAGGTATATTGCGACGCAGACCATGCAGGTGACCCTGCAACAACTAAAAGTACGTCTGGTTTCGTGATGTACTACTGCGATGGACCTGTAAGCTGGAGAACCAGAAAACAACCAACGACAGCCGACAGCAGCACGGAGGCAGAATTTGTTGCCGCTGCTGAATGCTGCAGAGAGATGATCTACATCAAAGCGTTAATAGAAGAAATTACTCTGAAGACTGTGGAAGTTGAATTGATGATGGACAACTCCAGTGCCATAAAATTGATTGAAACCGGTGTGATGAATCGAAAAAGAAAACACATAGATGTTAAATATCATTTTTTGCATGAAAAATATGTTGAAGGATTAATGAAATTGTCTCACTGTCCTACTGAATTACAAATTGCTGATGTTTTTACTAAGCCACTTGGGCCAACTAAGTTTGAAAGATTTAAAAATGAATTGATTGATTAACATCTTAAAATTGATACTTGAAATTTAAATATTGTTTGGATTTAAAGCAGTAATTTTCTATGTTACATTTATTAGTCATTCCTAAGTAACAATTCCGTTTAGAGAATTTTTCTCGTAGTTTTTGTTTTAAAACATTTCTTTGTAATAATGATTTATGGTTTAAAAGACTGAAAGTTTTGAAGATTTGAAATATTTTTGAATATTGTGATCTCATTTATCTTCTAATTTTTGAAAAATGTAAAAATTACTGGGGTGTGTGGAAATAAGTTTAAATAATTTTGAATTTTTCTAACGATTATGTAAATCGATTATCTAGTAGTCCGACCACCCAATTGAACACCCTAATCGATCTCACTCACATCGATATGGTTCGTGATAAGCTTGTTCGCTCGTTCATATTAAAATTCCTCGTTTCAATTAAATATTGCTTGTTATTTCTCTTAATAATAGGTCCTTCTGTCAGGGCCAAATCCAAAATTCCCCCTTTTTGCCATGGCAGAAACTGGGATTCCCCACTGTGGTCAGGCTTGGAAAGTCTTTGCCCTGGGTACTTCTTCCCGCAGTATTTTACAGTAACAATCTTTCATTTCTTGTAGAACAGTTGTTTCCTCTTCCACATTGTCACCAATGGCCAGAGTAACATCAGGCTATCCATGAACTCCCCCCTTTCGTAAATTTTCTTGAATGAATTTAACAACGACTTTGGGTTCCGTAATTTGGTTGGATTCATGAACTGTGACATTTGGATCGTCCACGTGATCAGAAAAATAGAAAAGAACACTTTGAATATCATTGAATAAACGGGAAAAAGTTGGTGGCACAAACTTGTAATGGCACATCTTTGTACCAGAAATTATGGTACTAAGTTGTACCCTGTTCGTCCCATTTTGGTTAATGATTTTCAATAATGAACCTTTGGAAACGACCAAGAAAAAAAAATTTTAACGCCCCCTCAAAATTTGATGGTTTACGTTTCAAGGTACGTAGAATCCAAAAATAGAATAAAACGCTGCAAATTATTACACAATGGTTTATTATTTTTTATTTTTCTATATAGATCACTCGTCTGCAAAGCCACCAACCATCCAACATGAAGAAAATTATCGATCGCATTTCGGTCAGCTTTAATTTGAACGGAGATTAGGCCTCTTTTGCGATTCACACTCGTGTTTCTGATTTATCGTACGTCCAAACTTTAAATTCTCGTAGTGAGCGAACAGTTTGTTCTACAGAGCTCCGGGTGGTCTCAAAAAATTCTAAATATTCCATAGAACCTTAAATTGAAGGAAAAACAATACCTTTATATCAAAATTTTTTGAGTTAGGGCGTTTTCAAAATTTCAAAATTGATTTTGGAACCCTTAGAAGTGACCTCCATCAACCAAAATCTTCGGGGCACAACTAGACCCCAAATGGATCTTACATACCAAATTTCATCAAAATCGGTCAATGCTAAGTGGCAAAAGTGCGGCGTACGGCGGACGGACGGCCAAATTTTTATTCGATTTTTGGATTCTACGTACCTTGAAACGTAAACCATCAAATTTTGAGTGGGGTGTTAAAATTTTTTTTTCTTGGTCGATTCCAAAGGTTCATTATTGAAAATAATAAACCAAAATTTGGCCATCCGTCCGCCGTACGCCGCACTTTTGCCACTTAGAATTGACCGATTTAGATGAAATTTGGTATGTAGGCTCCATTTGGGGTCTAGTTGTGCCCCGAAGCTTTTGGTTGATGTAGGTCACTTCTAAGGGTTCCAAAATCAATTTTGAAATTTTGAAAACGCCCTAACTTAAAAAATTTCGATATAAAGGTATTGATTTTCCTTCAATTTAGGATTCTATAGAATTTTTAGAATTTTTTGGGACCACGCGGAGCTCTGTAGGACAAACCGTTCGCTCACTACGAAAATTTAAGGGTTTATATTGAAATATGTATATATATATAAATCAGAACACGAGTGTGAATCGCAAAAGAGGCCTAATCTCCATTCAAATTAGAGCTGACCAAAATGCGATTTTTTTGATTTTTTTATTTTTTTTATTTTTATTTTTTATTTATTTTTTTTTTTTCCTTCATATTGGATGGTTGGTGATTTTGTAGACGAGTGATCTATATAGAAAAATAATAAACCATTGTGTAATAATTTGCAGCGTTTTCATTCAGATTTAAACCTTTCCTATTTAGATTTAAACCTTTTCCATTTCGATATTATATCGAAATGGAAATGAAAATTTTAATTTGATTTTCGCACAATATGAATTTACCTCTTCGGTACTTTTACCTCTAACCTGACGTTATTATGCCACAACTTGAAAATTAAATCATGCAAGCGTTTTTTTATGCACAGAAATGTACCGAGATTTCCGATTCATAACAAGCTTTCAAAAATGTGTATTTTCTCTTACCGTTTTTTTTTTTACCTCTAGCCTAATGAAATTTTAGTAGGTAGGCACTTACTTACTATGATGGGGCTAACTACTGACAGTAAACCTCCATTTGCATTTAAACTCCAATAAAACGTCAGTAGTTAGCCCCATCATAGTAAGTAAGTGCCTACCTACTAAAATTTCATTAGGCTAGAGGTAAAAAAAAAGGAAACGGTAAGAGAAAATACGCATTTTTGAAAGCTTGTTATGAATTGGAAATCTCGGTACATTTCTGTGCATAAAAAAACGCTTGCATGATTTAATTTTCAAGTTGTGGCATGATAACGTCGGGTTAGAGGTGAAAGTACCGAAGAGGTAAATTCATATTGTGCGAAAATCAAATTAAAATTTCAGTAAAAGTAAATTTAAAATAATAAAAGTTAGTTTGGTAAATATGATAATAAATTATTTTCTTAGGTTGGATACATAGTTTGATGATATTGATCACCAATAATAACAACAGTTAAATAATCATAATGTTCTGCATTTGATTTTCCCACGCGTTGAATTTGTGACTTGGGTACTTTAGAATAGAAAAAATCTAAATGTAATTGGAAAAGGTTTAAACCTAAATGGAGAAGGTTTAAATCCAAATGGAAAAGGTCTAAACCTAGATGGAAAAGGTTTAAACCTAAATGGAAAAGGTTTAAATCCAAATGGAAAAGGTCTAAACCTAAATGGAAAAGGTTTAAACCTAAATGGAAAAGGTTTAAATCCGAATAGAAAAGGTTTAGGGTAAAAGCACCAATTGTTGACACTATTCCTAATGTTGACACTTCAATTTTAAAATGCAAAAATAAGCTATTGGGTCACTGTAGGTACTCGAAATTGGCGTCATTCTGTTGATAAGAATGTAGTTATTGAGGTTGGTCGGCTCCACTAGTTATAATATCCGATATAACTCGGCTGGCTGAAATTGAAGCTGATGACAGCTGTATCAGTTACTCCAGCGACGCCATCCTTCTGCCGCAAGTTAGTGAGGTAGGTCAACAAATTTAGTCTTTTGAAGTAAAATTTTGTGAGTAAAATTACCATTTCACATCGCCTGCTTCATGAATAACATAAGGAAGAATGTGAAATCATTAAAACCCCAAATTTCAATAGGAAAACATGGTTAAATTCGGTGTCATCGTTAGGGTCTCACGAAATAGTTTGTGTCCTAATGTTGACACCTGTGTCAACATTAGGGGAAACTGTTGATTTGATTGCTAAGGTGATATTTGGATTTGAATAATTGTGTAGTGTATCACGACTATCGACTTTTTCAATTTAACGTGGTGGAACCTTAAGTTGACACCGTCCGATCCCAATGATGACATTCAGTTCCTAATGTTGACATCAACTTTCTTTTCTACTTGCAAAGAAAACTATATTTTATCAAATACATCAAAAGAAGACATGAAGCGCCAGGAAGAAGAAAGAAGAGCTGAAAGTTAAGAAGTCGCTACCGATCAAGAAAAGTAGAAGGAGCGTATCTTCCTCGTCACTATCAGAGAGTTCAAGTGAATCAGAGGAGTGGGCCCCATCGATTGCCACCGAGGACGATATAGATGTAGGTATTTGAGATTTTTAGGGACATGGATGAAGACAGCGATGTTGCCCAGCAGAATACCGTAATTGGAGGAAGGGAAGAGGAATTGTCAAATGAAGTGAAGCCAGTGGAGGAATCGCTGAAAGAAGATGAGCCGATATCCTTACCAGCAGGGGCCAGCAAACAAAGTGGACCTTCAAACAGTGAAGTCGACCAGGCAAAACTAAGTCCACAACGCTGTTTTGCTGAGAAAACCACCACCGTGGAAGAAGAAGGACGTTGTGCCAAGTCGAGGAAGAAGTTGGACGAATAAATGAAGGAGACATTGCTTTATTCGACTTTGTCAAAAGACGGTCAAAGACTTTGTCAAAAGACTTTTTCTCAAAATTCGAGATTTTGTCAAAAGACTGAAAACTCAACTTTGTCCTAAGCTAGCGCTTAGCCTGAAAAGGCTAGGTTTGCACACGCTTAGCTGAAGAGATCCGAAAGATCGAAACGAAGTACCAAACTTAACTATCCATTGAAAATGGGAATTTGAAACTTTGCGACTCAACCCAATAGCATCTTGATGCAGAAGGGGCAGTCAAACATTTGTTTCAGTGATGATGGGATTTTGGTAAACCGTTTTCGTCATATCTCGGTGACTCATCAGCAACGCGAAGAAGCGTTGGAACGATTTGGATTTAAAGCGAAAGTCTTTTGACAAAGTCTTTGACCGTCTTTTGATAAAGTCGAATAAAGCAATTTCGTTTCTTCAAGTGTTCTAGTTTCGGTATTCAACCACCTTTTTTTGCGATTTCATGCGTTTTCCGAGTTACTCAATAAAATGGTTGATTTTCAGGTTTGCGGTTTTTTTTCAGGGTTGCGTGAGGTTTGAGGTTGGTTTTGGTGTTTGCGATTCCTCGCCATCAATTTGCTACCAAAGAAAGATGGCCACGAAAACCTCACTAGGCATGTGATTGGATTACGTAATCTCGACGATTCTTCAAAAATATTAAATTTAAAAATGATCAAAAATGCTGTGATAGACTTTTCAAAAAATCGAAGAGAGGTGGGAAAAGTGCCATGGGAAAGAAGACATTTTTTCCAACAAATATTCGACATGGCTGAGTGGGAAAGAGTTTGAAGTTGTAATTTCTTACAAAATTACTCAAGGAATCATGAATCAACCACTTGTGCGTCCCGAAAAACCGTTTGAGGACTCAGGCGATAAAACAAAAAGAAGAAAAGAGAAAGAATTGTTGACTTCTGGTCCCGAAAAGTTATTCTTTGGGGCGCTCACTGCTCTCTACTCAGCAGAAGACAGGTCCACAAGCCGTATCTTGAAAGAAGCAACTTCAAGCACATCAACAGTTGAATCTTCTACAATGTCGAATAAGAACATGACTATAATATTTTCAAATTCAATTTTTCAGAGTAATATCCGTCTAACACTGTAATAATGTCATTATTCTCAAAGTAATTAATCGGTAGGACCTACCTAATTATAATGTCAAGAATTTAAGATAAAACATGAACAAAAATATCATGATACACCGTTTGCCTACTTTCATTGAAGTCAAGAAAGCTTTTCATTATTTTTCCCGTAATCAGCGTCTTTTTATTCAATTTTGAATAAAAAACCGACCAAAAAATAATTTTGTCCACCTAGATTGGTCATTTTGCCCACTGTGCGCCGTACGCGGCACCTTTGCCACTTAGCATTGTCCGATTTTGATGAAATTTGGTATGTAGGCTCCATTTGGGGTCTAGTTGTGCCCCAAAGATTTTGGTTGATGTAGGTCACTTCTAAGGGTTCAAAAATAAATTTCGAAAACGCCCTAGGGTAACGGCACCTATTTTCTGGGCAATTTCGCTTTAACTTTCTTATTTGTCATCTGATTCTTTTCTTCTTTCGTTTTTTTAAATTTGTCTGCAATTCGAGAAAACATTTAACCTACGAGTTTAGCAAAAAAATGTGTCTTTTTATGTTTTTATGCCAAATTTTGAAGTTACGTTTTTCGACCAATTATTGACAGGTGAAATCCAATTATTGACACCGAAGTGAACCAGTTATTGACGGGTCAAAACCAAATTTAGACAAATATAGGAATCAGTTAGGCAATTTTCAACAAACAAGTATTAGGTAAACAAAATATTTTTTTTAAATTGGTAACTCAGTCTTTTGTACAATTATTGCATTGGTATTACCAAGGTAATACGTTGAGAACAAAATATATAGAAACACTTAGCTAATCTTTATCGACTGGTGAAATAGTATTCTTCCGTTTCTATTGTTTCCAAATAGTAGGGGCTTTGGTGGTTTTGTCGAAATGCCTTCTTCTTCGACTACAATTTCTTCGTTAAGGTCAATTGTGAACACAGTCTTCATTCTGTTGCACGGTGTAACCCATTGGGCCATTGCCAGTTTCCCATCAATCTTGAAGATTTGGCATGCCACTACTTTCTTCTTGTTCTTCAATGTCACGGTGATGAAGTCTTCCTCCTGAATTGCATTGATCTTCCTTTAAGATAGACGGTTCTTATTCCGTTCTTTCATTTATATTCTCTACATCGGTAGAGAAGCTGCCTGTGTTTCCTTCACTAATTCCTTCGTAGGTTGGTGGAGATCTATTATCAGGTCCATATAACATTTCTTGGATAGATTCAATTATTTCCTCTAGCATTTCGTCAGTTTCATAGCAGCTAGTGATAGGGTGATTACTCTTCTCTGTTCTGTCATCATTTTTAGGTTCACCAAGATCAACATTATCGCTTTCATCTACGCCAATTTCATCGTCATCTCTTTCATCGTCAGGTTGCCACTCATCTTTTTCACATTCTTCAGCATGCTTTGCTTTCTTCGCAGCCGTTTTCTTCTGCTTCTTAGATTGCGTTTTTTTCTTCTTCTTAGCCTGGGCCTTTTTTCTTTCTCTCTCTGCCACATGTTGTAATTTTGTAATATCCCTCTGTTCTTTTTTAGCTCACTTAGCCGCCCTTGCCTTTTAATTCTCTCCATCTTGTTAATCCAGAGAACTAGGTAGCTTTCTTCTTCTTTAGTTAAGACAGTACTAGTACCAGGGTTTTTAAGTATAGGTGACTTACCAGAGGATTTATACATCAGCGTAACCCGAGGGACACCATGAGTTTTGTTGCTACTGGCGTACCATTTTCAACAGCATCGATTGCTGATCATTTCACTCTCCTCATACTGCTTTCTTGTGATAAAGGAAGACTTCTTTGGCTTCTTTCCTATGGGAGTATGATTTTTGATGTTTTCTTGCGTGCGAGTTAGAACCATTTTGTCAGCCTGTAATAGTAAACATATTCAAATGCAATTTAATCGCGCTCTGTCAGTTTAGTCTATCTATATGGGGAGTGTCAATAACTGGAAACTTGAGGCTGTCGTTAAATAGCAAAATGAATTCCAATTACTGACATCTACTTTCGCCTATTATTGACACCCCCTGTCAAAAATAGGATCCCTCAATTATTTTTGGAAAATAACGGTACCATTCGGTTTCAAATGAAAATTCAGTTGAGATAAGCCGTCAATTGAAGAATTCATGCAATTTCCAATTATCGACAGTGTGTCAATAATTGTAAAAACCTGATTTTGTCAAAACCCTATTATAGACATGGTTGAAATGCCATTTTAACACCAAAATAGAAGATAAAAATAGTTGCATAGGATCTAATAAACACTATAAACAGTTTTACAAACAATAAAACCCAAAAAAATTGAATGGAAACAGGTAAATACGAAAAATATACACTCACCTCCTTAGCAAAAATGCTTAGGAAACGGACGGAATCTCGACCGACGAGCGAATTCTTATTTCCAGCAGTTCTAGTAACCATGGGTTACCTGATTGAGCCCGCAAACTGTAGTAGATGAGATGACTTCTCAATTGGAGTGGAGCTAAACTTTCTAGGTGATGCCAAACGCTTATTTTTTGACAAGAAAGTGGAACTGTCAATAATAGGAGACATGTCTATAATAGGTGCCGCCACCCTAACTCAACAAATTTTGATATAAAGGTATTGTTTTTCCATCAATTTAAGATAGTCGCTCACTACGAAAATTTAAAGTTTGGACGTACTGATTTTATCAAAATCGGTCAATGCTAAGTGGGGAAAGTGCCGCGTACGGCGGACGGACGGCCAAATTTTGAAAATTAACCTTGAAACGTAAACCAACAAATTTTCATTGTCACTACCTACCAACCATTGGTACTACCTGCCACTACCCAAAAATCATTATTCGTTTCACAATAAAGTTGCAAATTTCAACGGAGATTCACACTCTTTGGTGATTCACACTCACGATGCTGATTTATCGATCGCTCGTAGGGAGCGAACGGTTTGTCCTTCAGAGCTCTTGGTAGTCTCAAAAAATGCAATACCTACTGTTTTAAATTTATGAAAATAACAACGTGTTTTTAGGCGCTTTGAAAATGTTAGCGATTATTTTTCAACCCTTTGTTGACTGACATCAACAAAAAGCTTCGGAGCACAACTAGACCCCAAATGGTGCCCATATACAAAATTTCAGATGTAGGTTTGGCATAAAAAGTTCTTCAAAATAACATTTCGATTTTTGGAGAATTAATTTTTAAGACTTCTTGCCACTTATTGCCGATTTTGTTGATTTAAAAAAAATAATTTGTTAGATACTGGGGTCTGAAAAAATAATTACCTATGTTAACGTTAAGGCCTAATGTTAATGTTAAGGCAAGCGTGAATAGATAAGAGAATAAAATAAACACACACAGATAAGGGTGAATAATTTTTTCAAAGCACCTAATAGAAGGTCAGGTAGGTAAGTGCACCAGTCGTCACCAGTGTACCTATTATCGCCACTCCCAACTTTAGTTCGAAAAAATAAGACTTGGGCGTTAGCTAGGGAATTGGCTCCAGAACCAACTCAGGCTCATGTCCTTACTGCGTTTCAACGCCGAAATTCAGAAGGCAGTGGCTAAAACTGGCTTGGGGAAGGACTTGTGAGGTTATCAGTGTTAGTGACCACCTGTCTTCTTACTGGTTCTGCTAAGAAAGTGAGTTGCATTTTTGTGATTTTACACGCGTTTTCTACAGAATATTGTCGATTTTGTTGCTAACTTCTGTGGAATATGATCCTCTGAACGACACCATGTCTTTAGAAATACATATTTAGTGGAAAAATTACGGAAAAAAAATAGTGCGACATTGGAACACCCAAAGTCCGCAAGATCCACTTATCACCAGGGGTGGCGATTACTGGGCCAATGCCCGCATTTTTGTTTTTTATACCATTGAGTTTGTTTTTCTTTTGTGATCACGTAGGTATTAAAATTTTTAGGATAAACCTGTTGGGTCCAGTTTTCACCAGGGGGTGGTGATATCTGGCTAAACCTGATGTTGATAAGTGGATCATTGTGTTCCAGTAACCGTCACCCATATGAGCCAGATGTCGCCGCTCATATAAATAGCCTATGAGAGTAGGTATTTTTGCTAATTTATAGGTATTTGTTTCTTAAAGCCTATTTAGGTATATCACCTATTTATCTTGTGTTTTCTTCATGAGAGGCGATATATCCTTCAAGTCTATTTATATATTATTTATTAGCAGGTATTTAATACTAAGGTATTTGATTCTCTCCTTTTAACAGTAGTTTTTGATTCTTACCCTTAAGCCAATTAGGAGATTTTTTTAATTTCACTCATTTTTAGGTACCCTATACCGAAGATGGTTGCGAGAAGAAAGAAATTGAGATTTAGGAAGTCGGGGGACAAATTGAAAAAGCTCCAGTACTCAGAGGAAACAATGTTGGCTGCAATTGAAGACTTACGTGCTGGATTGCCAGTTGCCACCGCAGCGAAAAAACACATCGTCCCTCGTGCAACTCTCAGAGATAAAGTTAATGGAAGGACTCCAGTTGGTCGAAGGATGGGGCCTCATTCAATTCTTTCAGAAACCGAGGAAAAGGTCTTGGTAAAATGGATCAAGCTCATGTCAGAGAAAGGTTTTCCTAGTACTCCGGCTATGCTACTAGCCTCTGCAGCATGCTATGCAGATGATGGATAGGCCAAACCCCTTCAAGAACGAGAAACCAGGAATAAAATGGTTCAAAGCTTTCATGAGGAGAAATCCCAGCGTTTCTGTGAGGCAGGCGGAGAATTTGACAACAAGCAGGGCAAGGGTTACAAAAGAGCAAGTGCAAACTTGGTTTCAAGAAATTGAAAAATACTACGGTTAAATCACATATCTTCTCCAACACTGACCATTGCCATACAACAGACTAAAAACTGTCTTCAAATTTACTGGAGAGCATTAGGTGGTAGGAGGAGAAAAAAAAGAAGACGCTGAGAAAAAAAGTTGTTTTTGATGACGTTTTAAAAAAAATCGCTCATAAGGTCGTGCTGCACGATTTTGAATTTTCACTACAATATTTTTTTCTCATCGATTCATTTTCGTTAACAAAAACGAGTAAAGTTCACATGCAGGTTTGGCAGACAAAGTTCTTCAAACTAATATTTCGATTTTTGGTGATTTGTTAGACTTCTTGCCACTTTTATTGATTTTGCCGTCCACGTGCCGTGCGTGGCACTCCACCAATAATCACCCTCAATCTTCTTGATGTGGCCCACTTGGGATTTCCAGTCATATTCCACAGCTTCCATTGTAAATTCCTGAAGGCGTTCAAGTGATAAATCACCACCCGCATTCCTTCCCTTTATGAATTCTCACCTAAGCCTACCTAGCGAAAAGTCAGGTAAAGGATTTGAGCGGAAGTGACCTAAAATGGGATTTCCCTGGACGAGTGACAAGTTCGGAGGAGGTTGAACGGATGTTTTCACTTTAGGATTCGGTAGGGTCCTCGCGTTCATTCTTTTCATCGGTGGACAGTACCTCCGGCTAGCACTCAGGATTTTGCAACACTGAGTCGAGGGTGGGCCTCAACTCATCGCTGAGTTTGGTTTATGAGTACCGTTGAGTGCGCCCTTCGAATTCGCACTGAGTTCTCCCTCAAATCTTGTCAATGAATACAAATGAGTGCCCGCCAACCCTTATCGATGCATTTGAGGGTGCACTCAGACTTCAGTAATGACTATGAATTCCGCCCTGAAAAGGTGACGTAAGGAATCCTTCAGGCACACAATTCCTTCCTCCATCTCCAATGTTTTCTCAGAAGTCCTCCAGGACCTCCATTGCTCAAACCTTCGACAATCCAATGATAATCTAGCCATCCATCCGCCCAACCCTGTTTCATTTTTGATCATTCGCCAGGATCGTCCACAGCCTCCTCTCTTGATGGCATCCCCGATAAGTAGGAGCCATGGGTTCAGGAGAGCATAAATGAATCAAGCGTATCATAAAATTCATTGACGGTGACTTTGTCCAGCCAAAAGTACCACTTTCATAAAAATTGAAATGTTCTGTCCTGCGATGTTACTTGTGAGGAGGTGTTCGTGTGATCACACAACAAGTCCGTCAAATGCTCTTCGATGGAAAAAACGCTGCAAATCATTGCTCAAAGGTTTATTATTTTCTGTATAGATCACCCTTCTGTATAGATCACTGGTTCTCCATCAATAGCACCTACCACCATCTGTATTCTCCCTTGACCTTCCCTCTAAAATTTCAGCTTCCTGTGTTCAATAGGATTGAAAATGGCGTCGGAGCTCACTAAGCTGATCAGTGATCTGAAGAGTGAAGAAGATCTTCTCGAATGCTGGAGACGCCTGGAAGAGCACTGATCTTCTGAGTGAGCTCCGAAGCCATTTTCAATCCTATTGAACCCAGGAAGCTGAAATTTGAGAGGGAAGGTCAAGGGAGAATACAGATGGTGGTAGGTGCTATTGATGGAGAACCAGTGATCTATACAGAAGGGTGATCTATACAGAAAATAATAAACCTTTGAGCATCGATTTGCAGCGTTTTTTACCTACCAAAATTTTTTTACCTACCAACTATTGGTAGGTACTAACTACCACACCATACTGCTTCACACCTTCACAATAAAGTTTATTAGAAAGAACTAAACGCTTCACACTCGATTCGATAAACAGAAAGCTTCATATGGAAATTTGATTACTGGTTACGCAGAAGGCAAAACTGTATACAAATCGAAGAAATGAACAGCGATCGCATTTTAGTCAGATAAAATTTGAACGGCGATTAGACCTCTTTTGCGATTCACACTCATGATTCTGTTTTATCGAAGGAAAACCTTCAAGTACTCGTAGGGACCGAACGGTTTGTCCTACAGAGCTCCGGGTGGTCTCAAAAATTTTAAAAAATTCAATACTATTTAAAATTGATGAAAAAACGATACCTTTATTTCGAGAGTTTTCGAGCTAGGGCACAACAACACATTAACACATTAAACCACAAATGTGCAGTTGTGAAGAGGAAGCCACAACCTCCTGGGAGGGTAATCAGGAGGAGGCTACTACGTCCGAATGTCCATGGACTGTGGAAATCTTCCCGAGAATGAGGAAGGATGAAGAGATTCAAATTTGCAAAACCCACCCGACTATTTTGTTATACGCAAATAAACAATGTGAAAGGTACAAGGAGATTGATCGTCGCCATGAAAAACCTGGATCAGTCAATAAGCGAGGCACTTGATATATTCAATGCGCCAAAATAAGTAACATGTGTTAACGGGCTCCACGGATGAATTCAGACAGGTTGACCCCCCCACGTGAGCCATGGGGTGCCCTGGGAGCCATCCGCAGAAACCTACTGCTCTCCATCGTTTGTCCCAGAAACTGTCTGTACCGCTAATGTTGCGGATTCCTCTGAGTAATCTCAATCTAGTTAGTTGATTCTACACGAGAATGCGCTTGGTTCGATTCGACCGACAGGATTGTGTGTCAAGATGTTCTGTTTTGACAGCTCTACTGCAATTTTTGTGGGAAATTGATCAAAAAATTCACCAGACACCTGAAGAATCAACACAAGACTGAACCCGAGGTGGAAGAGATGGTTTGAAGTAGGATTACTGGTGCAGCAAAGCACCGAAGAATCAACCGTAGGGTGATGGAATATACAACAGCGGAAATCCTTAATCGTAGTAAAAACACCTATACTGCGTGAATGTGCCCAACTTATTCCGTCCATTGATTCAATTCAAGTTCTGGGAATATTCCCCATCAGAAGAGCAAACAGCTCTACTGCGATTTTATGGGAAATTGATCAAAAACTTCACCAGACACCTAAAAACCTACACAAGACTGAACCCGAGGTGGAAGAGACAGTTCGAGATAGCGCTACTGGTGCAGCAAAGCTGCGAAGAATCATCCGTAGGGTGATCGAATATAAAACAGCAGGAATCCCTAAACGTAGTGCAAACATCGTCAGCCCATTCAGCCTACTCTTGCAAATTTTGTGGTGTGCAGAGAACAAACCACAATCCTCACTTCAACAATGATCATGCCGAAGAGCCAGAAGTGTTTCAGAAGCTAAGAGAAGAGGACACTATTAATAGGTTGCGTCTATACCACAACATAATCGGCCCAAGGAATTATGTTGATATAGATTCAACACCATTCCTCGTAGAATGCCCATCATGTGGTGGCTATTTCAGTAACAAACACATTAAGCCACAAATGTGCAGTTGTGAAGAGGAAGCCACAACCTCCTGGGAGGGTAATCAGAAGGAGGCTACTACATCCGAATGCCCATGGACTGTGGAAATCTTCCCGAGAATGAGGAAGGATGAAAAGATTCAAATTTGCAAAACCCATCCGACTATTTTGTTATACGCAAATAAACAATGTGAAAGGTACAAGGAGGAGCGACATCCACTAATAGTTGACAGTAGTCAACTATTCGGATTATTTTCCGCATTATTGGAAGATTGATCGTCGCCATGAAAAACCTGGATCAGTCAATAAGCGAGGCACATGATATACTCAATGCGCCAAAGTAAGTAACATGTGTTAACAGGCTCCACGGATGAACTCAGACAGGTTGATCCCCCCACGTGAGCCGTGTGGTGCCCTGGGAGCCATCCGCAGAAACCTACTGCTCTCCATCGTTTGTCCCAGAAACTGTCTGTACGGCTAATGTTGTTGCGGATTCCTCTGAGTTATCTCAATCTAGTTAGTTGATTCTACACGAGAATGCGCTTGGTTCGATTCGACCGACAGGATTGTGTGTTAAGATGTTCTGTTTTGACAGCTCTACTGCAATTTTTGTGGGAAATTTATCAAAAAATTCACCAGACACCTGATTAATCAACACAAGACTGAACCCGAGGTGGAAGAGATGGTTTGAAGTAGGATTAATGGTGCAGCAAAGCACCAAAGAATCAACCGTAGGGTGTTGGAATATACAACAGCCGAAATCCTAAATCGTAGTAAAAACACCTATACTGAGTGAATGTGCCCAACTTATTCCGTCCATTGATTTAATTCAAGTTCTGGGAATGTTCCTAATCAGAAGAGCGAACAGCTCTACTGCGATTTTATGGGAAATTGATCAAAAACTTCACCAGACACCTAAAGAACTTACACAAGACTGAACCCGAGGTGGAAGAGATGGTTTGAAGCAGGATTACTGGTGCAGCAAAGCTCCGAGGAATCATCTGTAGGGTGACGGAATATACAACAGCAGAAATCCCCAATCGTAGTGAAAACATAGTCAGCTCATTCAGCCTACTCACTCAAATTTTGTGGTGTGCAGAGAATAAACCACAATCCTCACCTCAAAAATGATCACATGCCGAAAAGCCAGAAGTGTTTCAGATGCTAAGGGAGAAGGACACTATTAATAGGTTGCGTCTATACCACAACATAATCGTACCAAAGAATTTTGTTGATATAGATTCAACACCATTCCTCGTGAAACCAAGGGTAGAATGCCCATCATGTGGTGGCTACTTTAGTGTTTGGTTCAGATACTTGACAAGGTTCGATGGGGTCACGAGCTGACCCGCAGTTGATGTTCGGTGGTTTGAACAGTTTTGCCTAAACCCCTCTACATCCCCTATTCCCTACTTATCACCCCCTCCAAACGCCCTGTTCATCTTCCTACTGCCACTCACTCTCTTCTCGTCTTGCGCCAGATTAAAACCGCCATCTTGCTTTATATAAAAAAACGTATAGTCCTCGTGTTCATGAGAAATCGGATTCGTGTGCCAAAACGGATATTTCTCTTTCCTCGTCGGTACCTCACCTCAGTACCAGGACATCATCGGTGGAACGACTGCTGGAGGTCTGCGGGGGCCCCCAGCATCTACGCGTGCACGCTCATCAGGTACCTTTCTTACCTACTTCATTTTTTTCGATACATTCGTGCATGCCTTTCAATTCTGTCGAACATCTATTCAGGGCTCATATTCGGATATTTCATCAGAAATATTCGTCTATAGTCAACAGCCAACGAACTCATCGAACCTCAGACGTAAAACAAAATTCAGTGATAGGACCTAAAATATAATTTTATTCAGAATAAGTAATGTAACCACAGTCCTGCATCTCCCACTGAACATTTAGAAACAAACACATTGAACCACACATGAGCAGTTGTGAAGAGGAAGCCACAACCTCCTGGCAGGGTGATCAGGAGGAGGCTGCTAAGTCCGAATGCCCATGGACTGTGGAAATCTTCCCGAAAATGAGGAAGGATGAAGTGTTTAAAATTGGCAGAACCGATTCCAAGGGAAGTTTAGGCTGCCAGCGCTCCTCATTAATATGACCCAAAGATGAAGATGTCGGAGTACTTTTCAAGTCACCTTGCTAAGAGATCAGCAATGCTCAAAGAAAAGACAAAATGTATGGTATAAGAAAGAGTTCGATGAAAAAATTGCCTCCCTAGGACAACATCAAGCTGGAAACGAAAAAAATACAAGTTGCAAACAAAAGTAATGTTCTCAAGTTCGTTGATTACAATAATTGTACGTGGAGAAGACTGTTGGATCCTACAACAGGTTTAAAAAGTCTGCTGAAGGAGCGTTCCCCTGTCGACGGGTTTTATTCCGTCGCGTCGAATGGAGTATGCCAGCAGGATCCCATCGGGCCAACTTGTCTCCATTACTCTGTGCGTCGGGCGGAGTGACGTACCACGCAGCGTGTCAATACTTTCGCTGTGAGCGTGTTAAGCAGTGTTTTTTTTTTTGAACTACCGATGTCACGTGGCGGGACAACCATTTTCACTTGAGCTGTCTAGAAGTCACCATGTCTTCCCGCTCAAAAAAAGTTTTTGTGGCCATCATAGACCGTTTGAATAGTGTTCGTGATGGAGAAGATACAATAATAGTTGCTGAACTCCGACGGAAGTCTGCGGATCAAAAATGATCATCGTGTGGAATATCAACTCCACTTTTAACACTTCCCATGTGTTCTAATTTAACCAGTTGGTATATTTATCGATTTGTCTATATCATTGAAATACAAGTGTTGAATATATTACAAACATGTAACAGAAAATATCTAAAAATAGGCATTTTGAAGTATTCTGTCTTAGGGAAAAAGTTTCATAGGTACGAGTTTTGAGAAAGTGGCGACCGTGACAGGACTCTTTGAAGGTACCCACTTTCTGTAAGTTTTTCACAATGTCTGTCTCTGTGCGTTTGCGAATGGTTAGTAGAACAGCATTCAACCGACTTGCTGATGAAATTGAGCAGATGCTAAACCATCAAGATGTGGACTACAACGTGTTGGCGAGCATGATTGCCAGACTAGAGCGAAGGATGCAGGAACTCGAAAAAATGGACAGAGCTATCTTGGAAGAAATGCTAACTGTTGAGGATATGCCGGAGGTCGATATTGATAAGGAGACGAAAGAGGCCGACGACATCGCTATTCGAGGTTTTTACTTGTGCCGGAAGAGTATCTTGGATCCAAGTAAAGTTACGAACTCGACTGCAGCGAACATGCTCAATGAAGAATCAAGCAGTACGATGATGGCGATGACTATATTTTCAATGGCCAATCCAGAGTCTATCTGCAACCTGTGGGAACTTGATGACCTTGGAATTCAGGATCCTCTTCAGAAGAAGACCAAAGAAAAGAGAGCCGAAGAAACACACAAGTTTTTCCTGGATACAGTGAGGACTAACGAGCAGGGATGCTATGAGGTCAGACTCCCCTGGATTGAAGACCATGCACCGATCCCTCGGAGTTTCGTGATCGCAAAACGCAGGATAGATCGCGCGCTAATTCAAGTATGAGAAACAGATACGCAGTACGATAATGTGTTCAATGAGTGGTTGAATGAAGAAATGTTAGAAAGAAATTTCACTAGGGCTGGTTCTGTTTTCATGCGGTTAGATTGGTACAAGTTTTCATTGTTCTGTACCATACGACAAATTGGATGGCGTTTCAACCTGCCTTCCTTTCCTTGGTGGGAACTGCTGCTCGGTATCATAAAGCAAACGCGTCGCAAAAAGAAATGGCGAACCGAAATGCGGAAGCGATTCCGAAATGAGTACCAGGGCAAATTGGCTCGAACTGCTAAGAAGCTTCGACGAGCAGCAAACCTAAGGACTCCGTCCTCCTCTTCTGCGCCGCGGAGGATGTGGAATATCAACTCCACTCTTAACACTTTCCATATGTTCTAATTTAACCAGTTGGTATATTTATCGATTTGTCGATATCATTGAAATACAAGTGTTGAATATACTACAAACAAGTAACAGAAAATATCTAAAAATAGGCATTTTGAAGTATTCTGTCTTAGGGAAAAAGTTTCATAGGTACGAGTTTTGAGACCTAGAAAGAGAAGAAGAAGGAGCATACAGCACTCTCATCACCCGACAATGGAGTTTGTGACGGAGTACCAGTTACTCTGTCACCTGATTCGTGATTCGATGGAACGATTCTTTCGCTCTATCCAATCACTACTCAGGGATAGCTCTCCAGTCTAATTCCAGACACCGATCTGTAAGTACATTACTTTCATACTAGATCAACCCTTACCCTCGTGGTTCAAATCCGAAGATCTAATAGGTAAACTTCTTTCCCCCCTCCATATAGATACAAAGCCTCATTGATTATAGGATAATATATCCATTTATCTTTCCTACTTCAATTTGTATCTTTCATTCAACATCCCTAGTCCTAGGTTGATATCCAACAAGGAATAGGTATTCAAACGAAACGTATAGTTCTCTAGGGGTAAAACACAGCAACGATCAAATTATTCTCATTAATTAATCAGATTCTCCAAATCCCCCAGAACAATACTGTTTCAAGTTACCTTTAAAATTTTCGTGATTTATCAATTTACATACACTAAGCTACAACGCTTTAGCTCGCTCAGACATCCTAACTTCCGTGCTGTAGGATCCAACAACAATGATGTTCAAGGAAAATCGAGTTATATCACGTCAAATTCTCAATAATCTTGATGTACGAGTAGATGAATTTATATTCGGTTCTTACAAAATAAGTATTACTTTACTTAATTGGAATAAATATGGTCAAGATTTGTTTTTTTAATTCGCTCGTTGGGAAATGCAAGGTACCAAACTGGAACGATTCCTGACTACAGGTAGTCAGTCACCCACTTTGTTGGAAATGTCGGTTTTTTCATGAAAAAATGACCAATGTGGGTAGGTACCTACGAAACCTGAACCAAACAATCAGATCATATTGAGTAAGAAGCTTGAATTATTGCTCATTACTGTTAATTACAAAATCGGAAGAAGGGGAAAGGTGTGAACACAGAGGAAAAACATTGTGGCAAATGATGATTTTCAATTAAGTTTTAACAACTTCTTTGAAGTTATTTTTCTATCACAGTTTGGATCGGCAAAGGCAGTTTGGTCATTGTTCATAATTCGAACAGCCAAAAATATTCTACATTTAATATATGAATCACACAAACTTCTTTTCCTGTTCCATTGAGCACAAATACAAATTTATGTTCTTATTCAATATTGATTGTACGATGCACTTAGCAATTCCCACCTTATGGCACCTGGGTGAAAACGCCTGATGGACGTGACTTGGAAGTTTCTACATTATTATGTAGAAAATAGAAACTAGATAAAGTTATTAACAAAACTGACTAAAAAGAACTTAACGGATAATCGTATTGTTAAAAAAAGGCTGAGATGATTCGCAAGATGGTAAGGACGCTATAGAAATGGCATTTTTGGTCACTTTCGCGTTTGCGTTCTACTCTCCCGCCCAGTTAAGGGGGCGCGGGACTCAGTGGTTTCCCTTATCTTCACGTTTTCTCTGTGAGTGTTCATTTTTTCCTCTCAAAAAAATTTCTAAATTCATTAAATAATTAATAATTTATACATACGGGCCGAAATGTCAAAAAAATTGAAATTTGAAAAAAATAGAGAATTTATTTTTTAAATAAAATTTGTTTTTGATAAAAACTCTTCGTACGGAACTTTTTGGGAGACTAAAACCTCCGAAAATTCAAAGAGGACAATTCTAACTTGTAAAATAACGGAGATTACGTGAAGACAAAGTACCGTTATTTCGGAAGAACCGCTCAAAAAAGGGGCCCTGGTCACATGCGCTACCAGTGGGCGGGAGCTGAACTACGATCCATCTCTGACCCTCCGAAAAAGGGAGCCAAAGGGGATGTTGTCATTTCACCCCACAGGGATGTTGTCAATCTCAAGGCCCCACAGAGCACCGGAGTAGTACAGCGTTGCCACTGGCGTGGATCTGGCAACGTCGTACGAAATTGTCACTGGGTCCCTGTCCTCCTCCTGAAAGGATGATGCTGTGGGAAGTGCTTGATTAAAATTTCAACCTTCAAGTATCTATCTCATCACTTCAACCATAACCATGTAAAAAAATGTATTTTATCATTCGAAATTATTTATTTTTTATTTTTATTTCTTTGTACTTACATGTATCTTTTCATTATTTTAATATTATTAAATTAATAGGTAAATATACAAAATAATTTGAATTAAAAATGTATCATATAATATCAAATTAGTACTTTTCGGGATCAGGGCGATATGGAAATTCATAATCAGGTACTATTACGTATTTTACCCCCAAAACCGACCATACCAACAATACCTGTTGGGTATGCCTAAAATTTAACCTCAACCTTCATAGTTGTGTGAGAACTTTTCGAAAACAGGGGGATGTGGAAATTCATATATTACATAATATTTTACCCCCACCCTGACCATACAGTATGTTTTGTAGGTATGCTGAAAATATAACCTTAACCTACGGAGTTGAGTGCATAATTTTGGTTTATTATTTTCAATAGTGAACCTTAGGAATCGACCAAGAAAAAAAAAAGTTTACCAACCCCCTCTCAAAATTTGTTGGTTTACGTTTCAAGATGGAATCCGAAAATCGAATGAAAATTTTGCCGTCTGTCTGCGGCACTTTTCTAGTCATTAGTTCCCATGGACCGATTTTGATGAAATTTGGTATATGGGCTCCATTTGGGGTCTAGTTCTGCCCCGAAGCTTCTGGTTGACGTCAGTCACTTCTAAGGGTTGAAAAATAAGGGCTGACATTTTCAAAACGCCCTAGCTCAAAAAAATTGTAAATAAAGATATTGCTTTTCCATCAATGTAAAATACTTAGTTTCGAATTTTTAGAATCGAATTAGACCACCCAGAGTACGAAAAACTGTTCTCTCCCAATGAGATATTATGGGTTGGACTTATGATAAATCAGAAACACAAGTGTGAATCGTTAAAGAGGCCTAAACTTCAATTTTACCTGACCAAAATACGATGGTTGTTCATTTCTTCGAGTTGTCCTCCGTTTTGCGTCCTTAGCAACCAGTAATCAAATTTCCTAATGAAGGGACCCACAACTCTTTATTTCTTGGAAATGAGTGTGAAGCATTTATTTCTTCCTAATAAACATGATTGTGTAGTAGGTAAGTAAAATAAGTGATAATGGCAAAGCCGAGTTCTTTGCAGATGAGTGATCTACATGGAAATAATAATTCTTTGTGTAATAATTTGCAGCGTGGATATTCAAATAAGGTAGAACTTACATTTTATACTTTACCTTCAGTAGGTGTGCTGGCAATAAACCTTCAACGTACCTACAGTTTTTGGAAAGAGGGCGACGTGGTGATTCAAAATATTCAATTTAATTTTGTTCACCTCCACTCTAACCATTCCTACAGTATGTTAGGTAGACTGAAAATAAAACTTCAACCTAAATAGTTGGTGAATACTTTTTGGAAAGAGGGAGACGTGGAGATACCACATCTGGTAGAAATCAATTTTTAACTCACCCTTACCATACAAGGTGTTAGGTGAACTTAAAATGAGTAATTTTTGGAATTTCAAATTTAAACTGTACGCCATTATTTAGTGAAGTTTAAAGGAAGTATTATTATAGAAACAAATCGATTTGTAGTACAAATGATTTATTGACCATTAGGTAACCTCAAACTGCAAAAAAACAATAATCATATTTATTACCAACTATTTGAATAGAAACAAAACTTCAGTTAAATTTTACATCTGGAGGTGAGGATGCTGGCTAGACAGAGCAGCTTTTCACTGTCTTATCAATGTGATGGACAAGTTGCTTTCAAACGGTCCTGGGTGCTGGTTCAATGAGATTTGTTCCAGAAAAGTCTCCAGCAAAATATACAATTCTGAGTAAAATCTCTCCTGGGGAAAAAACAGAACAAATTTAGGTTTCTATAGATAATTTTACTATAAACATGTAAGAAGAGATACAAACAACAAACAATAATTAAGAATGTGGGTCCACGGTTGGTTATAAACCAGAACAAAATACTTGAATAAAATTACGAGTAATCAGGATTTTTATCAGCGAGTTCAAAATACTAATGATAGAACAATGTTTCTGTATTTTTAGCCAAGTAGGCAGCTGCAGGATTCAATCCAACACTAACGTCAACGAAGAATAACTCGTGTCCCTGATAATTGAAATTTAAATAAATTCGACCCCATCAGTCATGATGTTTGGAGGGAGTGTGATAGTTTCGAGTATTTAGTACCTACAAACATTGTTTGGTATTATATGCATTCCGGAGGACTTCTCATTGGAATCGAATATTCAATTCCAACCAGAAAGCGTTAGATAAAAAAGGTTTTTATTAAAAACTTTGTTCTACACAAATCTGTTTCACCCTACGTACAATTTTATCTGGTATGGTATGTTAAGCCAGTATCATCTTTTTTTTAAAGTAGATTTCATAAATGCATGGAACTAGGCAGTATTTTGAAACTCGTATATTCGACCTCCCCTTCACCCTGGGCCAGAGATGGGCATGGATACAAAATCAAAACAAATACAAATGAAGAAAGAAAACAAATTTAAAAAAATCAATACAAATCATATCTTCGATTTTATGATTATGAATACGAATACAATCGTATTCCCACTTAGAATACCATTTTCCCCCGTATTCGTATTTTGAATACAATTTTTGAATTTGTTATATGATTTCCCTAAAAATCGATTTTTTTAAAACGATTTTCCCTGAAAATTACACTTTTTTAAAATGATTTTCTTCCGAACTCTGGACATATTTATGGCCTAACATTGTCAAAATAATCAATCAAAATTCGAAACGCTGACAAATTCTTATAGGATTTTTCACGACGAATCGAGCGAGACCCCTCCAAACTCGCTACGACCATTCGTATAGAAACTTCGACGAAATTTTCGATGAAAATCGTAGGTATTTTATTTTTTGCAAAAATATGTCCAGAGTTCATCCAGACATCATAAATAAAAGTATAGGTACTTTTCAGGAAAAATCGTTAAAAAATTCAATTTTCAGGGAAATTATAGATAAATCATAAAATCTTATTCAAAATACTAATACGCGGGAAATATAAATACGATGGTATTCATAATCATAAAATCGCAGACATGATTTGTATTCTTAATCGTGTTCATGAATAAAAATTCGCCCATCTCTGCACAGGCCACCAAATAATCCTAACATTATGAAAGGTCCTAATTTGAATGGGATTCAGAAATCCATCATCTAGGTACATTACCCGTAAAATAACTAATTTAGAGCCATTTATAAAATTTATAGTGATTTTGGTAAGGTTTCTAGAAGAAATGGTTTGATACTCTATGTACCTATTCATAATCTTTCCACTATCATCACTACCGTAATAATTGATAGGTATTTTAATTTCCACTACAAACTGACAATCTTTGTTGGGGGAGCATGACCATTTTGTGGGACTATCCCGCAAAATGGTCATGCCCTTTCAAAAAAAAAAAAAAAAACATCTTGCAAAAAGCATGACGAATTAGGTAAATCTTTCTACTTATTAACCAACGATTGTTTTATGTAATCTTATAATTACGGATTTCATAAGTACGGCTATGTAAGGTAGCTCAAAAATGTACTTAAAGGTGTAACAGAAGAAAATTTCAGATAGAACGTTCTGTTCGAATATCATTGACGACTACTCAATTAGTAGGTGCCTAGCTTCGAAAAGACACTCAAGTACTAGAAAGAAGTAGATATCACATACTTACCAACAAACGTTTTACTTTCCAAGGGCGTTTTGTTCTCCTGTAACTGCTTCCGTCCATGTGTATTCATTCGAACTCCTGTCCTTCCTTCGTGGAGCAATGCTGAACAAATCAACTATTCAAACTCGGAACAACACGGAGAGAGAACATAAACGGATGGTAGTCCAGGCACTTGATATTAACTTCACCAAAACGTCTTTTTGCGAAATCAAAATCTGGCTTCCGTTATCAAGTTGGACAAGACGCGGGAGGGGGAGGTTACAGACACAAAAGAAAGCAGGAAAGAAAACTCCGAGAGAACGAGAGTAAACAAGCGATGCTAGCGCTCTTGCGGATAGTTTCTTCCTGATAGCCTTTTCTTCCCACGAGCGTCAGCGCTATCTCTTGGTTGGCGCTGATCTGAGCTTTGAGTCCCGCGCCCCCTTAATACACTCTTGCGATCGGCCATCTAAGCTGATAGTTCATTTACGCTTCCAGAGGTGGCGCCACTGCAGTAAGCGTCACAGGTTCCCCTATGGAGTGATTCTTCCTAATATTTCTTCCATGGTTGACATATGGGTACATCTTGAACGAATAAATAATTTTCATAAATTTTAAAATCACAATTCTTGTATCACTACTTCACTTTTGAATTTGTATGATGAATCAATTTACAATTTCTCGTGCGAATCAGTAGCGTTTAGACGCCATAGTTGGTACAGAGTGGCGGGGGTCAACACGTTCGCTCTCACGAGCCCGCGCAGTGAGATCGGAACTGCGGCCTTTGCACGTTGACATAGGGAGTACATCTTAGATGAATAATTGATTTTCATAAATTAAAAAAAAAATTTTGTATCACTGCTTTCCTTTTAAATTTTTGTGATGAATCGATTTACATTTTCTCGTGCGAATCAGTCGGTTTTCGACGCCATAATTGGTACACAGTGGCGGGGGTCAACACCTTCGCTCTCACAAGCCTCCGCAGTGACATCGGAACTGCGGCCTTTGCAGGTTGACATAGGGGGTCCATCCTGAGTGAATAATTATTTTTTATGAATTTTAGAATCACAATTTTTGTATCGCTACTTTCATTTCAAATTTCGATGATGAATCAATTTACATTTTCTCGTGTGAATCAGTCGGTTTTCGACGCCATAATTGGTACAGAGTGGCGGGGGTCAACACCTTCGCTCTCACAAGCCCCCGCAGTGACATCGGAACTGCGGCCTTTGCAGGTTGACATAGGGGGTCCATCCTGAGTGAATAATTATTTTTTATGAATTTTAGAATCACAATTTTTGTATCGCTACTTTCATTTCAAATTTCGATGATGAATCAATTTACATTTTCTCGTGTGAATCAGTCGGTTTTCGACGCCATAATTGGTGCAGAGTGGCGGGGTCACCACGTTCGCTCTCACAAGCCCCCGCAGTGACATCGGAACTCCGGCCTTTGCAGGTTGACATAGGGGGTCCATCCTGAGTGAATAATTATTTTTGACGTGATAACGTCTTATAAATTGGTTTACCGGGACACTTCAAGAAACTGCGTTACGCTCCGCTCACGGAGGGGGTGCAGCTCGGCGCTCCCTAAAGGCGGGCGGCCCCTCCCCTTCCACTCTCAAAAGCGGGAGCGCCCCGCCCCCCTTCCCTGGCACTCACTCCCCCCCCACCCATGGGAAATACCTACTACCTACGGGAAATACCTACTCTGTGCAACTTGACAAAGAATTTTATTTTATCCTTCTTCCTACTATACGAATGAATATTAACATTAAAATTATTTTACCACTCAAAGTCGTTGTCACGTAAAACTTTCGCCCGTATACCGACTTTACAGGCAACAACACAGGGTTTTTTTATGAATTTTAGAATCACAATTTTTGTATCGCTACTTTCATTTCAAATTTCGATGATGAATCAATTTACATTTTCTCGTGTGAATCAGTCGGTTTTCGACGCCATAATTGGTACAGAGTGGTGGGGGTCAACACCTTCGCTCTCACAAGGCCCCGCAGTGACATCGGAACTCCGGCCTTTGCAGGTTGACATAGGGCTAACTTGTCTCCGGTACTCTGTGACATAGGGGGTGCATCTTTCGATTCTTAGTGGAAGAAAAACATCATTTCATTGAACAGAGATTTCTTGCACATAAGAATTTAAATTGAAATTGAATGGAATGATCGATCATTTGTATTGAATTTTGAATCATTGGCTTCTATTACATTTTCAATTATTGTTCAGAAAAATATATTGCGTTATCTCAATTAATAGGGTTGTTATTTGAAGCTAAAAAAAAGGGGGGGGCTAAAAAATAGGGTTGGTTAATTTGAAATATCGGAGGTATCGATACTTTGAGCCGATATTATCGATGTCTGTATCGAAAAGATATCGGGTATCGATACTTCCTGAGAAATATGGTATCTGAAGTATTATCGATACTTTGGAGTATCGTGCCGTCCCTAGGAATTCTCAACTTCGCTCCGCCGTTGTCTAGCGCTAATTTTTTTCCTCCTCGGCTGGTGGAGCTCATCATCGTGTTTCATGAACATGTTCTCTTCTTCCCGTAAGTCTCTGAAAGACGTGATTCTGAATACATAAGGAAACAAACAAATTCCATAGTTCAACTCGAATACATTTTTGCTGGATAGGTGTGTAATAAACGCTGCAGCTATTATAGTAGGGTTTTCAATCGGGTGATCAAAAGGGATCTGAATTTCGCGGGAACAGTATTAAGGATTGGGAGGTACCGACAGAATGCATCAGAACATGAACAACTTTCGGATCAGTATTCCCAGCAAAAAATGGTGTTGGACTTTGTTTTCATGGACCATTGATGAAGTGGTGATATAAAATTCCTGGATTCCCCGCAGGAAGAACAGTTAAATTCTGCAAATGAATTTCAGAAGGGGAATCACTGAAATCTATCTGACCAAATATGCGATACCAATTAGGGATGGGACATCGATATCGATAATATCCGAAACATCAATGTTTTGCTCGTAATTTCGATGTTTTTCAAAGATATAATCAATTCCATGATATCGATATGTCGACGAGATGGTTTGATAACATCGTTTGATAAATTTGACCTACTAGGTACCGTGAACTGGGGTGATACTGATATGCTGGGGTGATACTGATCAACACGCCTTTTTTTATTTGCATGCGATTGCAGCGCTCCACACAGTCCTAAATGGAAAGTTAGGTCGTGTTATGTGTTCGTAACAATGTCTTCTCTGGAGAGATATCGTTCCCGCCCGATAGTCTAGGTTACCATGGTAGGTGATGAGGAAATAAACAAATCTCAAAATCGGGCCCAGCTGACATTGTGATTGTAACTTCTGTTGTGACGGTGTCGGGGGTTGTGTGGTGAAGTTCTAGCGAAAAGATTTTGTTTCTACTAGAGGTAAGCATGAAATATCTGCAATTAGTTTGTTTTTTCCGTGTTACTACAGTTGGTTATCTGTTAAAAACAAAAACAAATCATTTTCAGGGGGTGATAGTGATCACGGCCGAAATGCCCCGAAACTATCAAAAAGTGATTGGTCCATCATTATTTTTGGTAACAAGTGCTTTAAAATTAGTTGTTTCTTGCCAGTTACCAATCATGTGCCACGAATGGTCTCATTATAATAATAAATACTGAAGAGGATATTACGAGTCTTGAAGTTTGGCTTGTTTCTGATTTTTATAAGTAAAGAGTTGGTTTTCATTAGTTTTTCAATAAAAATTGTTCTGAAATTAGTTGTTAGAGGTTTTTTTTACCTCAGGTTACTAAAAAACAATTTTTAATTGTTTAATTTCGATTTTTAATTGTTTTTAATATGTTTAAGTTCGATTTTAAATTAGTGATCACTATCACCCCCCATGTGGGGGGTGATACTGATCAATTTAACTTTTTTTTAAATGAGATTAATTCAACAAAATTTAAATATTTGATATAGGATACTGTTCGTAAGATGTGGGAGAATATAAACTATTTTTTTCAGATTTTTTGGAATTATTACACTGGTAGTTTTCAAGGAAAAACTGTAGAAATTGATCACTATCACCCCAGTCTACGGTACTGCAAGGGAACCAGGGAAAATCCAATTTCAGACCGAGAACTTCATCGAATTTACTTGGAATTTGAAGAGCATGTCCTACCTTTCAATAGTTGTGATCAGCGACCTCTTCGCTCCGACTTCGAAGGGTAAATATAGTCAAGTGGGAACGATAGGAGGTCGATCCCCGGTCAAGGGACGTTAATTTTCGATGATTCAACACAATCATCACAATAATAATAACAATACAATTACAGGAAAACAATAGGATAAGAAGTCTCTTTATGCTAGAACCAATAATGGAAATGGGAAGGTTTGGGATATCGAAATGAAGTTAATAAAAATCCCATAATTTATCACGAATGAAAAAAATTATAATGGAGTAGTTTATCCAGTAAAATAAAAGCACGTCAAAAGAAAAAATATCTTATCTTCTTCTCACGAATGGAGGAAGAGCAGCCTCATCAGGTTTTCTCCCCTGATTCTAATTGGTTGACTGATGAATTGAATTTCCCGCTTTTTAAAAACATTGATCTCCACCTTTCGATGTTATTGACATCGATGTTTTCTGTTCGATGTCCATCCCTAATACCAACGAAAAACCCATGCTACGGTCATCAGACTTTTCGAAGAACTTGAGAAAGTTGTTCTGAGAACCCTGGTTCTTGGAGTCGATGAAAGATGGAACAAAGTAGGGTTCAACGTCTAGGTCTTAACGGATTAGTGTTTTGAAAATAAATGTTTTCAAGGCAAATATTGTTACCTCTTCTGGGAAGACTGGCAGGTGGTTGGCACTCGTGAATCTTGCAAGGGGTTTCTAGGAAATTACTAGTCTGTGAGATGGATCTGTGGAATGTGACTTGCATCTCGCCGCCCAAAGACGAACAGCCGCTGCTGCGGTCTAGCGGCATTTTTGAAAAGTACGATGTACCTCGTTTTAACTGTTCATTCCAACATTATTGCTCATTTAAAAATTTACCAGTGAAAAGTAATTTTAATATGATAAACATTGCCTAACAGACGTCGAATTTTGAGGTCCGAATATAAACACGAATGATGTTGGTAGTTCACTTGATCATAATTTGATTTGATATTTCACTTGATTAATAGTGAAAAAAACTGATCTAAAAATGTGTTCAGGCAATAACACATTTGAAACTCATTCTTACCCATGTGCAATTTTAAAAATATAATAATTTTCCTAAGTTTATTGTCATTTATTACATTTCAAAATAAAAGGACTTAATAATTAAGTGTAATACCATACGTGAACTCTGAAAATTTTGGGACTTAGAGAAAAACTTATAACAAAAGGTAGGCCTAAAATATCCTCATTCTTAGTCATATGCTATTTCTAAAATGCCAATTGTGTTCATGAGTTTATAAGAAGTTTGCCAACAATTTAATTGTAATTGCAATTTGATAGTAAAATTAGTAACTATGCATCAAACTGCATATACAAGGTGTTTCACGGAAAGGTTACACCCCCTTCATTTCCCTAAAATACAACGTAAAAAATTGGTACCAACGCTATTCTTCACGATTTTTTGTGAGGAATTCAGAAAAAATACTTTCGCGCAAAATAGAAAAGAAAAAATAACAGTCAAATTTGAAAACGGATGACACCCAGTCAAAAAATGATGAAAAAAGATGTTTCACAAACTAACTACCTACCACTATTGACGAGTAAGTACGATCAGGAGCAGTAATTATAGACATAGTTTTCTGTTGACCATAAAGTTGTAGGTACTTGTACTTCACCATTTTTCAAGATACCTTGTAATTTTTCATTTCGTATTCTCTCATGCCGTTTAGGTACTCTGTGAGTTTGTGGAGACGAGTAAAACATGATTATGGTCTCCTGACATCTTCAAAGCACACCCAGTGCATACAGTATGTTGGTATGCTGTACTAAAAATATAAAAAAAACAAGAATCGTGTAAAAAAATCAATTTTCTAAAAGAAATTGCTACACGATTGTTCCTTTTCTTAACTATACCTTCAACTGAAATATTTCTCTGAAAATTGGCTCAATAATTCATGTTGCATGAATTATGACTTTTTTTGACACATTAATTTTGGATAAGAGGCACTTGAACAGGTCTGGGTGGGGAAATGGTGAACCAATGAAATTTTCGGTATTATATTTCGAATGTAGGTATGGACATTATAATTCAAATGATAACACTTCGTAATGTGAGACTATTGAATTATATTTTGACTTGACTTTTTGAGAGGACGGTCACATCTAGAATAGAGAAAAAGCATCAAGGGCTGTAAGGTACCACCATGGAAGAATAGGAGGAAGGCTCACTTCAATGGGCCCAAAGGTGCACATTCCTATTTCACCGCGACAGTAGTGTTCTCTTTAGGTGGCGAACAGAGTTACAGAGTACTATTGACCGTCACGAGAGGTCGTAACGCTGCCCCTCCCAACAGCCCTCGTAACTTCTGTCGGCCTTTTGTTTACTCCAACGAAGCCAACATTCCAATTCCAACGTGTTTACTGATCTTTCGTTTCAAAGTCGCTCACATCAACTTTCTCTTCGTTATTATCAAGTTTTATTGTTTTTTATTTTGTATTCGATCGTCAGTTTTACTTATTTCTATGAGAAGTTCCAAAAGTACCTATATGAACATGTAAAATCAAGTAAGAAGGGGCATCAGTACGCCTCGGCGAAAATGTTGTGTTGAGTGGTGCAGCAGGTCTGCAAGTGACCACATTTCGCTCCATCGTCCTCCTCTTGACGTGGAAAAGTAAGTCGGTTTCCTAAGTCTACCAACTTACAGAATTCGACTCTATATAATAATAATAATAGGCTTAATAGGTAATAATAGACCGTGTGTGGTTGTGTTGCTGGACAGCTTCTGTAGGACTGTGCAGCTCACAAAATGAACTGCGACTAAAGCAATTTTAAGTCAGGTATAGGATTTTCTGGGTCGTAAGACAAATGAACAAAAGAATCACTGACCCAGAAACGACCAGTAGATTTTCTATACGAAAATTGCTTAAATTTTAGATGTTTGCTATGAAACGTTTAAGCAATTTTAATATAATTTTTAAGTATATAATTCTTAATATTTTCTTACATTTATCTTTTCATTTAACTTTCAATTTTCCATATTTTAACAAACTTGTAAAAGTAGCCAATAACTGTTCATTTTTTAAATTAATAAAAAGTAATTTTTGATGGTTCTTTTGTTTTTCATTTGATGGTTGGTATTTACATACCTACTATTAATCCTTTTTTCCTGGTATTTCATTTCACATTTCTCACATCACATTTCTCACATTTTCCTGGGGGAAGAAATCTTTTGGGGTTTTTTTTGGGGATTTTTACAGACGAGTCGGGGGGATTTGGGGAGAATAAAAATGAATCAGCAATTAAAATAGCAGCAGGTAACCTAGTAGGTTTGTTCCAGCGCCTCTCAGTTCATGAACTTTCTTACACCCAACCTGCGCACAATCCGCGCGCATGTACAATTCATGAACTGATGCGTTCCAGCGGCGTTGAGTTCGAGAACTCGCAAACATAAACCGCGTTCCAGCGCTTCCAGTTCATGAACTTTTTGCACCTGAGTTCATGAACTTTCTACACTCGAAGGGTTGTGAACTCGAACTGAAGGGTAACCTTTCACGTTCACGCGAAACCTACTAGAATTTTCATTCGTTGGCCAGTCTCGACGCTAATAACTTGTCCCCGTGCAACTCGTCACCAGTACTCTGTGTCCCCGTACCTTCATTTACCTATCTGGTTTATCGTCTCTATCGTTTCTGTGGATAAAAAATGGATTTCGCTGCTCTCAGCGAATTAATGGACTCATCGTCCGATGACGAGGCCCTCTCTCGGCGAGACCACTGGCTGTCAAGTGGAAGCTCCGACGATTCGCTGATGGAGGTTCTGCAGGAAGAGCGAGTCGTCCCTAAGAATGAGGGTTTCTTCCGTGTTATTGAAAATTTCGATGATGAGCTGTTTAAACAGCATTTTCGAGTGAGCAGGAAGGTAAGCCTATTCTAAAATTCACTCAACAACCCATGAATACTTGCTTGCCTAGCTTATCACTCAGCTTTTGATTATTGTGAAAATAAAGAATGATTAAAAAAATAACAATAATAATTATCATAAAAATTGTTATTGGCCCAGGTTGCCGAGCTGATTGCTTCGGATTTCGAGCTAAGTGCTCAATTTCACCATGAGACAGGCGGTAATGGGAAACCGAGTCCCTTCCAACAGGTATGTGAAAAATAGGTTGGTTGTACGCTTCGGCGATCTTTATTTTTTGTCGTGTACTAACACGACACCTAAGTACTAACCTATCAATTGATTTCTTATTTCAGACCCTCATCTTTTTATGGTTTGTTGGGCATCAGACAGCTTCATTCAGAGATGTATCGGATCGCTTCCATATTACGAAAAGCAGCCTGCATAGTCTCCCGTCGACTCATCTACTTTTTAAGCAGCATCGCAGGTATTGAAACCGGCGAAAGTTAGGTATTTGCTAAGTTGTTTCTTTAGGAGGTGAGAATGAAGTAGGAACGTAGGATGCTCCCTCAGACCCACAGAGTAATGGAGACAAGTTAACAGAGAAGAAAGCCAACGTTAAAATGGTGTGCAAGTATTTTTGAGGCTGCCTCACTGGCGCTATCTACTTTCAGCTAGGATTGAGGAACTACTACGGAAGAGGCGGGGAGGATAGGCCACACTCTTCATATCGCTTCTTTTCAAATTCTTTCGAAAGACCAGAAATTGAGGGTGACTACGCGAAGCTCCCGGTCTGAAGTGAAAGTAATTTGCAATGTACTCGATGCTCCCCGGCAAGTTCTATCAGGCATACGCGAAGCCTCCCATGGCGAGAGAATGGGTGTACGCGATGATCCCGAGATCGGCGATTGGCTGCGTTGGTCCTTTGGTTTACCTATGGTCAACCCCACTGAAGTCGAGGCATTCTGCGGTTGGATACTTTCCGCACCGAGTGAAAAAGCCCACCTTGGCCCATGTATGGACAGTACATCCACGATACCTACATTGGTGACAGTGCATTGTACCCCCCCGAGATGTGGGCCAGCCGGATGAGTGACTGCACACTGAGCACAACCAACATATGCGAAAGTTTTCACGCACAATTCAAGGACAATTTCATTGGCATCCACCCTTACATATTTGTGTTTTTTGATGCTTTAGTCAAATACCAAACCGATGTTTACATCAAGATTAATACAGAGGAGGGAAATTATAGACGAAGTAGATCGATAAAAAAAACCTGTGGTTACAGAAATTGATTGACAAGTATGATTCGCGCTGCATCACCCTTGCCAAATTTATCAATATTGTTTCCCTTAAATACTAGCCGAAATTTGATGTTTGACGATCACCATATTAAGTAGAGTTGATTCCCTATGATTGACCATTTTGATGTAACTACTCGATATAACGTTACTTACAGACGATGCTCACAATATTCTGTGATTAAAATTAAGTTCCTACCCATGGCCGAACTGGTCTTTTGTTGCTAATATACGATAATTTATTCATGCATTCTTTGTTCACAAAGCTTCCTTATCATTGGTGATGGGGAGCTTCGCGTACATGGAGAGAAAGGAAGCGGGGAGCTTCACGTATATGGAGAGAAAGGAAGCAGGGAGCTTCACGTATAAAAAATCGTCTATGGGGAGCTTCGCGTATGCGCCCGAAATTGATAACTTTTCGTTTCATCATCATTTCAATTTGCAAAAATTACTTGGAAAAACCAATCGAGGCGAAAGATATTTTCAAAGTTCCTCATGCAATTGTTGTTGTCCCTATCGCCAGTAGTTCGAATGTTGAATCGACAACTGCCACCCTTAGAAACGTTTGAAACCCAGTGTATTGTTGAATATCGCCCGATTTTTTCGTACATATCGCGAATATAACTAAATGTTATGAAATTAATTACTTAGATGCGGCCGGTTACGCACCAATGAGAAAAATATGTGATAAACAATGTGACTTGTTGTGATGAGGTTGGGAACAAACGATCGTGAACCGGCCGTGAACGCGATCTGGTTCTTTCCGCTATAACTACGTCCTGGAGCTCCACCAATCAGAACGCTTCTCGGGCTCCCACATTCAGCTTTCAGCCCAGTGCTCAGACCAAAGAGGGAAACGTACCTCATCATTCAGAAAACTTGACGAGTCCATAACATCCCTAATTTGTGTCCACATTAACAGTTTTAAAGGGCGCCAAAGCCACTACAGTCTCCACGACTCGAAAAAAAAGTATTTACCGGAAGAACTCACAGTGAAGAAAATGTTTGAGCTCTTCAAAGACAAAAATCCAATAACAAAAGTTTCTTATGATTCTTACCGGAAGATTTTTAATACTAAATTTAATATATCTTTTGGCTACTCTCGCACTGACTCATGTGCGATTTGTGATGAATACACCGCTAAACTTAAATCCTTGAAACCGGAGACGTGTCGTGTTTCAGATGACTTACCTGCCTCTTGCAGCTTTTGAAAGGGAGTCACCACTGATTTTTCATTTTAAAAGTCTTCATCTATTATTCAAACCCTAAATGACTCAAGATTCTGTTCACATAATATATATATTAAGCGCTGTTGATTGTGTTTTCGAATTTTATTTGTACATTCAATATTAGTAATTGCGTTTTGAAACTAGAACTTCGTTTTTCTCGAATCAAGGGTAAGTTGACTTACCTGGTTCTTTCCCCTTACCCTTCATATGTAGATACTTCTTTAACTAAATAACATTGCAATGTAAATAGGGTGGAAATACGAATTAGAACTCTCTGTTAGGATATTTTAAACTCTATATTAAATATCATCTTGCAGAATTATGGAAAAACGATCGATGAACGTTCGACAAAAAATAAAATCACAAATCACTGACATTCCATCAGGTATATTAAGAGAAGTCAGTACCTACTTTGTTTTGGATGAGGTTAATTCATGATACACAGCTAAATATGCACAAAATGGAGGAAAAAGTGAATCTACGGACAAAATTTGTCCTCATACAGCAAACCTGATTTTGAAGAGTGGTCTTCTATGATGAAGGAGTGATTTCATAAAAGTACGTATATGAACGCTTCTGAAAAGATGTACCCCCAGTTGATAAAGGACCTCACTGAAAATGAAAATAAAAAGAATTTGGGGAATATCTTTCACAATACTACCGTCAACTTTCGCCACCCCATTCAACAATGTGCCACAAACGTTTTTCACAGTCAGCGCTACTTAGCGATTCCTGGGACGAAGCTATTAATCAGGAAAAATCACAGGGGCAGGGCAATAGTATAGGCACAGGTTAACCAACTCAACAAGCTTATCAGTGGACATCAGCGACAGTGATGAAATTGTACATCCGGACTAGATATAATCTAGTTCTCGTTGAACCACTTTCAGTTTTTTGTACACATCCATTTGCGTCTGGCGTCCGCCTTCCACTTTCCGAATATTTTGTCTCCATGCCCGGTCGACATGGTATGAACAGTATAAACGGTGTATGGGTTCACTCATTGATTTTACCCAAGCGGTGTAATAAATATCGGTTATATCCGTCATAAAAATCTGGCAACAGGACCAGAAAATTCAGAAATAACATTGAGAAAAAAATGCATAATTTCTGTATCAACTCGGTTGCTGAAGAGGAAACCACATGAAACCCTTCACGGTTTTCATCCAGCACTGAAGTAGAAGTTAACTCAAAACTGTAATTGTGTGTCCCGTGAGTAGTGACAATTCGATAGTTTCGATATTTATTGATATCGATATTTTGTTTCGATATTTTTCTTGCGATATTATCGAATATTGAAAGGAAAATATTGAAATCGAAAGAAAAAAATTATCGGTTGTGATGGTTATATTCCTTCCCACTAAAATTTATCAATTTCTCCTAAAATAAAAAAAAATGATAAAAAACCAAAATGAATAGAAATGGAAGATGAATGTATTATATTACGTATTGATACAACTTTTAACGAGTAAAATTTGAACTGGCATTACATCGATAAAAAACGATGCAAAAACATACATTCGACATCAGTGAAATCAATATTTTTCTTTCGATAATTTATCGTGATCACTGATATGGATTTTAAAAAACGATGCAAAAACATATTCGATATCAGTGAAATCAGTATTTTTCTTTCGATATTCTATCAATATCACTAATATTGATAGAAAAGATGCAAAACATATTCGACATCAGTGAAATCAGTATTTTTCCTTAGATATTCTAGCGATATCTTCAAAATTGATTTAAAAAAAAATCCGAAAACATTAGATCTCAGTGAAATTCACGGACCTAGTATCCCACTAGGATACTAGGTCCATGGTGAAATCAGTATTTTTCTTTCGATATTCTATCGATGTCACTGATATTGATTAAAAAAAGAAGCAAAAACATTCTATATCAGTGAAATCAGTATTTTTCATTCGACATTCTGTCAATATCACTGATATTTATTTTTTAAAAAAAAGATGCAAAACCATATTCGATATCAGTCACAATGTTACATCGATATTTTTCTCCCGATATTTTATTGATACCGATACTGCCTTCCGATATTATTTCGATGTTAAGTATCGCATCGAAAGGTACATCGAATCGTCACTACCCGTGAGTACCATCCATGCATACAACATCAGAGCCAAAGCTCTTCAGTATCGCTAACTGGGCATCACTCATGAGCACAAGAACGAAATCTTCCTTTCTGAGACAAGGAAACTTCGGGTCCAAGGTGCCTTGGAACTTGTGGTACCGCACGAAAGTCGATCCGGTGTTTCTTCAATGAGGAATTTCACCATGTCGGAATTTCCTATTTTTGACCCCGAAATCGGATTCAGCACCTCGAAAAACCTCTTACGGCAAACTTTCAGCCCGAACTTCCTAATTTACGAATAAACAAAACAGTGTAGAAAATACGAATGTTTAAAAAAACCGGGAAAATGACGTCATGCTGGAATAGTTCATTTATGGCCACTTGAAGCGCTGAGATCGAGAAATCTATAGTCCCCAGATGCAAAATTTCACGAAACAGTAAAGTTCGAAATCGAAAAACTGAAGAAAAAAATAGAAAAAGCAGTTTGGGGAAAATTAGGTTTCCCCTGTTTTTGTTTGATAACTTTTCTCATAGAAAACACGATTTCGTCGTCCCAACGGGCAACACTGGGAGGAGACGGCGATCCGAACAGCCCAATCAGCAAGCATTCCCGCTTCACGTCCGTTAGTTTTGAAATCAAGAATTTTGATTGTCTCCCAAAAATAACAGGAGACTTATTTTCCGAAATCAGCCCGATTTTCATCTATCCCACACCATTAACTATTCAGGAAAAATGCAAACAGAATTCGGTGAAATTCCTCATTCTAATTCAGCATTCAACGCAAACAGCGTCATTTTTATGACGAACTACAGCTTTGTCCCCCTGAAAGTCCCGAGCGATGTTGTGCAAATCTTTCCTATTGAGGAGATTTGACCTTTATAGCCCAACATCCAAATCTCCTTCCCCTGTTTCCTCTGGATTTCCCAGGAATTCTCTTTCGGCATCAAGAATGTTGTCCAGAGGAACTTTTTTCATCATCTGGACAGCCAGTTTGGCTCGGTATTCCTTACTCAACATCAGAGCAAAGCATTTCCAAGCCTCCTAGTGCAAAACCAAAATCTTTCAGCAGTAAAATAGTTTCAAAGAATCAAGTCAAAAAGCAAACTTGAAATTTTTTTCGAAACTTGACTTTCTTTGATCAAAGTTTTCACTCTGAATCCCTACCCATTTCTATGGGAGCTCTTTAGAAAAAAACATGCTCAAACTGTCACAGCTTTTAAACGGTGTATCGAGTTTGAAAAAAATTCAAATTGGAAGAGTAAATCAAGTTTGAATGCCAAAAAAAAAAACGTGTGTTTTACTAGAAAATCGAGTGTTTCACGCAGTGTACGGTCACTCTCCATCTTGAGATCATTTCCTGCATAGTTTTTCTCTCTGAATTCAATGGTGACACTTCCGAATAGATCTGACTTCTAGAAAGTGGATTTCCCAAAGAAATAACGGAAGATGATCAATGGAAAGAACCTCCGAACTCAAGGTATGAACTCACCTTTTTAGGACGTCCCACAGTAAGATTCGTGTCGTCTGCCCAGGCCTTAGTTCTCAACCGATTTTCGTGGTTCTTTTTTTCTTCGACGCGGAAAACTTTCTAGTTGTGCCCTACGGCCCCGGAAGTTCGAATTTCGGCTTTTAAGGGGGGGTTAATGCTTTTCAAGGGTGAATTGCTTTTCGGGGATCGGGGTGTCCGAGCGGTTAAACGCGCGGTCACTTCGGGCAGAGAGAATGACGGGCCGTTCACTCGGTTCGCTACGAGTTCTCAGGTTCGAATCTCTCTGCCGGCCCCTCGTCCCAACCCAGGGCGGTGAGGCAATGGGTACCGACGATATCGGGAAACTCCGGGGTATCGTGGATCGCCTATGAGGTGCCCCACTTGAAAAGGTCCACAGTTTCGCCCCTTAGTTGTTGTGGCATAAAGGAGATTATCCTACAAAAAGCCCGGGAGTTGGAGTTTTTTTTTTTTTTTTTTTTTTTTTTTGGTTAATGCTTAAAAAACGTACGTTTGCGGGCATAATCTTATAAACTCTGCCCAGGCCTCAATTTTAAACCGTTTTGTGTGTTTCTTTTTTTGTTTGACTAAAATAACTTCCGAGTTGTACATGATTTCACCAGAGTACCAAAATTTGCAAGGGGAGGGGCGAGTGGGGGGATAATATTCACAAAGTATCCAATTTTTCAATATTTCGGTTCCTTTACTGCTTACTAATTGTATCCAAGCTTTGAAATTGAGGAAAAATTCTTATTATACCTTAGGATTTGCACTTTCTGTACCACCATGGAAATGAAAGTGGTACCACCATGCTGCCAGGGCACTATAAACCTCATATTTCTTGGGTTTTTTGGTGTTTCACCTCGAATACGGATGTGACATTCGACGGACTGCCTACTAAACCTAGTAGATGAAAGTTCAATGTTACGACGTATTTCCGCTTTGGTGCCAGACTGGCACCATTGTTGTTTGTGGCTGGGGGGGGGTGAACTCGAGTTCGCATGTTGGGTGTCGTAGATCATTCATTTTAAAATGCTCTTCAGATTCGAGGCTCCCATGCCGCTAGAAGTGGTATGGTTTATAATGGTGAGGGGGGGGGGGGCACTATTTCTTCCCTAAAGTAATAAATAAATTACATCGAGAGAAACGGTCTTATCGCTTATCCAATGGGACGTCCCCTGGAATGCATGCATTACTAAACAATATGTTTTCTCTACTGAACCTTAATGTTGTTTGCGACTCATAAGATTGAACTTCAACATGATAAAGATAAGATTTCGTTACAAGAGTATCTTGATTAATTCTGGTAGGTGAATTGTACGAGTAAATAAGCTCAGTAGTGTTTGTGTACATCAATATGTCATCTTTATCCAACCAGGAGCAAGCGGATATGATTTTTATTTATGGGTTCGCGGATGGGAATGCACCCGCGGCCGCCTTGGAGTATGCGCGGCGTCTCCCCAACCGACTGACGACACCCTGATCGGAAAACATTTGAGAGGTTATCCAGAATGCTGAGGGAGACAGGAGTAAGTTTCCAAATTCGAGAAATGGGTCGCTTCCCTACTCGACATGCTACTCGAATTTTGGATATTGTCGACCGATTTCCAAGCACAGATACGCGGAGAGTATCCCGATAGGTCAGTATGTGTTTAAAAAAAAGTAAATGAATGCTATTGAAATGTATCAAGAATCTAATCAAGTAAGATTTGTCCACTATCTGTCTACCAGGTAGGTGTGTCGCATCAGTTGGTCCGCAGAGTTCTGAGGACCAACCGTTTGACCCCATTTCACTTGACTCCAGTAGGCTGATTCTGTAACTCGTATGATTCTGTAACTCGGCTGATTCTGTAAAAATATTTCGGTCCAGGGCGAGCGAAAGGTAGCAACACATGATTTTTAGCCAATGGAAAGACGGATTATTATCAGTTTTCATGGTAATTATTACCACGGGTATTGTTAGTTGATTCACCTCAGTACTCATTTTGCATCGGAAACAAAATGGATAACTGATTCAGATTTTTTGACGTGGTGAATCTACATCGGAGTGACGAATAAAAACGGAATTTTTGTTGTGATTCGTGCTCTCATATCATGAAATAATGATTAATGGAGAGAATCTTCATTAATCGAATTCATCTGTCACTTCAGAATGAATTTCGTCGGTCCACGATGGTTCGAATGATCAACTCCCTGTCTATCTAACTACATGGTAAGGAATCGCATTGTTATTTACTGTGACAGGTACAAAGAAGTGCTACGATCGAAAGAAAGCGGCCGGCAGACTTCTCGAAGGGTATAATACCTGCTAAAGTAGACGACTACCTGTTCCAAAATCTTGGGTATCCTGGAGAGTCAGATTGGGAAAGGGCCCAGCCTCCGTACCTCTGGCTGGAAGCCAATCCCGAAACCCTGGCCGACCAAGAAAGGTGTGTAATGTACACACCTTCCACTTCGTCATTGGTCGGTAGTCAACACCCTCGGTATTATTTCTCCCTGGCGCGAGTGACAGGTAGAAGAAGGACGACGTTTTCGGGACTGTAATACACATGGACACTTGACCGAGCCAGCCTTTTTCTTGCAATCGTAACACAGTGCTCACACATAGCCTACCGACTTATTGGTATTTCCAACTAGGGTGGAGTGGGGTAATTGTGTAAATGGGGCAAATGTGTAAGTGGTTCAAAAAATGGCGCCAAATGAAACTGGATTTTCGAATGTCTTCTCTATGGTTGTGTTGACATCTGATACGTCTTATCACAAAAGTCGGTTGTACTCTGACCGCGCTCTTATGTGCTACCGACTTGTTTTCGTAGAGAGTCCCTTTTCACTCTTGAGTCAAGTGCAGTGCTTTGTGCAAATTTCTTGTAAATGGACTGTCAATATAAGTTTTGTGCGTCATTCCGTCCAGTTTTCATATTCTGGTAAGTATTTTTAATGATTATGATAGTATACAACTCTTGAAACTTCCGTATTCTGTAGAATTGGCTGTGGTATACAAATGCCCCTTGATTTTACCATGTTGGGGGGAAAAGTGTAAGCTCAGTAATGCTAAATGCAGCTGTAATGTAAAATGTGATTTTACGTTTATTTTTATAAAATGAATATTTTTTTGCTTGTTTGGTGGTTGATTTTCTTCTCCTTTTGATCTAAGTCACTTATTTTTGGTTTGACCTTTCTTTTTATCACTAATATCCTTCCTTTATTTCCCCCTTGTTAGCACTTGTTGGAGAAAAAAGTTTGTTTCTACTGGAAAAAATGTTGCAAAAAAAATTCTGAATATCCCGTTTTGTCTGTTTTTAGTGGCCTTTTCACGCATTTGCCCCGTAAATATTTGAGTTGATAAGAATTTAGAAAACAGAACCACTTACACATTTGCCCCATTTCACCGGGGAATTGTGTAGCAAGGAGGTCGTTTTAAAAAATAGAGCTGAGAGCTATGAAGGAGTTAAAAAATTAAAATATCAATCCAGCGATTGTAATCAGCATTAAATTGCGTAAATTTTAAAGAAAAAATATTACTCTAGCTGTAACTGGGGCAGAGCTATGTGAGGTTTAAGTTGAACTATTGAAATTTTGGTACGCAATTACCCTACTCAAGCTGGGTTCACATGAGCGCGGTTGTGCGACGAGACGAGGCGGTTACGCGTTCGGGACGCGGCTGGCGTCTAGAGGTTCACATGGTCGCGGCTGCACGTCAGCTTCCCGCCTTTTCGACTTCTATTTTCCCGAGCTTCAGTTGAAATCCTAATGTTTGGAATCCTATAATTTTTTAAATTTCACATAGTGATTGAGTTCGTCCGAACTGTACTGTTGTGGTGATTGAATCTGAATTAATAGGTTAGTGAATTTTAATCACTATAGTCTATTAACACTGTAATTACTTAAGTGTTAACAAATAAATTGATAACAAAGGGAGACCTGACAATGTTCGTATCTTTTTTGTTAAGCATTCTTATGCAGTGGATTATGTAATGCTGCTCGATTACTCTACCACACATGTTTCTATATCGATACCTTGAAGCACAAAGGTGCTATGTTCTTCCATCTTACACGTTTTAATTTTGCTTCTTCACTACCGAAGGTAGGGAAGCTTTGTATTCGTGAAAGAAGTGAAAAAAAATGAAGACCACAGGGGAAGAACGCACCAAGTCGATTTTTTGCGAAAAATAGGTTATGACGGTTTCTTAAAGATTTTTTCACGGCGGACTCGATGGTGACAACCAAAATGGGCAAAAACGATCCAATGTAGGAGAAAAATGCGAGAAACGAAACACCGTACAGGGGAAGAACGCACCAAGCCGAGCGCAACCGGGGAAGAACGTGCCAACTTTCGGGCTCCCTCCGCCAGGTCGTATTCCCCTACCTGATGGATCTCTGTGATTCACGCATTCATGCGGTTTTCCTGGGTTTCACAGTATTATTTTCGATTGTTAGCGGCGATCATTATTATTTTCTCCATACCAATAAGTTTATATGAGATTGTGCGAGTTTCAGGGATTGTGCGGGTTAGGTCCTAGACGGTCCCCTATCAATTTCAGCACCTTCGGACCAATAGGAGCAAGTGCGCATGCGCAAACGTGAATTTCCTGGAACCTTGGTCTCTAATGAACCGATTTTGCTCAAATTTGGAGAGAGAGACACCCTATAAGTTTCAATCAAATTGGTCAAGTAATAGCCGCTGCGCATGCACGAACTTTAAATTTATTGTTACAACCAAAACTCCGCAACTATTCAACCAATTTCGATGAAATTTTCAGGGATTGTGTGGGTCCTAGACGGTGGACCGCTAAATAAAATTCTACGTTGAAAATACAATCAATCAATTTTAGAATAGTCAATATTTTGGTATTCAATAACTCTTTGAATCATAATTTTTTCGCCAACTGATTCTATACGTCCATGTTACAATGAGTGAGGAAGCTATGCTGCCCACCCAACTTGGCAGAATTTTTTTTTCAACTTCAGAAAAACTCAAGTTTAGCGAAACTATTGTTGACCTGCTTGACGATTATAGCTCGTAAATTTCTTGAATAGATAAGAGTTTATTGTGATAAGCCACTATTTTAGGAATTGAATTGGTCAGTGGTGAAGGGAACTGAGTGCAAAAACTCGATTTTTTTTAATTTGTAGATTTGGGTTCTCCTTGGCAAGACACAATATGTGGTGGTGGGAACAACTAATTTCTCTCGTCAGGTTGTCAGATATTCGTCTCCATCACCGGAGAGAAGAACTAAGTGTGTAGTAGTTAGCCCTTCACCACCTGATGACGGGTCTCCGCGGGCATGTCCGTTATCAAAGTACTTCGTTTCTCTTCAATAAACAACAAACTTATCATACTGGGCAGTTTCGTGAACTTTTCACCTCAGGCTGTGTTCTCCTACGTTGAGGTACTGTTCGTGTGTGCTCCTAAATATTGTTTCAACTCGCGGTTTCTCAACCGCTCAAGATTCATTTTTTTTTAAATGGGTCCCAAACGTATAAGAGATGAAGCTGGACATAAACGTCAAGTAATTAAGGAAAAGAGAGAGTTTAAGCAATTTTATTGGAAAATACTGGCTTGGCCAACTCAGGAACAAGATGTGACAAAAAAAAGAAAGAAACGTGTGAAAAAAATGGAGAAAAAATATAGAAAAATTCGAAATTACAATCTATGTACATAATATTCTATAAGTTTACAAAGTTATTCGTTCAAATAAAGATATTTCGTCATATTAGATCTTGATTTTCTTCATACCCACGAAATCAAGTGGTGAAAGGCACTAAGTTCCTTAAATTCAACATTTTTTTTGGTTTATCCCCCTCTAAATTTTGCGACAGTTCAATGCTGTTCAACATCACATTTATTGGTCTTCCAAAAGAAAAAAAACTTGGTCAAAATCAAGCTCTTTGGTTAAACTAAGCAGATTTTTGCTTTTCCTAAAAAGTGAGGTTTTTTGCACTTAGTTCCTCTCACCACTTGACAATTCAATTGTACATTGGTGATAACTTATTTTGCGTTTTCTCAAAACTCCGTCGTTGAACACCCCCCCCCCCCCCCCCCCGGTTGTGCTTTAAGGTGTCAATATATACCCAAATGTACTAACAATATCCGTTTTCAGGAAAGACATGGGCTGGACGTTGTTCGTTGCTATTTTGTTAATCATCCTCCTGTCTACCGTGATTGCTTCACCTGATGGGCCATCCATTTCGGAGAATGAAGTAGGTTCTAAAGTTTCTACTCGTAGTAGTTATAAGAAATGCTTGCTGGGATTAAATAATTAAGGCATATTGCTTCCTCACTACCGAAGGTAGGGAAGCTTTGTATTCGTGAAAGAAGTGAAAAAAAAAAGTCCTCCAAAATCAAAATTTCCACTTGCTTTTTGCGTTTTAGAGCTTCCCGAACAATTTTGGTTCCGTGTCGGTCTGTCTGTGGTCAATCCTTGTCCCGGGCAAAACTATACTAACCTGTGGTCCGATTTTGATGAAATTTTTAGGGATTGTGCGGGTTAGGTCCTAGACGGTCCCCTATAAATTTCAGCACCTTCGGATCAGCTGAGTGAGCTCCAAGGCCATTTTCTCTCCTGTTGAACGCAGGAAGCTGAAATTTGAGAGGCAGGGTCAATGGAGAATGCTGAAGGTGCCTGAGTGGTCACTGATCAGCTGAGTGAGCTCCAAGGCCATTTCCTCTCCTGTTTTTCGCCAACTGATTCTATACGTCCATGTTACAATGAGTGAGGAAGCTATACTGCCCACCCAACTTGGCAGACGTTTTTTTTTCTTCATCATTGAATTTTTATATGACAGTATTTGGGAGTCGGTGGTTCCACAACTACAGGTCTCCTCGCCCTTCTCTACTTACTTCGTCGACGACGCCGCCAGAGGGTACGTCCCATCTTGAAGCGACAGAGGGTCTGTCCGTCCATCTCTCAACGGCGTGAACATGGAGCCTGAGACAACTTGCTGAGGGAGGAGAAAGCCTGCAAATTTTACGAATTTCCACCGTATGACTCCCTACCAATTTGACCAACTTCTACAAATGGTTGCTCCGATCATTCGAAAGAAACTTGTTATTCGAGAGCTATTCCGGTTGGCCTGAGGCTCTCTCTGACTGTAAGGTTTAAAGTTATGTAGTACCTAATATTAAAAAAAAAAAAAAATGGAAGAGCATGAACATGATTCAATGAGCGAATTGTCAATAGAATCTCCCTCTACAGTTAAGAGAATTGGAATTTCAGAAAGATGTGTGTAATGACTCATACGTTTAACTGTGTAGTTCTCCAATAAAGGTCGAGGGAAACCCTGAGTGACTCACCGTGCACGGTAGGTGAGGTGAGGTACGGGGAACAGTGACATCAGTTGACGTCACCTTTTTCCACCCTCCTCTTGCCTTGTCAAGTCCATATAAAAGGAGGACTCAGGGCTTCCCCTTCATGCATTCGTCTTCGAAAACTCGACTTGTTTATTTCTCGATCTACCTCGCCTCTTCTCTGAAGCCCACAGTTCATCGGAGGGTCTCGGTATGCGATAAAGCTCATCGCGCCGGCTTCTGCTCCCATTTACCCTAGTCGTCGTCTGCCTCCAACTAGGTATAGGTAAATGTGGTGCATCCCCCGGGTCGGCGAGCAATCGCGCCTAGGAATGTATCCGAGCTGGCGATCTTAACACTCTTGCACACGGTCTGCGGTTACCCGCGCCGGGCATCGAGTGTTGTCCCGTCCTTTGTCTTCGTTGAGTAGGAACCAATCAAATCGACAATCCGAAGGAAGCCGATCGCCTTCACGCTCCGACACGCAGTCATAACAATGTGAAAAAAGGGATTTTGAGCAGGTTACGAGAAAATTGATGATGAACATTTATTGTTGCAAATTAGTTTTAGAATCGATCCCTAAAGCCCTATTAGCCCATCTAAAGTGTAGACATCCTGTAAATGCCAGAAGCAAAAATCTTACTACGTGGTACGGACCAAGAAAGACATGCACATCGGCGAAATTGAGGGGGACGAGACGTTCTGGGAGAGTCGAATGTTGTCTGAATTGATATTCTTTTACACGGAATGTTTGCTTCCAGAACGTCTCGACCCAAGAAGTTGTCGGTAGTGATGCGACATCGATGTTTTTGAAATCCACCATCGATGTCGAGTGGAAACATCGATGTTTCTCAACAACCTACTCGAATAGACTTTTTTTTTCATCTGATGGATCAATTTCTAGCCACTAGGTCAATTTCTACCCCAGTACATTCGCCAAATGAATATTTGAAGCAGTTACACCCCCCATAAGTTAGGAACACACCTCAGTGAATGACAAAAGTATATATTGTTCATTATTTTATAGCACTTGTCCATTGAGAAAACCAATGGGAACAACAAATCAGGGGAAGTACGACATCGATTGAAACATCGATGTTGTGAAAAAATCGCCATCGAAACATCGATGTTTCGAAAAAATCGATGTCGATGTCGCATCACTAGTTGTCGGTCTATGCCACTTGGAGGACCAAATCCTGGAATAATTTAGTATGTTTTATGATTCATCTTTCTCATTAACATTTCGTGATGATTTTTTCAAGTTTATATAAACCTATTCAACACCATATTAATCCGAGAATAATCACTATGTCGTCAATTAAACCTACTGAGTGATGTACTTCCAATTCATCGATTTACTCCTTATGGGTTTCATGTAGGTTTTCTCCGAACTCGAACAACGGGTGATCAAGGAAAACCACATAAATGAGAGTTTAGAGTATACGAGAGCAAGATAATCCAGTCCTATCATTATGTTATGGCTGTATGATTTTCGTAATGGGCCATTTGCACGCCAATCCGCAAAATCCCCGATGTGAAGAGATGCGGTGATGTAATTCGATACAAGTCGAATGCAGCTCTGAAGTGGCTAACCTGATGACGTGAACCGCCAAGCCTACATTTTGTCGGAGCGGCACACTACTACTGTCCCCCGATGAAAAGAATGAACGTGAGGACCATACCGCATCCTAAACTGAAAACATCCGCTCAACCTCCTCCTAACTTGTCACTTGTCCTGGGAAATCCCATTTCATAGGTAGGCTTGGGTGAAAATGGAGATATCTATAGAGGGAAGGAATACGGGTGGTGATTTATCACTTGAACACCTTCAGGAATTTACGATGGAAGCTGTGAACATGACTGGAAATCTTACTTGGGCCACATCAAGAAGATTGAAGGTGATTATTGATGGATTGCCAAGTAAGGCAGACAGTGGACGGCAAAAGTGACAGGAAGTCTGAAAAATCACCAGAAATCGGAATGTTAGTTCGAAGAACTTAGAAGTCAAATATACATGTGAACTTAACTCATTTTTGATAACAAAATGATGATTTGATTTGATAACAAAATGAATCTATGTGAAAAAATATAGAGGCGTCTGGAGATCGAGCGGCTCGTCCTCGACCCAAGCGCTCCCAGCGGCCTTCCTGCTAACTCTCTTATCTCGTTCTCGCGCTAAATGGGAGTGTGCCCTTGGAGGTTGAGTGTGAAGCTATGGTTGAGCATAAAATATTGCTGATGAGGGAAAATCAGGCATACTCGGGAAACTTAGCGAGTGGATTATCACTTTCCATGTTTTTTTTTTTTGCTGAAACCATTGTAAACACTCCCGGATCATCACCTGGCTAGCTGTAGGTACTTTAGTGGGGGAAACGGCACTTGGCGTTCAAAAACCTTAATCTGCTGAACAATCCACTGCTCCAGGTTTGTTTTCGTTGATTTATCCCACTAAACTGTTGAATCATAAACCCATTCAACCCTAATTTGCAGCGTTTTCTCAACCGTGATGATGATAATAGGTAGGTAGGTACTTTATAATAATAATAGGTGCATGTTGAACTTCGGTGAGGGTCTCATCAATGGTTGGAGTAGGTAGTCCGTCCAGGTCAATACAAAAACCTTTTTCCTTCCTAAGTACCTACCTAAATGAATAGGTAATCGTTTTTACAAGACAAGCTTCATACTTCGGTAACCGAAGGCACTTGTAGAGAATTTTCCAAAAAAATGAAGCTATTGCAGTCGTCTAAAAAAATAATTTTTGAAAAAAAAAATGGAGATCCGTTTTAAGGTTGAGCTAAAATGATCATGAATTGCCCTATTCCGTAATATGGCTCAATTTCTATGTTGTCAAACAAGATTGACTTAGTTTCTTAAATATTCCATTTTCTTTCTTGTACGTAGCATTGTTCCGTGCAATAATACCTTTCGAAAGGTAAAGTCATATCTCCATTTCATAGGTATTTAGATTCAATCCTAGATTTTAACGTTCTTTTTGTTTATTTAAAATTGGGTTCGAAAATTGTTCTTACTAAACCCTTGGCTAGTTCATCTGCCAGCCAAATAGGTACAAAATAAATAGTCCAAAGTTGCATTTCAAAACTCTGAAAATGTATCCCTCAAAATGACAGCCCCTTATGAACAAAATAAGCAGGCACAACCTTACAATAAAAAATAAGGAGTGGCAAGGGATGGTAGGATGAAAACGCAAGCTATAAGTATGATTTTTATTGGCAAAATATTTTGTTATAGGTAAGCTATTTTATTTTTCAGACTTTTTCGTTCACAGCCCATGTCTAAATGTCTTCAGTCTTGGACAGAAAAATAGAAACTGGAAAATACCAGGTGTAACTTTGACCCAAGTATAAGATCATGGAACAGACAGGAACTGTTTCTAGCTTAGACGTCGAATATCATTCTTTGAACAAATAACGAAGTTAACATACAGTTAGAACTATTACCAAGAGTTAAGGATGACGATACTTATAATAGGATCCTTGTAACTGTATAAGCATAAGAGATGGACACTGCAAAAATTTAGTCCCACATTGCTGAAACCTTATTAATATCTTCCCCCAAAATACAAAAATAATTTTGAAAATCTGGTAACCATAAACAGGAACGGTTTAGTTTTGAAACCTTATTAATATCACAAAATTAGAACTCACAACACAGGACTACAAACTTTAACTCTACTTAAACAGAACTAGAAACGATCGAAAACAGCTAGAAAACTAGGAACAGCAATACGACAGCGCACAGAGAAATGACAACAAACCGGGTGGAAGTGGAGTGGAGGAAAAATTGAGAAAAGAAGAGATAAGAGAGTTAGCGGGAAGGCCGCTGGGAGCGCTTGGGTCGAGGACGAGCCGCTCGATCTCCAGACGCCTCTAAAAAATATTGTGAAGGAAATTTAAAGTCGTCCTCTGATGGTTGACATAGGGGGTACATCTTGAATGAATAATAAATGTTTATAAATTGTAAAATCACAATTTTTGTGTCAGTACATTCCTTTAAAATTTCGCATGATGAATCAATTTACAGTTTTTCGTGCAAATATTTGATCGTGGTGGGGGTCAACATGTTCGCTCACACAAGCCCGCGCAGTGACACCGGAACTCCGGCCTTTGTAGGTCCACATAGAATGAATAATCAATTTTTATAAATTGTAGTGACAATTTTTGTGTCACTACTTTCCTTTAAAATTTTGTATGATAATTCAATTTACATTTCCTCGTGCGAATCAGTCGGTTTTTGACGCCATATTTGGTACTGAGTGGCGGGGTCAACACGTACGCTCTCACGGCCCGCGCAGTAGGGATGAAACATCGAAGGCCAAAAATCGATTTTAGCATCGATTTCAAAATCGGCCAACCAAAATCGATGTTATCGATTAATCGGCTCTAAAAGATCGATTTTTCGATTTTGGCAAACAATTACCTAAAACCATAGAAAACCCATATATAACTATAACTTTTGAAATACACCTACTTAATTGTATCATGGAGTCTGATATCCAAGAGGGCTAGTGAAAAAAAGGATGAATACAAGAAATTGTATTTATTCAAAACATTGTACAGTCCAGTTTATCGTGTTTTTTTTTTACACTTCAAAAAAAAATAGTGTTCTGGAACGCTCTGTAAGAAAAGAAGTTTGGATAGGATTTTGCTGCTCAGTCTGTTTCTCTCCTGAGTGAGTATCAGTCCAGCCTTTGAAAAAAGCCTCTCACTAGGAACGGAGGTGGCAACAGATGCAACATAGCGAATTGCTATCTTAGAGAGTTCAGGGGAGGCAGGCTTCATATTCGCCCAGTACGTGAGTGGCGACTTCTTGAGATCACATTCAGCTGGCGCTTTCATGTACAGGGCTAACTGATCAGGCATTCCGGTGTCGACCGACGAGTGTGCACTGTTTTTCCAATGTCTTTGGACAGTTTTAGAATGATCGCCAAAGAGAGAGTCATCCTTGGGACCACTGTCATCGCTGTCTGTTGCCGAACCTATAAAATCATGATAAAATGTGATGAATATTGCGTTAATTTGATCTGCAGAAACAAAAAATTAATCACCTCAAAAGGGCATAGTTTGTACCATTTTTTTATGTGGGTACCTAGATATTTGAGAGAATCGCCTGAAACAGACATGAAAATCTTACCTGGTGAACGTGATGGGGAATGAGCGGATTCTTGTTTCATCAACTTTTTTACGTCCATCATTACTCTGCCGATCGCTTCAGGTTTTTTGAAGTAAACAGCTTTGTACCGGGGGTCCAGTATTGTGGCTATTGCTAGATGAGGGACCGTTTCAATGTCAGCCAATCTTTTTTTAATTTCATCAAGCAGTGCTGTCTTCAAATTTCTAGCTATTTTCGTTTTAGGCTGCGAGGCTTCTATTCTGTCATGCAGCTTGGAAGATATTGGAATTGCTATAGAGCTGGTCATATATAGTTCACCAGATATGTCATTGGTGGCCATGGCAAGAGGTTTCAACAATTCAAGGATCTAGTTCAGTTGTTCATTTTCTGCTGCTGTTGTCATGGGTGGTGCCGAAGTGTGTGACAGAATTATGCCGTTAATCTCTCGAGCGAGTGTCAAAAAACGTTCGATCATTGCGTACGTCGAATTCCATCTAGTTTCTACTTCTTGTATCAGCTTCAGGTTCTGTTCGCTTTTTCTCAACTGATCGCTGGCACTGACGCACCGTTTAAACCATGTTACTATGGATTTTACTTTACCAATCAAACTTTTCAACTGATCATTTGAAATCGAACGTTGCGCTATAAGATTCAAGATATGTGCAAAACACCAAACGTGTTTTTTTTTTGCCAAAGGCGATTTCGATGGCTTTCACCATGTTGGCGCCACCATCAGTACACGGCACAGTGGACGTTTTCTTTTTTCAAGTCCCATTTGTCTAGTGTACTCAAAAGCTGGTCAGCTATATACTGTGACGTGTGGCTTTCATTCAGTTGAAGCACCCCCAAAGTACAGGAAACGAGTTTCTCTTCATCGGGAAAGTGCACAGTGACACCCAAGAAGCTGCGTGTTTGTTGAGTGTCTGTCCATATGTCAGTAGTCAAGGTGAAGCTACTGACACCCATAAATTTATTTCTGAATTCGTTGGCAATGAAATCGAATTTTTGTTCAATCATCTTCTTTATTGTGATGCGGGACGGAGCTTTATAATGGGGAGCAACAGTTTTGAGGAGTTTGAGGAAACCGGGTTTCTCTACTGTTGTAAAAGGCAAGTTGTCCTTACACAACATGTATACGATAGCAGCAGTTACCTCATAGTTCTTGTTTCCACCTCTCTGGAATTCGGTTATAAGTTGGAACGATTCTTTTATTGATCCCTGTCGAAATTGAGAATGATGAGTGGTGGCGCTGGTTGAAGGTGATGAGGTTTGTATTTTCGCTTGAATTGAGCTTTGTGGGACATTTTGGGATGCAGCTGCTGTACTCTTCTGTTTCTTGGGGGAGCGAACAATATCTTCATCTTCATCGGCAGATTCGACATCGACGTCATCGACCACAGACGGAATAACTTTGGATACCAATGAGGGGTGCAGCTTTTCAGTGTGGTTCTTGAGGTTTGAGGTGTTTCCACACGTTTTAATCAGACTGAGGCAGGCTTTACACTTCGCAAACTGACCGTCCACTCTTTCAAAGTAAGCCCACCACTTACTCTTTGGTGGCATGGTAAAAACAGTGAAAATGATCGAAACGATTAACGAAGCACTAGATTAAGCAATGACAAATAAAAGATAAAGAATGAACTCGAACTAATCTGATCTGATAGTGATAGTTAACAACATTGATAATGTCCCCCAACCCTGAAAAAATCGATTTTCGGCTCCAAAAATCGATTTTCACTAAAAAAAATCGGTCCAACTAATCGATTCCAAAAAATCGGGAAATCGGAGGTAAAAAATCGATTTTTCGATTAAATCGATTTTCGATTTTCATCCCTACCGCGCAGTGACATCGGAACTCCGGCCTTTGCAGGTTGACATAGGGGGTACCTACATCTTGAATGAATGATTAATTTTTACAAATTGTTGAGTCACAATTTTTGTGTCACTACTTTTCTTTTAAATTTTGTATGATGAATCAATTTACATTTTTTCATGCAAATCAGTCGGTTTTCGACGCCATAATTGGTACACAGTGGCAGTAGGGACGGCACGATACCACCGATAAATCGGAGTATCGATACTTTTTTCGTATCGATACCGATATTTGTATCGATACTTCTGATGCAAAACTCAAACCGATTTATTGGTATCGATACTTTTGCCCAAAATATCGGAGGTATCGATACTTCCTTTACGATATTATCGAAAAGTTTGCCTAAGTAAATTGGTGAAAAAATACCAAATAAGTAACTAGAAAATAATACCATATATTGTTTGCCACAGAATAACACTCAAAGTAGGCTCAGAATAGTATCAATTGGAACACTGGGCTGAAAGCTGAATGTGGGAGCCCGAGAAGCGTTCTGATTGGTGGAGCTCCAGGACGTAGTTATAGCGGAAAGAACCAGATCGCGTTCATGGCCGGTTCACGATCGTTTGTTCCCAACCTCATCACAACAAGTCACCTTGTTTATCACATATTTTTCTCATTGGTGCGTAACCGGCCGCATCCAAGTAATTAATTTCATAACATTTAGTTATATTCGCGATATGTACGAAAAAATCGGGCGATATTCAATAATACACTGGGTTTCAAACGTTTCTAAGGGTGGCAGTTGTCGATTCAACATTCGAACTACTGGCGATAGGGACAACAACAATTGCATGAGGAACTCTGAAAATATCTTTTGCCTCGATTGGTTTTTCCACGTAATTTTTGCAAATCGAAATGATGATGAAACGGAAAGTTATCAATTTCTGGTCATTCGAAAGGATTTGAAAAGAAGCGGTATGAAGAGTGTGGCCTCCCCCTCCCCGCCTCTTCCGTAGTAGTTCCTCAATCCTAGCTGAAAGTAGATAGCGCCACTGAGGCAGCCTCAAAAATACTTGCACACCATTTTAACGTTGGCTTTCTTCTCTGTTGACTTGTCTCCATTACTCTGTGGTTGAGGCTCCCGGCAGATATTTTCCAGGTGTTACCTACGCAATACGAAAGTAGGTCTCCGGAAAACCCCAAGCCAAAACACAAATAGTCGTATCCGACCTCATTTCGAACTGCGGAGAAAATGTTCCTGACGGAAGGGCACAGAGTAATGGAGACAAGTTAACAGAGAAGAAAGCCAACGTTAAAATGGTGTGCAAGTATTTTTGAGGCTGCCTCAGTGGCGCTATCTACTTTCAGCTAGGATTGAGGAACTACTACGGAAGAGGCGGGGAGGGAGAGGCCACACTCTTCAAATCCTTTCGAATGACTAGAAATTGATAACTTTCCGTTTCATCATCATTTCAATTTGCAAAAATTACTTGGAAAAACCAATCGAGGCGAAAGATACTTTCAGAGTTCCTTATGCAATTGTTGTTGTCCCTATCAGCAGTAGTTCGAATGTTGAGTCGACAACTGCCACCCTTAGAAACGTTTGAAACCCAGTGTATTATTGAATATCGCCCGATTTTTTCGTACATATCGCGAATATAACTAAATGTTATCAAATTAATTACTTGGATGCGGCCGGTTACGCACCAATGAGAAAAATATGTGATAAACAAGGTGACATGTTGTGATGAGGTTGGGAACAAACGATCGTGAACCGGCCGTGAACGCGATCTGGTTCTTTCCGCTATAACTACGTCCTGGAGCTCCACCAATCAGAACGCTTCTCGGGCTCCCACATTCAGCTTTCAGCCCAGTGCGGAAGGGGGTGCACACAAATGCTTAACCGCTAGGAGTTGTGTCGGTCAGGAGTGAACGTATTGAAAAGACCTTATCTTCAAAACGACCTTGTCTGAACTGAACGGGTTGCCAAAATTAACACGGTCATTCGTTCATCAACCCACCAATCGAGTTTTCTGAAAAAATTCCAAAAACAACGGCAGAAGGCCAACAAAATAAATTAATTGTCCGCAACATGGATTTATAATGTATTTGTATAGGTACATCCATGTGTGTACATGGAACAAGGATGTGAAAATTACTTGGGAGTACAATCATGGACCATCATGGATACTAGGTCCATGGAGTCCATCAACAGAAAGGAGTGGTTTTCTAAGCAAAACTTTCCATCATCCAAGTGTAGCATTACGTCCAAATGAACTATGGACTAAAAAGAGTGAACGATTCATTCGAATCGATGACCTGAAAGACAAAAAAAAAAAAAAGACTGATTCAAATGATTCGAATCAATCTTGCGTTCGTTCTTGTCTTTTAGCTCATTTGATTCATTCAAATCGCCTCCTCACTAAGGCTGATCCTCCACTGGAAGCGTTTTGATGCGACGCGATGAGAGGCGCGATGACAAGCGGCGAGGCAGGCGCTACGAGGCGACGGAGGGTCCTCCATTAGAGGCGACTATTCGCGCGCAGTCTGCTCTCCTGCCATGGACGCGTCCGATATTTTTTTTTCTGGAGAGCAGTTATTTAAATTTTCGACGGTTGTTGCAGAGTCGTCGCTATTGGGTTCATCCAATACTGCAAAAACGGAGGACCCTCGGCGAGTACCACCATCTCCACCAGGATTTGAAGAGGCAGCCCGAAAAGTTTCGAGATTATTACAGGATGAGCCCCGAAACATGGACCATGCCTACATTTTGAGGGCCATAGAGTCCTCTATAATTAAATATTCAAATTTCCGCGAGACTATTTCACCAGAAGAACGTCTCAGTGTGACTTTGAGGTAAGTGGAAGTGTAACTCTTTTTAAAATTAACGGGGAAGGCAAACTGCGCAGAAAAGGGTTGGAGGGGATGGGAGAGCGGGGGGCTCGTCGCGCGTAAACAAGCGACAGATCCCATCGAAATGGGATCCGTCGCTTCGTTTCGCGCGAAACTGACGCTTCAAATCGCGAGCAGTGGAGGACCCCCAATTAACTTCTTCACGATGGGATCTGTCGCTCGAAACGGACGTAATCGCGTCGTCGCTTCATCGCGTCAAAACGCTTCCAGTGGAGGACCAGGCTTACTCGGACTCGTTCGGTTTTTCGACTCAGCATTTTTTCTAGTCACGACCTGAATCCTAATATGGATCTTTATGGATGTTGTTTGTTTGGTTCCAACTGGTTTGGTTTACCGACTCGCTCGTTTTTTGTGGAACTTCTGACCGACTGGTTGTTAGTCTTGTGTTCTGATCGCTTCTTTTTAAATTCCAAATCCGAATTATTTGTTGGTTTCTGGACTCTTCAGTTAACCACTTTGGTAAGTGATCGTATTGAAACTCTTTATTATTTTGCAATAAAAAAACCTTATTTATGGATTAAGAACTCATTATTATGAACTCTTTATTGTTAAAAGGTCGATGTCATCGCTGCTCCCTGGACTCTGATTGGTTTTTTCAAGGCCGCACCTCCACTCTCTCATCCCAACCGCCACAGTTTTGTTTTTGTTTATTGAATATGAATATGAAAGTAAATGATGGAAGGTTTCCGTTGAATGAATTATTGTTTTTGAGTGTTTTATTTACTCGCGTTGAGTACAAAAGCAACAAAATTGTTACAGAAAGAAAGGAGTATAAAAATCTAAAATTTATATTTTTATTCAATACTTTGATATTTACTATTCAAAATTAAATTTTAATAATATTCAAATTCGAAATTTATCATTATATAATGTAATATTAGTTTAGTACTTAATTAATTTGTGCTAAGTAAGATACTTCCTATCTATTTATTTTATTTTTTTTTTTGGGAGAGAGAGTACCGGCTAAATGGCATGAGTCAATGGCGGCCTATCCTTGTTCCGTTACCCTCTAGATTTCAATTTTGTCTAGATAGATTATGTTACGATTCAAGTATCGAAATTTACCATTATACATACTATAATATTAGTCTAGTACCTATTTAATTAATTTGTGTTTGGTAAGATGCGTCCCTTTCCTGCCCGCCAACGGCATATATCGGGCGGCTGTACTTTCCGTAGCTGCCCGCCGCCGATAATAGCCGTTCTGGCACTTGAGCTCTTTCGCCGTGTAAAGCTGGGTTCACATGAGCGCGGTCAACGCGGTTGTGCGAGGAGGCGGTCAACGCGATCGGGACGCGGCTGGCGTCTAGAGGTTCACATGGTCGCGGTATGCGCGTCGCGGTTTGCGCGTCGCGGTTTGCGCGTCAGCTTCCCGCCTTCTATTTTCCCGCGCTTCAGTGGAAATCCTAAGCTTCAGTTTTGAATCCTAGCTCGTTTTAATCCTTTTATTAATTTCAATATAATTTTTTAAATTTCACATTGTGATTGAGTTCGTCCGAACTTTACTGTTGTGGTGATTGAATCCGAATCAGTAGGTAAGTGAATTTAAATCACTATAATGTATTTACACCGTAATTACTTAAGTCAAATAAATTAATAACAAAGGAAGACCTGAAAATTTTCAAGTCTCCTCTTTTTTTGTCTCTTTCAGCATTCTTATTTGTAATAAGCCATTATTTTAGGAATTGTTCACAAAACTATCCGTTTTCAGGAGACATGGGCTGGACGTTGTTCGTTTTGTTAATCATCCTCCTGTCTACCGTGATTGCTTCACCTAATGAACCATCCATTTCGGAGAATGAAGTAGGTTCTAAAGTTTTTACTTTCGAGTTAATTTGCTTTGTAGTAGTTATAAAAAATGCTTGCTGGGATTAAATAATTAAGGCATATTTTTTTATCATTGAATTTTTATCCGACAGTATTTGAGAGTTGGTAGTTCCACAACTACAGGTCTCCTCGCCCTTCTCTACTTACTTCGTCGACGACGCCGCCAGAGGGTACGTCCCATCTTGAAGCGACAGTGGGTCTGTCCGACGATCTCTCGACGGCACGAACAAGGAGCCTGGGACAACTTGGTGAGGGAGCTCAGAGAGGAGGAGCCTGCGAAATTTGCGAATTTCCATCGCGTGACTCCCTGCCAATTTGATCAACTTCTAAAAATGGTTACTCCGATCATTCAAAGGAAAATTGTTATTCGAGAGCCTATTCCGGTTGGCCTGAGGCTCTCTCTGACTCTAAGGTTTGAAGCTATGTAGTACCTAATATTTAAAAGTATTAACATGATTTAATGAGCGAATTGTCAATAGAATCTCCAAAGGTATCGTTAAGAAAATTGAAATTTCAGAAACATGGGAGTAGTTTTGAGTAGGTACGAGTTTTGAAAATTAAACCTCTCAGGGTTGGCTTAAATTTCTCGTCTTGTTAAAACTAAAAGGATCTCGTTTGTTATTACGTAACCATAAAAAACTGCAATAATTACTTACATAGTCTTCACTGCAGGTTTCTAGCTGCCGGGGAGAGCATGGTGTCTCTGGCCTATTTGTACAGAATTGGGAAATCCACGACATCTCTGATTATCAAAGAAACTTGCCTGGCCATTTGGGAAGTCCTGCAACCTCAAGTTTTGTTGCCTCCAACTCCTGAAGGTTGGCGCCAGATAGGAGAAGATTTTGGGACTTCCCAAACTGCATGGGAGCCATCGATGGGAAACATGTGGTCGTGCAGGTATAAAAATTACACATTGTTTGATTTTTAAATTACAAAAAAAAACCCTTAGGTACTACGTTATTGAAAGGGCGAGTCTAAAAATTGTTCATTATTTCAGTGCTTCAACAATGAAGGCAGTGATTTCTTCAACTACAAGGGGACACATTCAACTGCAATGCTTGCAGTAGCAGATGCCCATTATCGCTTCATATTTGTTTCAATAGGCTCCAAGGGAAGAGAGAGCGATGGAGGGATTTTCCACCAGAGCGAATTTGGACAAGCCATCGCTAGAGAAAGGCTCCCTCTGCCCCAACCTTTGCTTGTACAAGGGTTTCCAATTCCTCTGCCGCCGGTTTTTCTTGGTGAGTTGGTATTATTATATATATGTAATATATTTATTATATTCTACTTGTTGATTTTTTACCTTCATGTTTAATGGTTTTATTCCATTGATATTGTTATATAGTTCTTAGTACAGTATTATTGTTCTTGTTTTCAAACACCTGTAGTCACGATGGGAGCAGGCACAAATGTTATAGAAAACAATTAATAAAAACCTTCTTTCACTACTTTCGAGATGTAGTTCAATGATGACTTTACTGTTGCAGGAGACCAGGCTTTTCCTCTCTTGCCACAGTTGATGCGGCCATTTGCAACATCTATAAATCCCCAACCGCACCACAGGATTTTCAACTATCGGCATTGCCGAGCTCGAAGAGTAGTGGAAAATGCCTTTGGGGTGATGGCGAACAGATTTCGAATATTCCGAAGGCCCATCATTGCTGCACCCTCTACTGTGGACGCGATAGTGCAAGCGTGTGTCGTCCTCCACAATTGGCTGCGGACGGAGGACTTGCAACAGTCTCAGAGCCACTACATCATACCTGGCATGCTGGACCAGGAAGCACAGGATGGGACCATCATCGAGGGAACTTGGAGACAAGAACCACCACCCACAGGTAAAATCGTGGATCGCTTAGTAATAAACATACCACCAAGGTCAACATCCAATTAACCTGACCAACCCCTTTCTCTATGTTGTGCCTAATGACGTGTTTTTGTTTTGTTTTTCAACAGGGTTGCTCCCTATGCCAGCGACGCAAGTCCGAAACCCCAGTGTTAGAGCAAAATTGGTTCGGGACAATTTTGCTGCTTTTTTTGTGGGTGTAGGGCAGATAGCGTGGCAGTGGATAAATCTTCCTTCTTTCCAACGCCCCTCATAGTAGGAGATTTAAGACAAATTTGTCTTAAATTTGTGTATTTGTAATAGTACAATGTGTTATAGTACTTTTTGTAATAGTACTTTTTTTGTAATAGTAGTTTTTTTTTGCACTTATTATTTTTTTTCCCCCCGGAAACGAATTTTGCTTAATCAAACGTTGAAAAGAACAAGAAAAATGTCAAGCCACTTAGTTTTTCAAGAAAACCACGTTCCAAACTTTTACAGTGATGAGGGTGGGTTAGAAAAACAGTAAGAAATGAAAAATGGTAAAATTGTTCTTAGATTTATTAAATTGCATCACTATTTAGTAGCTAAAGTAGGTACAAAAAAAAAACAACTGGTAAAAAGTAAAGAACGTTGGTAAAAAACGTTCCAAACTTTTACAGTGATGAGGGTGGGTTAGAAAAACAGTAAGAAATGAAAAATGGTAAAATTGTTCTTAGATTTATTAAATTGCATCACTATTTAGTAGCTAAAGTAGGTACAAAAAAAAAACAACTGGTAAAAAGTGGTTCCAACAACGTAGTTGACCAAGTAGTGAACTTGTTAATTCCTTCCTGCAATCATTTCAAATGTTTAAAAATATTAATGACTGTTCGTTGCAAGAACAACGAACATTCATTAATGTTGCATGAGACATTGTGTTTGACATGAGAAACATAATACATTGTAGGGAACATACGTGCAGGAAAGATGAAACACGAATAGGAAACATACAAATTACTCCTTTACACAAAACACGAGAAGGAAACCCACATCAACAGTCACAAAAAAAGCAACACGAATACAAATATGAACTTCACAAATGAGAACACAAAATATCTATTCCTAGAGATTAGGTACAAATAACAAATACAATCAATATAAGAACAATTATTCCAACAACTCAGCCTTTTTCAACTGCATATTTTTGGCTTCCGAGACTACAAGGTTGCGGAAGCTTTGTTTTCACTTTTCAAGGACTAAGAAAAAAGTTCTCCAAAATCAAAATTTTTACTTGCGTTTTGCGTTTTAGACCTTTCTGAACAATTGTGGTTCCGTGTCTGTCTGTCTGTCATGAATTCATTGTAACGCGCATAACTATACCAAGTTATTGTCCGATTTCTATGGAATTTTTAGGGATTGTGTGGGTTGGCGTGCAGACGGTCCCCTATGAAAATCATCTCCCCTGATTGATAGAAGCGAATTCAAGTAGTCATTGAAGTTTCCCCTAAGTAGGTACTTCGATGTATGTTAGTGACAAGTGTACTTTCAATAGGTATCCAAAACACTCACATTAATTCCTAATAACTGAAAACAACACAACACTACAGAAAGTCTACTCACACAGTTTAAGGGTGATTCTCCTATTTCGTTGGATTTCATGTTTTCGAACGATTGTGGCTTCTGTGATATTAGGTGGGTACATTTTTGCTAGTGAATGTCTTCTACTGACGCTTCCCTCGGTTTTTAGTACAATTTTGGAAGTTCAATACCTACCTCAAAACCTAATTCCCAAACCTGTCCATCGCCCAGAGTTGCTAACTTTGATATTGAACAAAACCACCATTACAGCTTATCTTCTTCCTTTTTTTTGAGGCTTTCTTATGTTCTCAAGTAACGATCAGTAAAGTAGGTTGCGCCCAAAAATGTCTTTTAAAAAATTTACAGCATGAAACACTTGTGTCCACGGGGTTTTGCCTAATGGGGAATTTGCCTCAATTTTACATTCTGGAATTTCAAGTCAAATCCTATAATAGGGCCCTAGAATAACGTTTAACACCAGGAATAACCAAGGGGGAAAAATTACCGTAGGAGAAAATGCCTGAACAAGTGAAGCCTCTGAATTCACGATTACAATTTTAAGGCAATGGAATTCAATTTCCAACGAAATGAGAGAACGACCCATAACCTAAAAGAAAAAATATGATGTCTGCTTGTTGTTTGTGTTTTCCTTCAACAGTAATCATACCCTCCTTCTCGAATTCTTCGGCGAGTGCCTTCAAAGTTTTCTCCCTTATTTTGAGACGTGAGCTGAGAGGGAGGACAGCCACGTCCTTAGCCACAGATAAGTAAAACATTTCGTCACTGCTATAACTTTTGTCTGGGGCGTTGAGTTTTTGGAGGAGGGCCACTTCAAGAGCATCCTGGTCCTCACTGGAGATTCGCTCTGAAATAGCCAGATAAAAACAAACATTATTTTCAACCATCCACAGTTGAAGGAGGGAACAAGTTTTAAGAAAATTATAAAATAATGATATTATGTACCTAAGTACATTGTTGTAAGGTTGCAGTAATGTGTAGGTACCCACATACTATGCAGGTACTTAAACATACAAACTGAGCAAATAATTACAAACAATCTTACTCTTCTTATTAGAATTGGTCATCTTTGTGGAACCAGGGACTCTTGAAGTGGACGGTGCTGTCTGAGATGATGGTCGGGTGATTGCTGTTGAAGAAGCAGGAAAAATCGTTATGTCGAGGAAATGGAGGTCGTACTAATTACTTACTGAAACTGGTTGATGAGCATTAGATATTGACGATCACCTACCAGCATTTCGAGTAGTCTTGGGGGTTTCAGTTGAGCAGCTTACCCTACTCGGCTCAATGACTGCAGACAAATTTGGAAAATTATTTTTAAGAAATTGAAATCTGTATGATTTGCATTGTCAAATAGATATCAAAATTGTGTTATTCTCTAATGTTACCTTCGCTTTCACTATCAGGGTCGCCGTCACCCACTTCGTCGTTGTAAATTATTTCTTCATACACTGGAACAAAACCAATATTTCCCAATCAGTGAAATTGTTACATAGCAATAAAAAAGAAGGAGTGGGATGGTTCTCACTTTCTTGGTTTCTTGTGTTTCCCAAACTGACCTCTTCATCAAAAATTAGTTCCTCAATGACTGCAACAAAGACATTATTTAACAATAGATGAAATTATTTCATACTAATTAAATGATAACCTTGTCACGAAACTCACTTTCCTCTTGGTCCATCCCCGCAAGATCAGTAAGTGTTAGTTTGTTTGAGAAGTTTGAGATAGTTCTGAAAATTATTTTGAATAATGAAAAAATGTGAATGGAGCAAGAAAAAATCGTAAACCCTCAAATTGTTTTTGTTAACGTTTCAAGGCTTATAGAACCCGAAAATCTAGCAAAATTGAAATAGCGAACGTGCCAGCTTGAATGCAGGCAGCTTCAAATCAGCATGTGTCGTTAATAAATGGTGCATCAGGTAGGTAGGTACTCACGGTCTTGGGACAACTGTTAGTCGGAGGAACTCCATGTGGGGCAGGAAGACCCACGGGACAACCCGATTGGCTCCACTGCCCGTGACCTTCGTCGCATTTTTTTTAATTTCTTTTACGAAGCGGTCTCGCAGGGACTTCCATCGCTTCTTGACGGTTTCAACTGCAAATAGTCAAACTCTAGCCATATGTATCACATCATCTCCAAAGTAGATAAATATAATTGATAAAGAGGTTCAACTCACCATCGGTTGCCAATGTGATGGCTATCTCCTCCCACGTCCTGTTAGTCATTTCCACATTTTTGTGGCTTGGGTGCTACATGTAGGATAAGTACTAACATTAAAAAAGTACGAAGGTTATACATTTGGGTAATGACAAGCAAAACATGATATAATATAATTATGTAGGTGCGTGGTATGCAGGTGCCCACATATAAAATCTATGAATCACTATAAAATCACCAATGTACCTCCTCATCAAGGGAGACTGGGCGGTACGTCAAGTAGGTACATTTTTTCTGTTCCTACGATGTTCCATTCCATTTTTAAATGCATCAAAGATAAACAGTATTATACTGAATCGAGATAGATACCATTACCTACCTACTCCAAAAATCGGAATTATGATAGCTTTATTTTATTTGTAATCATTATTATCAAAGTGAATTATAATGTAGAATATTCCCACGAAAAGCGTAATTTATAATTTCGTTGTTGGTGCTAATTATGCAAAAAAATCTTAGAAATCACCTCAGGTGGTTGAAATTTTCATCAAATTTAGTTTCCATTACATAAATCACAGATCATATTTATTAGATATACCATTTATTTAATTACGATGCATTCTTCACATGTTTACAGGAGACCAAAATAAACGAAAATTACAAATACCTATAGGTAAAATAAAAAATACTTGGTGACCCCTACCTTAAAGTCCCACAGCTGTCGTCTCTCCTTCACAAGCTCAATTAATAATTCGCTAAAACTTGTCATCTTGAATCTTCTGTGACCACAGTTGAAAACACTAGTTGAATTCACTGCTCAAACAAGTGGTGATAACAAGTCGTGATAACGAAGCGGTCGACGCGTCGAATATCAGAATTTTTGAAACGCGACAGTCCACTCCAAAAGTACTCAGGCGGCTGAGGCGCCGCCAATCAAATTGCCGAACGCGTCAACCGCAACCGCCTTGACCGCGTTGACCGCGCTCATGTGAACCCAGCTTAACTACGATCTTCCAGGGTGTAATGTCCATTACAAACCTCATGATATTGCATTCACAGAACAGTGTATATGTACCTTGAACAGTTTGAGTGTTTTTTTTTTTCTCTAATAACATTGTCGGCGTTTTTTGGTCGGTAGTTTATCCTTGATCCAGTAGGTAAGTTCTGATGCAGCGGCACCTCAAACAGTTGGTTCTCTTTGATCTTCGCCGATTTGGTCAGTCTTTTTTTTTGTTTTTTTCAACCCTTCTAATTCTATTTTGGTATTTTTGGCGGTTGGCCTGTCATAGATATTGCCGCTTTTCAGATATTTCACCGCCTATTTGAACTCTGCTCGGGAATATTCGCAAAAATGTTATGTCTAGGGATGAAACATCGAAGGCCAAAAATCGATTTTAGCATCGATTTCAAAATCGGCCAACCAAAATCGATGTTATCGATTAATCGGCTCTAAAAGATCGATTTTTCGATTTTGGCAAACAATTACCTAAAACCATAGAAAACCCATATATAACTATAACTTTTGAAATACACCTACTTAATTGTATCATGGAGTCTGATATCCAAGAGGGCTAGTGAAAAAAAGGATGAATACAAGAAATTGTATTTATTCAAAACATTGTACAGTCCAGTTTATCGTGTTTTTTTTTTACACTTCAAAAAAAAATAGTGTTCTGGAACGCTCTGTAAGAAAAGAAGTTTGGATAGGATTTTGCTGCTCAGTCTGTTTCTCTCCTGAGTGAGTATCAGTCCAGCCTTTGAAAAAAGCCTCTCACTAGGAACGGAGGTGGCAACAGATGCAACATAGCGAATTGCTATCTTAGAGAGTTCAGGGGAGGCAGGCTTCATATTCGCCCAGTACGTGAGTGGCGACTTCTTGAGATCACATTCAGCTGGCGCTTTCATGTACAGGGCTAACTGATCAGGCATTCCGGTGTCGACCGACGAGTGTGCACTGTTTTTCCAATGTCTTTGGACAGTTTTAGAATGATCGCCAAAGAGAGAGTCATCCTTGGGACCACTGTCATCGCTGTCTGTTGCCGAACCTATAAAATCATGATAAAATGTGATGAATATTGCGTTAATTTGATCTGCAGAAACAAAAAATTAATCACCTCAAAAGGGCATAGTTTGTACCATTTTTTTATGTGGGTACCTAGATATTTGAGAGAATCGCCTGAAACAGACATGAAAATCTTACCTGGTGAACGTGATGGGGAATGAGCGGATTCTTGTTTCATCAACTTTTTTACGTCCATCATTACTCTGCCGATCGCTTCAGGTTTTTTGAAGTAAACAGCTTTGTACCGGGGGTCCAGTATTGTGGCTATTGCTAGATGAGGGACCGTTTCAATGTCAGCCAATCTTTTTTTAATTTCATCAAGCAGTGCTGTCTTCAAATTTCTAGCTATTTTCGTTTTAGGCTGCGAGGCTTCTATTCTGTCATGCAGCTTGGAAGATATTGGAATTGCTATAGAGCTGGTCATATATAGTTCACCAGATATGTCATTGGTGGCCATGGCAAGAGGTTTCAACAATTCAAGGATCTAGTTCAGTTGTTCATTTTCTGCTGCTGTTGTCATGGGTGGTGCCGAAGTGTGTGACAGAATTATGCCGTTAATCTCTCGAGCGAGTGTCAAAAAACGTTCGATCATTGCGTACGTCGAATTCCATCTAGTTTCTACTTCTTGTATCAGCTTCAGGTTCTGTTCGCTTTTTCTCAACTGATCGCTGGCACTGACGCACCGTTTAAACCATGTTACTATGGATTTTACTTTACCAATCAAACTTTTCAACTGATCATTTGAAATCGAACGTTGCGCTATAAGATTCAAGATATGTGCAAAACACCAAACGTGTTTTTTTTTTGCCAAAGGCGATTTCGATGGCTTTCACCATGTTGGCGCCACCATCAGTACACGGCACAGTGGACGTTTTCTTTTTTCAAGTCCCATTTGTCTAGTGTACTCAAAAGCTGGTCAGCTATATACTGTGACGTGTGGCTTTCATTCAGTTGAAGCACCCCCAAAGTACAGGAAACGAGTTTCTCTTCATCGGGAAAGTGCACAGTGACACCCAAGAAGCTGCGTGTTTGTTGAGTGTCTGTCCATATGTCAGTAGTCAAGGTGAAGCTACTGACACCCATAAATTTATTTCTGAATTCGTTGGCAATGAAATCGAATTTTTGTTCAATCATCTTCTTTATTGTGATGCGGGACGGAGCTTTATAATGGGGAGCAACAGTTTTGAGGAGTTTGAGGAAACCGGGTTTCTCTACTGTTGTAAAAGGCAAGTTGTCCTTACACAACATGTATACGATAGCAGCAGTTACCTCATAGTTCTTGTTTCCACCTCTCTGGAATTCGGTTATAAGTTGGAACGATTCTTTTATTGATCCCTGTCGAAATTGAGAATGATGAGTGGTGGCGCTGGTTGAAGGTGATGAGGTTTGTATTTTCGCTTGAATTGAGCTTTGTGGGACATTTTGGGATGCAGCTGCTGTACTCTTCTGTTTCTTGGGGGAGCGAACAATATCTTCATCTTCATCGGCAGATTCGACATCGACGTCATCGACCACAGACGGAATAACTTTGGATACCAATGAGGGGTGCAGCTTTTCAGTGTGGTTCTTGAGGTTTGAGGTGTTTCCACACGTTTTAATCAGACTGAGGCAGGCTTTACACTTCGCAAACTGACCGTCCACTCTTTCAAAGTAAGCCCACCACTTACTCTTTGGTGGCATGGTAAAAACAGTGAAAATGATCGAAACGATTAACGAAGCACTAGATTAAGCAATGACAAATAAAAGATAAAGAATGAACTCGAACTAATCTGATCTGATAGTGATAGTTAACAACATTGATAATGTCCCCCAACCCTGAAAAAATCGATTTTCGGCTCCAAAAATCGATTTTCACTAAAAAAAATCGGTCCAACTAATCGATTCCAAAAAATCGGGAAATCGGAGGTAAAAAATCGATTTTTCGATTAAATCGATTTTCGATTTTCATCCCTAGTTATGTCCCTCTTCCAACTTTTGGTTTTCCCCACTATGAAAATTTATCAAATTATAGGAATTTTCCTAAACAGAATGAAAGTGGAAAACCATAAGTAATATTGAAATTATAATAAATTATATTGAATGAATTTAATAGAAATTGGAGCGAATCATGAGGTATCATAATTATTCTACATTAATTTCATTATTTCCATTATGTTTAACTGGCCAGTAAATGAATAAATAATGCATATAATCTCAATAATTCTAATGAACTCATAACAGAAAGTATCACGCGAAAAAAAGACAATAAAGTAATGCAAGGAAACAACTTCGGACGAACCACCGTGTCGCCTAAATAATGCGGTACTGAGGGGACAGAAGGGCTGCCGGCGGGCGGGCTGTGAGGGACAGTAGGCTCTCGAGAATCCGGGCGCGAAAAGGTTATCGTAAAACTTATTTTTATACGTATTTATATATAAATATATAGAAATTGTATCATATTTATTTTACCATGTATATAGCGTTATCGAAATGTTGTTCATTAATTTAGAGTCCTCTACGTTGGATAAATGTTGTTTTATTTTATTTGCTATTGTTTTTTATAAGGACTTATTTGTTCGGCAATGGACAAATGAAGTAAAACAAGTTGTTCATTACAAGCTTTAGAAAAGGTGCGTTCTGCATGAAAGATTTATTAACTCTTAAGTTACTGAAATAATCTGTAAGCAGTATTTTTGAATATGTAATTTATGCTACCAAGTTCCGTCTCTGTTTCAAGGTCTTCTTTGTTTAAATTTAATTTGTAAATAAGCTAAGCACTTCCCGGCATCCACTTCCGCTGTGGCATCAAATGGTGAAATTCCCCGTATTTCGAGTGTATTCCCTTGTGGGGTGGTTCTGGAATCATCTGCTGTTTAAATTTCCGATAATAATCAATTTGGCTGCCGTACGATCGAGGATGAGGTTATTCCTCCCTCTATCCTGACCTCTTTGTTCTGAACGGACTAGCCAGGAGGGAGGATGACTTGACATCCCCCCTCTGCTTCGACCCTCCATCCAGCCCACAGAGTAATGGAGACAAGTAATGATCCAGCCTCCTAGCTTCCCTCTTACCTCCGCCATGGAAGAAGTATTAGGAAGTGTCACTCAAGGTTAAAAAGTGTGCCAGAGAAAATCCCCCTCTACTGCTGCGATCTGGCGAAGCGTAAGAGAAGTTCTCTCAGCTAGTAGTAGAGGACGCCGATAGATAGAGTTGTAGACGCCCTCATGACCGAAAATTCAAATAAATGCGGACAACGGCTCGACTTTCCCAAAAGTCTTGGAGGTCATGGATTTGAACCTAAGACCCGGCATTCCCAAATGGCCCTATATGGCGAAGCTTCAACACGTTAGCTCGCTCGGACATCCTCACTTCACTAATAATATTCCAAACAACAATGATCTTCAAGAAAAGAGAGTTACATCAACTGAGTTATATCACGTCAATTTATATTCGGTTCTTACAAAAAACATTGCATTACCTACTTTAAATAGCCAAAATATAGTTAAGCTTTTTTTTTTTTTAAATTCGCTCGTTGGGAAATGCAAGGTACCAAACTGGAACTATTTCTGACTACGGTTAGTCACCTACTTTGTTGATAATGTCGGTTTTTTCATGCAAAAAATGTCCAATGTGGGTAGGTGTCTACGAAACTTGAACAAAACAATCAGATCATATTTACTAAGGAGCTAAAATCATTGTTCGTTACTATTAATTACAAGATCGGGAGAAGGGGGAAGGTATGAACACAGAGGAAAAACATTGTGGCAAATAATAATAGTTAATTAAGTTTTAATAGCTTCTTTAAAGTTATTTTGGTTTATTTATTTTCAATAATGAACCTTTGGAATCGACCAAGAAGAAAAAATTTAAACACCCCCTCAAAATTTGATGGTTTACGTTTCAAGGTACGTAGAATCCAAAAATCGAATAAAAATTTGTTTTTCTTCCACAGTTTGGATCGGCCACAGCATTGTTCATAATTCGAAAGGCCCAAAATATTCTACATTCATTATATAAATACACAAACTTCTTCTCCTGTTCCACTGAGCACTATGACGATCATATTCAATATTGACTTCACGGTGCACTTAGCAATCCCCACCGTATGGCACCTGGGTGAAAACGCCTGATGGATGTGACTTGAAAGTTTACTACACTATTACGTAGAAAATAGAAACTAGATAAAGATATTAACAAAAATTAACGAAACTGACTAAAAAGATATTAACAAAAATCGTATTGTAAAAAAAAGTCTGAGATGATTCGCAATAAAGGTAAGGATGCTAAAAAAATGGCATCTTTTGGTCACTTTCGCGTTTGCGTACTACTCTCTCTCCCAATTCACACACTCTTGCGATCGGCCACCTAAGCTGATAGTTCATTTACGCTTCCAGAGGTGGAGCCACTGCAGTGAGCGTCACATATTCCCCTATGGAGTGATTCTTCCTAATATTCTTCCATGCCTCCGCGTTCTGAACGCACCCGAACTCTTCCGTGTTGGGTCTCTGAAAGCCCTCACATTCCTCGCCTGCCTTTGATTTTTTGAAGTCAAAGCATTCGCCGCCTCGACGCTTTACGATCGCGCTGCACACACTATCTTCAAAATTGCAATTTTTATATATTCTCACTTAATTGTCGTTGTGCGCTACAATCCCAGTTTTTCGAAAAAATTATCCTAAAAGCCCAAAATAAATCTTTTAAAATGTCAAAAAATGTACAATTTTCAAAAATTAACAAACATAAAGGGTTGAGCGCCATTCTCATGTGTATTCTGAGTACAATAAAAATTTCAGATTGAAAATTGGATGAATAGGTGAGGAGAAAAATGGGAACTACGTTTGAGTTCATTTTGAAGCGCAACGTGGTGGCTGTTTCTGGAACTATTCCCGGGATGATTGGCCTTAAAAAAAAAAAAATAATAATGGTATTGGTTGTACAACGACGAAAATCGACGAGGTCGAAAACGCACCTTTGGCCGGAAGCATGATCATGGAAGCTCAAATTCGATTCAGGGCAAATGAGCGATACCAGAGTGCTCATTCATTTTTTTGCGCTCATTCACGTTCATTTTCCGGAAATTTACCTCATATAAAAAATCATTATTTTTAGTAGGTAGTTTTATAGGCGAGCACATAGTAGGTAACCTATTCTATAATATAGCAACACTGTAGGCTACACGGTGGGTTTGCAACTATCGTTCTCCTCATTCTCAGCTCCAAGAAGAGGAAACTACGGTTGACGGCGCACTGAATGATAGGGAAGAGCAATCCAGGCAACTGACGTAGCCAACCCCCACCGTGAACTCTCCTCAACGATTTTGGAAATCTTTTGGAGGAATTTGAAGATCACCTCCTACCTTTCAATCATCACTTCATGTAACAAGATAAAAACTGGAAAACAATAGGAAACAAATCTCTTCATGCTTGAACCAATAATTGAAATGGGGTGCATAAAAATCGGATAATTTATCACGAATGAAAAAAATTATAATGGAGTAGGTTATCCAGTAAAATAAAATCACGTTGAAAGAAAACATATCCACTTCGTATGAATGGAGGAAGAGCAGCCGCATCAGGTTTTCTCCCTTGATTCTGATTCGTTAACAAATTAGTTCAATTCCCCGTTTTTCATACGATGTTTCATCGATATCGATGTTTCTATCAAATATCGACATCGATGTTTTCCGTTCGATGTCCCATCCCTAGAGAGAATGGGGAATTTGCCTCAATTTTAGATTCTGGAATTTCAAGGCAAATCCTATTATAGGGCCCTAGAATAACGTTTAACACTAGGAATAACCAACGGAAAAAATTACCGTAGGAGAAAATGACTAAACAAGTGAACCTCTGTTACAAAACACCGCGAAAATCGAGGAGTATTGTTGACGTCATACGAAAAAAAAAAAAAAAACGACGCGAAAGCAACGACAACAGACAGAGTTCTAGCCGCCACACAAAACGATCCAGTGAAATGGCTACTCGAATAATGTGATTCAAATCTTGAAACTAAATAAGAGAAGATGAAGAATAATAATGCTTGATAAACTAGTAGGTAGATTCGTATTGTAAAAAAGTGAGTAATACTGTTTCTTTTGGTCAATTTTGTGTCAGGGTTCTTCCTGCCAGATCGTGGCGCACTCTTGTGCGCACTACTCGGAAGGTAAAAGTTCGTGTATGTGCCGCTTCTGTGGTAAGCGCCACAGAACCTCCTTTGAAGTCAGATTGGTAGAATATCCGTCACGTTTCAAACATGGCTGCCTCTTACACATTGCCACCACATTTAAAATTTCCATCTTCCTTAAATTCTCTAAATTTTTTGGATGCGTTTTCGAGCAGCTCACTATGGTTTTATTCCATAAAAATAAACCCTCATTCGAAAAAAAAAATAAAAAAATGTGAGGCAAATTCCCCATTCCGCGGTTCACCAGAACAACCCCTGCACTCACAAAGCGCCCGCAAACCTCAGAAAAAAATCGGATCAATGACGACCAACGGCTCGACAAAGCAATTAAAATTTTACAATCAGCAGCTGCTCCATCGGACGAGTGTTAGTTACCATTTAAATTGCGTCAGCTCGACAGTAAAACTCGTATGTCCGTTCAGAGGTCTATGATGACAACGCTTGCTGAAGCAAGTGAAGGAACATTTCCTCTTCTTTCTTCTGGCAACTCATCAACCAGGGTCAGTGTAACTTCCACGCCTACCCACCCAAGTTCCTGATTCACGCAGTTCAATAACCAGTCGTCAGACACCAGCCACAACTCGAGCAATTTAGAGCGCCACTATGAAACCGTACCTCCTAATTATTCTCCACCATTTTCCAGCAATCTTTCCAGTCAATACCAAGAAGACGCCCGGAACACACCACACTCACAGTATGCCTCTCGCTTTCGTACCGTGAACAACCTCCCTCTGTTAGTCGTCAAAGGTTTTTACTTTTGCCAACGAAAAATGTCTGGAAAGTGCGTCAAGTGTGAAAAAGGTTTTCCTTATAATGCCTATAAGATGAAATGTGGCACATGTAAAGGACAATATCATCTAGAGTGCGTGAAATTTACTCGGGAAGTGTACTTATTCCACAAGGAAAACAGGAAAATTTGGACGTGCGACGGGTGTTTCAAGGTTAATCGGAAATCGATTTCTTCAGGTAACTCGATTGATGGAAGCCCAACACCCTCCGTAAAGGACGACGGAGATGCGGACATAATAATAGCTTTGATAATCTCCTTCAGGCAGGAAGTGAGGGCGAATAATCGGAGTCTAAGCTCAAAACTTGAGGAGAATGCCAAAGAAATTAAGGATTTAAAAGAACATTTGAATACTTACTCCGAAAACATCAAGGAGAACACGGCTGCTATTTCGGCAATTCGAGTCGATCTGACCAGTATCGAAGTAAAACATGATGAGCTGCAGGTGCAGAACACTGAACTGAAGGGGTACATTAAACGTCTCGAGGACCGGCTCTTAGATTCGGAACAAAATGCACTTATAAAAACCGTGGAGATTTCTGGAATCCCAATCAGTCCCGGCTTTTCTGTTACTGAGTGCGTCCTGTCGGTCGGTGATGCCATAAAGTTCGATATGAATGAATCGATGATAGATAACTGTTTTCGCCGACGTCTTCTCACAGGATCCACCCAACCAGGTGTCATATCTCTGACCTTTAATCGTCAACAAGAGAAAGATAAGTTCGTCTCATTGGCTCGTAAGAAGAGAGATCTATCAATTCGTGATATTGGGATTATCGAAGGAGAACATAATCGAATTTATGTCAATGAGAGCCTCACCTTTGTTAAGCGCCAGATTTTGAAACAAGCCAAGATATTTAAAAGGAACCACAACTTCAAATTCGTATGGGTCAGGAATGGAAGAATATTGATGAAGAAAGACGAGGAATCAATTCCGGTGGATATCAAAAAAATTGAAGACTTCGATGAGTTGATTTCAAAAAACGGACAGCCCAGCCATTAGTAATTTCCCGTCTAAGTATCCAGGTAATTCGCTGTAAAGTGTCAGATCTGTCTTTTCTTGAAGCGCCTATTGGAATTTCCGATAGAAAGTTGACATTTATTTTATTTTATTTTATTTTCCATTTATTGTTTCGTACTCATTTTCAAGGAGCAACTGTAAGTTTTCTAAAAAAAATAATACTACTATTTACAAAATGTATTGGACAAGATACTCATTCAAACGTCATAAGCAGAAAGTAGGTATGAAAAGCACTGAAATATCTGTTTGGGCTTTTATCTGTTTCTTAAATTTTGCTAAGCAACTTGATAATTTTTTAAAACTGCTTAATGACATTTAGCACAATTGTAACAGGGCAACTGGAGCCCCTTCGTAAAAGCATGAAAATAGCCCATTTAAATGTAGAATCAGTGGTCTCACACTTGGATGAATTAAGAGAAATAACAAAAAATGAGATGTTGGATATCATAGCCTTATCGGAGACTTTCCTTAAGCCTGCAATAAATGATTCGTCTATAAATGTTGGTAACTATGTGTGGGTGCGCAATGATAGAACTGAGAAGGGACGGGCGGGGTGGCACTACTTGTACATAATAAATTGAACTTTAAAGAGCTTGCTCGTTCACCATCTGCATACTCTAAGAGCCCAGAATTCATCTTTCTAGACATAGAATGCCGGAAGAGCCACCTCGTTGTGGGCGTTGTTTATCGACCTCCAAAGGTTCCTAGGCTTCCTGAAGTGTTTGATGTTGTGGGAAATCTTTTAGCGAACCATGGCAATCTAATCATTCTGGGCGACTTCAACGCTGATATGTCCAGCGATTCATCGTACAAACGCGAGCTTGAGTCGTTGATGAGTAAGCGTGATTTGCATCTTTTGCCACTGAATAATACGCACCACACCCCTACGTCTAGTTCGTTCATTGACCTTATCATGGTTAATAATCTTGAGTTAGTTTCGAAATTTGGCCAATGTCTGGGTACGTCTAACCATGATATGATTTACTGTGCCTTAACGCTGTGTTCACCCAAATGGCAACATAGTATGAAGCTGGTACGTGACAAACGCAAATTTGTTGAAGAAAATTTCATCTCTGATGCACTAAATTTAAATTGGAACCAAATTTTTCAACAATCTGATATAGACAAGAAAGTTGAACTCTTTAATAAATTTATCTTAGACTTATACAACAAACATTGTCCCCTACGTAAAATTAAGCCGAAACATTTGCCTGCTCCCTGGATTTCTGATGCAATTAGGTCCCTCATGGTAGTACGAGACCAGGCGAGAAAAACTTATCGTAAAAATAAGAACCCCCACAATTTGAATGTCTACCGTAAATTAAGGAACGAAGTGAAACAAGCACTGCGTAACGCGAAAACTCGACACTTCAAAGCAATTTTTTGTTCTAACCGTTCAACATCTGACTTATGGAATATAGTTCGTGGGTTAGGTTTCTGTAAACGTAGAGACGATTTGCGTACTTTACCTGTACCCTTAGATAAGTTAAATGAGCACTTTGTGGGAGTCGCACCAAGTTTTGACGCCTCCTCCATTATCCAGCAATATAGCTCTATGAATGTAAGTGGTGCAGAATTCAAACTTTACAAGATCACAGAGGATATGGTACGTGAATGTTTATTCATGGTGAAGTCCAATGCAATTGGTTCCGATGGTATTTCTGTTGAAATCCTTCATACTCTAGCCGATGTTATCGTCCCCATATTATGCCACATTTACAATGAAGCATTGCGAATCCACTTTTACCCAACTCAATGGAAGAAGGCAATAGTGATCCCATTAAAAAAAGTCAATAATCCATCTAAAGCAAGTGAATTTCGTGGAATCAACATCTTATGCGCGCCTGGCAAGGTATTCGATAAAATATTATACAGAGAACTTAATCAATTCGTAATTGATCGCAATATTATCAACGAGAGACAATCAGCCTACAAAATGTACTATAGTACGGAGACAGCCCTCATTCGTGTCCTCGACGATGTTAGGAGAGCTATGGACAATCGAATGGTAACCATATTTGTGGGCATAGATTTTAGCCGTGCGTTCGACCTTTTGAGACACGATATTTTACTGGCAATTTTGAAATCTATGGGTCTTTCACGCGAAATAGTAGCCTTATTTGCCTCTTACTTGACTGGACGCTCGCAATGTACAAAAGCCCCTGACAGTACGCTCTCGTCATCGCGAGATGTCGTGATTGGTACTCCTCAAGGGTCCGTGTTGAGTGGCTTAATTTTCTCGCTATTCATTAATTCTAGTTTAAGTACGTTCCAATTTTGTAAATATTGTATCTACGCAGACGACCTTCAGTTATATTTATCTTGTAAAGTTGACGATATAGACGATGCGGTTCACAAAGTTAACTCAGATCTCGCCCGCCTTGACTCATGGTGTTCCGAACATTGTATGGTCACGAACGCCAGTAAGAGTAAAGCCATGATAATGGGGAACGCCAAGTTATTAACGAAAATGGATCGCTCCTCAGTCCCAAAAGTCGTGCTCGGGAATTCAACGCTTGAAATGGTTAACCAGTTCAAGAACCTTGGGATAATCATGACTAATACTCTCAACTGGAACATCCAGGTGACTGAGAGTTGCAAAAAAATGTTTAAAAGCCTATACCAATTAAGGAGATTAGCAATTGATTTTCCGCAGCACGTGAGGTCACAACTGCACAATCGTTACTCGTCCCGTACTTTGAATATGCCTCCCTAGCATACTGTGATCTGAGTAGTGAACAAATGGACACTTTGCAAAAAGGACTCAACGCGGTCATTCGTTTCATTTTTCGCTTAAGGCTTGACGTACATGTCACGCCGTACTATATTAAACTTGGATGGCTAAAAATTCCTGAAAGAAAAAAACTGACAATGGCAACCTTACTTTTCAAACTCCTCAAGTTCCAAAAGCCCTCTTATCTTTTCGACGAATATAAATTCTTAGACAGCATTCATAACTTAACTACACGTAATTCTGCTTCCACTATTCAAATTCCCCACCACAAAACCATTTTATTTAGCAAATCATTCCTACTTCAATCTATCAAATTGTATAAAGAAAATGTAAATCTGTTCAACTTATCAATATCCGTAAATAGTTTTAAGATCGCATATAAGAAAATTCTGCTCAAGTCCTATGAAATAAAATAAATTGTATTACTCCTATAACTATTTTAATCATCAGTAAGATGTATTTATTTTCTTTTCATGGTCATTTTGTATTACAATATTTTAGTTTTACGACTGCGAGATGTAAAAAATTGTTAAATTGTACAGGGGGGGAGGAAGAGAGGACCACCATGGTCCTATCCCTTCCCTGTTTTATTAAATAAACGCCGTCATTCATTCATTCATTCACATGAATAGTGACGATTCGATACTTATTGATATCGATATTTGTCTTGCAATATTTCGAATATCGAAAGGAAAATAAATTATCGATTGTGATGGTTATATCCCTTCTCAAATTTATCAATTTCTCCTAAAATATAAAAATAATATAGAACCAAAATAACTAGAAACAAAAGATGTACACACCACATACCTAAACAACAATGTTGAAGTAACATGACAACCCATGACTATGTCCGACATAGTTACTGTTTTGTATCAATTCAATATATTATGTATAAATACAACTCTTTATGAATATAATTTGAACTGGCAATATGTTAGTAGATATCGATAAAAACGATGCAAAAACATATCCGATATCAGTGAAATCAATATTTTTCTTTCGATAATTTATTATGATCATTCATGTTGATATGAATAGACGCAAAAAAATATTCGATATCAGTGAAACATGTATTTTTCTTTCGATATTCTATCGATATCACTCATCTTGCAGATGCAAAAACATATTCGATGTCAGTGAAATCAGTATTTTTCTTTCGATACACTATCGATATCACTTATTATGTTGATAAAAAAGATGCATTAACATATTTGATATCAGTGAAATCAGTATTTTTCATTCGAAATTTTACTGATATCACTGATATTGATAAAAAAAGATGCAAAAACATATTCGACATCATTCACTATAACGCATCAATATCTTCTTTCGATATTCTATCGATATTTTTCTTCCGATATTTTATTGATGTCGATACAGCCTTCTGATATTATTTCGATGTTGAATATCGCATCGAAAGGTACATCGAATCGTCACTACACATGAATACATGGAAGATGCGGTAGACCCAGTATTGCAAGAGTTAGGTACGTCATAATGTACCGAAACATTGAGTGGTTCGACAAGTTTTCCTCCCACCAATACCTGTATTTGATTTAATGAAAAGAAAAACTCGGAACGTTCCTAATTTTCATTTACCTACTCAATTGAATGAGGAACAAAATTTTTGGATGATAATAATACTCGTAGACTTACCGGCATATAATCTGCGAGGAACTAATCCACAATCGCTTGACTAACGTCCCGGACGATTTCACTGATTGTTTAGAGATCCTGAACACACAGTATTTTTTTTTTTTAATCACAATATCACCAACAACATTGTTCATAGGATGCAAATTCCAAATAATATTTCGTCGTTCGAGGTCATGGCACATCTAACTTTTGCCAACTTTTCAGGAGAGCCAAAAAACTGTTTTGCGAGTAAGGTAATCGTGTTTTCTTTATTTTATGAGTTCAAACTAGCCTAATTAGGGTCGCTCAACATGATTTTACAATAAATTTGGTTGTCAACGAACTACCTTCGAAATTAGCGTAGATGTGCTATGCTGCCCAGATTTCGTCCCCTAGATATGCTATGCTGTCGAACATTTGTGCTATTTTGCAGAGGGGTAACATGAAGTTGTCCTATGCTGCTGTACTAAAATTAATGTTTTTCATCGATTTCCTTGGAAATTGTTTTCATAACTCTATTTTGAGACAAAAAATTCTGCTGTCCATTAAATTTAAAGTTGTAATTTAATTTTGGTTACTCCGGTGACACTTGGAGATATCTGTGAAGTTCCTGAGATGTTTTCGGTGACGCTAGTGATGCCATGGCCCAATTAAACCTTCTGTGAAATTTCAGAACCCGAAAAGACTTATATATTTGTAGATATTCCAGTCAATGAACATGAATTGACAAGATTTTCACAGTAATGAGACAATGACTAGTATTTCATTTAGCAGATAATCATCAAAATCTACCATCAGAATAGGCTTTTCAGTTGAATAAAAGGAATAAAATTACTTCACTTCTGACTTACTACTTCTTAGTTTTGGAAAATGACTACGCCGATTTTCTTCATTGAGAAAACATCATCAATTATTTTTGGGTAAGTACTTTGGTAGGCCTAAGTTCTGCCTCACAGGAACTCTGCGAGAACTTCGTTTCTTCTTTCTTCCTGCAAAGGCACCGATTTTGTTCACGAAAATAAGTTTTGTTCGAAATGAAATACAAAACAGCAATGCACATCTAACATAGCTTCATCCAAGCAGCATAGCACATTTGCAGATCAAACTTATTTATTTTATTTTCTTAACTAATGCCGATGATTTATGCTTTTCTTCTTGTTATTAATCAAGATTGAATCTTCATTAAGCATTACTTAAAGGAAAAAACCGCTATATACTTCAAATTATTGCAATAAACTTGCCTCGCTTCCTGGCATATACGATTTTTCCATGCTTTCTGTGCAGATGTGCCTTGCTGTTGGGTGGTTTCAGATATGCTATGCTGACTAATTCGCAAATACTAGCGCTACGAGCGGTCAGATCGAAAAACTGTTAGCGCCAATCGCTCGGGCGTGAAATTTTGAATAAGAAACTGTTCTTAACTCGATTTCGCCAAAATGTCAGATGTGCCATGCTGGGCCTCGAACGACGATGTGGATCATTCTATGATGGCACTCACAACACTTCACAGGGTTCAACAATTCACACTCGAAGGCCCGCGTAAGGACGTCGAAACACCGGCCTCTGCAGACCTGCGAAGGTATCGGCCGGACACCCCTCACGAGAAACCGTTCGCTTTATGGATTCGAACCATCCATTCAATTTGTTTTTTCATATCACTGAATTCCACAAATAACATCGTTCGTAGGATGAAAATTCCATCAAATATGATTGCACTCATAACACTTCACGGGGTTCAAATTTCAATGTCAATTACTTCCCCCAGTTAAATTTCCACAAAACCATAAAAGTATTATCATGGAATATCAAGTGTTTTTCAATACTTTTTTTTTTCAAATCACTGAATATTACAAACATCAATGTTCGTAGGATGAAAATTCCATCAAATTTGGTGGCACTAAGAACACTTCACAGAGTTCAACAATCCACACTGGAAGTCCTCTGCAGATTTGCGAAGGTATCGGCCGGAGACCCCTGAAGAAGAACCACTTTCTTTGGGAATTAGAACTGCGCGGTTCCCGTTTCGGCGAATGGCCTCAAAATGACAGCCCGTTTCGGCAACGGCTATCAGAGGCAACTGCGCCCGTTTCGGCAAATGGGAAAAGTGCAAGTATCAAAGGGTCATTGCTGTCATTCACCTAGATTAACTGCGCGTATGTAGTACCTACGCTGCGTCGAAACTGTAGAATTCGAAATCCTCTTATCAGATCGGTTTGTAGCGGTTGGCGACATCAGAGAGAAACTTGATCACATCTCTTTCCTCCAGGAACATTTCCCAGCATTCCAAAAGAAGTGCTGTATGCTGTTTCATTTCGCTCCTGATAGTGTTCGGCATCCCCTATGTATACTTTTGATTTTCAGGGCAGTTTCGTATTGAATTTCCTTAGTACATACCCGACCATGTGAACATTTGGGTGCGGTGCATGCAATGGGGTAGTTGCATGGGTCGGAATTTCGTGTTTTTGACTTCAGATTCGAATTTAGCGCACTTGAAAACGATTATGGACCAGTTTTCAGTTTGAAATTCCATTTAGTTTAGCCGTATTTCAATAAAGAAGTACCGTCCCTTTTAGTGTTGGCGGGCCACTCCTCTTACGTCATCCCTAACCGAGAATCTCACGATAGAGTGCGTCGAGATCACTTAGTCCGAACAGTTGCGCATGCGCACTAGAGGAGAACGCAGAGAGAGCTCGTTCCAACCGAACTCGGGACTTGCTCGGAGCAACTCCCAACCTGCACCGAACTCCAGGTGGAGAAGGTAGTCCCGGACAGTAACCTTCTTCAATAAATAACCTGCCTCATTCGTGATTTCAACTGTTTACCGTCAACTTCTCTCCTTTTGCTTTTTAATTTAAAAAAAGTTTTCATTGTTTCCATTTTTTTATTTTGCATCCTTTCATTTGTTATTTGCATCTTATTATTTGACTTTTATTATTTTCATTTTTTATTCTACATCTCTTCATTCATTATTTGCATCCTTTTATTTGCTTTTTATTATTTTCATTTTTTATTTTGCTTCTTGCATTTTATTTTATAATTTGCATCCCCTCAGTCATGGCAATGATATTTGGGTCAAGCTCGAGCTGCAGTTCAGATGAAGAGAGCTCATCTGATGGGTTCGAAGAGGATTTGGCTGGTTTTGTCGATCGAGTTAGGGCCAAAAATTCAGTTTTCTTTGAAGAAACCGTTCCCTCTTATGACGAGATAGATTTTGTCATCACTTCCGAGTGAGCAGTACCGTGGCTCATCAGATCTCTGAAAGATTTGAGAGAAGCCACTTCTACAATTCGTCCGCTGGGAAATACGGGCACATCAGCCCTCAGAAACAGGTGTCACAGATTTTATACTAAATAAATATAAATAAAATTGTTTTAATTACTTGTTGGAAAATGGTAACTATATTTTAGAACTAGTAGATGACAAGATTAACTAACAAACATTATTTACACCTAACTTCTTAGTTATAGGTTTTTACTATCGTATACATGTACCTAGTTGAGGTACGAGTATGTAAAGGGGGTCTCAGTAGGTCGCCGTTTGTTTTTAGCGAATTTGAAGGCGCAAAAACTTTTATTCCTTGCTCTTAGTGATGAATTTCCTGTGGAAAATACCCTCGATGTTTCGCAACAAGAAGAAAATGACGAGGTTGAGGCCAGGGATCTACCCGACTCGGGTAACCCGAGGGTGTTGCCTACCGGCAATACTTGCTTACATGTATGACTTAACTTGACTTGAACTAATTCCTTTGAAACTAAATGTTTACTCTATTAAAAATTGAGGTGTTCTCCCTGCTATTCACCTTTATTTATATTTTCCCACATTCACTATGAAATACTTGACATTCAAATAACAATCTAATTGTACGTCTTTTCATCAACGTAATTGGTTTAACTTTGATTGAAATTGACCAACTTGAAGAAACTTCAACCTATTCAAGATGAACACGAAAAATATAGTTATACGTAGATATTTCATTTACCTTGGAACCAAAAGACATTACTATAAATTAAACCGATTTAGAAGAGTAATTCCTACACTTGGAGTTGATACTATTATAATAAATTTCAAAAACGTGTATGTACCTACCTTACCAAATCGATTTATGGCTATTTATTGGCTATTTATGCTGAATTTTCGAATTGTTATATAGGTTTTATGAAGGAAAAATGAAGAGAAGAAATTAGGAATTCTGAGCCGTTGAAACTCATAAAAAAAATACCAACAATTATCTGCAGTTTCTTATTACTTAATTTTACATTGATCACATACCATCATCATCACATAATCTCATCGTTAGTTGAAACAATAAACACATCAATTATAAACGATCGCACAATCGTTGAAAGTAATTGAAATCACAATCCCACAAGTGAAATCAGAAATTGAAACATGTTGGTAGGTTACTGACGGCAGGTTGTCCTGCCCCGAAAATTCGTATTCCAACTGGTAGCTGCTCTGAACTTGCTCCGAACAAGGTGGTTGGAAAAGACCTACTGCCATCGAGGACAATTCGAGTCAGAAACATTGAAATATACTTCCAAAATGATGGTGATGATTAAAAAAACTTTGAAATATATTTTTCAGGTTTTTTATGTTTGAATTAATCGTTTAAATTGAAAATTTTGAAGCATAATTTTGGCAGTTTTTCCGAATCGGCGCGGGGTACTTCGATAGACACTCTGTTGCTTTTAAAGGTGCGATTTCCCTGGCGCGTCTGCGGCGGCTCGCGACCAGACGCTCCCCACTGCATCAGTGTTTTTAGATGGAACCGATTTCCCTGGCGCGGCCGCGGCCGGCGGCTCGTCTCGGCGGCTACATGACCCATTCTGGGCGGGTACATGACAGCCGCCGCTCACTGGTCTAGTGAGCAGTCCAGCCGCGCTGCCTTCGCGACCAGGGTATGCAAACCCGCAATGTTTCTACATTTTACTGTGAGTTACAGTATTGAGCCTGGCGTGTATGGCAAATTCAAACTCACAAGAATATCTGTACCAAACGAACATTTTCTCTTCTCATAAATACAACCCTCTGAAAAGAGAGACAATGTCTCTGTCTATATTTATGTGCAACATCCACTTAGTAGACTTTTCAGGTGTGAAATAATAGGTAGGTATATACATTTCTTAATGTATATACCTACCTATTATTTCACACCTGAAAAGTCCACTAAGTGGATGTTGCACATAAATATGAGGAGTTTGATTCCAGAAGGTACTAACGACCATTTCTATCGATATTGAGTTAACACTTGCCCAGGTTTTTAGGGAGGTAGTTCTTCACAAAAATGCTATCGTTTTGAAGCAGAAGATAATTTTAAATTATCGTAATTTTTAAGTACCATTTATTATAAATTTTCGTGTTTCAAGGGAATAAATTTTATTCCCTTGAAACACGAGGGTGAATATTCCGTTTAGTTTCAAAAGATACTGTATCCAGCACAATGGCGGTCTGTTATCCGTTTTGTTTCAAAAAGTGCTTTATCCACTTCGTATGTTTTTAAACAGAACTATATCCACTTCTTTTGATTCAAAAAAGTACTAAACGCCACGTTTTTTTAAATCTAAAAGTACTTTATTCATAAACCTGATATTTCAAATCTCGTTCAAAATTATTTTAAACTGAACTAGGTAATTTACTTTTCTTTCCAAAAATATTTATTATAATTTATAAATATATAAAGAATAACATCATTGGTTTACAGCACGTTTTTCAGGTCGTTATGGTTTTTTGCGTTTTTCTCACGTTTGACCAAAATGGATATAGTACCTACCTTATGAAATCAAACTCCTCATATCTACTTCGCATCCATAACCCGATTGTTATAGATGATCCGATGCATAATATTTATTCTCAAAAATTCAATCATTTAAATTTATAGGGAACCAACCAGAGTTTCAAGCCCACAATCTCTGAAAGTACCACCGAAATCGAACGGAAACTATGGACCATAATATGGTCATATAACGATCATGCTATGATCGTTATTTTTCACCATCTAGTGTCCCGAACCCACAATTCGTGAACATGTCATCGAATTCGGATGGATAATGTGAATTTGGAAAGAAACTACACAGTTGAACTATTTGAAGTTCAACAGAAAGAACGATCTTAAAAGTTGTTCATAATTTCTCAGACGATGAGAATATTGTAAAATCCTTTTGTTCTTGCCAAAAACATGGGTGAGTGAGGCTTCCTATCCATCAACAATAGTTCCGCCTCTGCCAGTGAATGGGCAACAACAATAATCTCGCGCAACATTATCGAAACGGGTGGGGGGGACGGCCGCGCCGCGCCGCTGATCAGTTATCAGTTTTTCGGGTGGCCCTTTCTCGTAGTGCGGTCCGAGTTGTTACAGTTGTTAGTTGTTATAGTTTACACCAGTATTTACCATAATTTATTAGTTGATTGGTTTGGAAAAGATAATGTTCACTGTAAAGTTTCAAGAAGCTTTTAATAAACGCTTGCATACGAGTCTGCAACACATGTCTTCACTTTTTCCCGCTACCTACCCAATCTGCTTTCGAATGTTGTTGATAGTTCTTTTAACTCAGGGTTATATCTCATTTTCTTCCACAACGGTACAACGGTTTTGGCAGTATATCATTTATGCGTAAATGTAGGGCTTTCCAACGAATGGTGAACGATTTTTCTACGAACGCGAATGACGAAGATAAGTTCGATAGGAACAACTTGGCTGTAAGTAGAAATCATCAGAAAAACAACCGTAACTTTTTTTCTCGTTCATGTGCCAAAGTATTGACATAAAATGTCAATATGCCAAAAAGGAGAGCCATCGACTAGAGTTTCGAGGTAGCTTACTTGGAAAATATTCCGTACATAAATATTGGCATGTTGTACGATTTTTACGTCAATAACAACAAGTTCGTCAGTGCCGAACTAAAAGGAGCCAATAATGTGAGGTAAGTTGACACTTTTATACTAAAAGGTCAGTTGTAATTGTGATTTCTTGTGTGTAGTACTTCTTCATCCAAATGGTTGCTCATTTATTGGAAGTTTCATTGTAGTGTCATTATCCTGTACAACGTAGTACCAATGAGTGTTTGAAAATTATTGAATAAAACGATGTTGGTTATGTCCGACTTGGAAGAATCTAGCAAATTTGCGAGGTTGTGGCTCGAGTAACACCAGAACACCGCATTTCTTCAGTACCATATGGAGTTTCAGTTACATTGGAGGGAATACCACTAGGAAACAAAATCTTTGATGCAACATGTTTCGATTGCGCAGCTAGCAAAATTCAGTATGAAAGCACCACAAAGTGTGAGTGATTCTCCAATTTTATTGCCACAAACGAACGCAAACAAACCCAACAGAGGGTTGCTATCAAAGGAGGACCCCCCGGGCAAAGAAAGGGGTCTCTTGGCCCCCTTCACACCCGTGACGTGGCCACCACCCCGCAGTGTCCAAGCCGTGTGTAGTGTCTTTTGATTTTCAGGGCCGTTTCGCATTGAACTTTCTTCAGTACATACCCGACCATGTGAACATTTGGGTGCGGTGCATGGAATTGTCTATTGTAATCCGCATGGTACGACTCAGCCCCATTCGTTGTTCTGACAAGGTTGTCCGGCGGAGCTGCAGCCCAGGTGTGTTATTGAGGTGAGGTTATTGAGGGAATAAAGTCTTCCTCAATATAGTTGGTCAAGACGTAGTAACTGAATGAGGAATTTCACCGAATTCTGTTTGCATTTTTCCTGAATAGTTAATGGTGTGGGATTAGATGACAATCTTGCAAATTTCGTAAAATAAGTCTCTTGTTATTTTTGAGAGACAATCAAAATTTATGATTTCATAAATAACCGGGAAAACGGACGTGAAGCGGGAACGCTCGCTGATTGGGCTGTTCGGATCGCCGTCTCCTCCCAGTGTTGCCCATTGAGACAACGAAATCGTGTTTTCTAAGAGAAAAGTTATCAAACAAAAACAGGGGAAACCTAATTTTCTCCCATCTTGCTTTTTCTATTTTTTTCTTCAGTTTTTCGATTTCGAACTTTACTGTTTCGTGAAATTTTGCATCTGGGGACTATAGATTTCTCGATCTCAGCGCTTCAAGCTGCCATAAATGAACTATTCCAGCATGACGTCATTTTCCCGGTTTTTTTAAACGTTCGTATTTCCTATACTGTTTTGTTTATTCGTAAATCAGGAAGTTCGGAATGCCTTTCCAATGGTGCTTCGTACATCAATGTAGTGAAGGCATTGTACACCATTTTTGGTGTTTTCTTATTTAGAACGATAAAACTTTAAAAATGATGCGGCAGGAGTTTGCACTTTGACTTGTTTACATTCGCCCAAACGAGCCCTAGGGGGTATGCCGTCTGGCCCCGGCCGGTTGAAAAACGAGACTCGCGGAATAGAAAGTGCGGATCTCCCGTCCATGTGCTTTCACGTCTGATCCCGAGCTGTTGTTTTTGACGAGGCACGAGTGACCCCGGGATCAAAACACCGCTTATCGCATCGGAATAGATTGGTAGGTTTGCATTGTGCGGGTTCCTCAGTCATATCGAAAAATGGAAGACGTGAGGGTCGCTGGCAGTTCCATGCGCGGTGGGGACGTGCGATTTCGCAAGAAATATAGATTTGTGAAGCAAAAGCCTTTAGCACATGGACGGCGTTGATGAGGACCACGAATGCCTGCGAGAATTTTCACTCTCATTTTAGCCGAGAGTTCCACAGTACGCACCCAAACATATACAACGCCGTGGAAGTATTACTCGAGGTGCAAGCGGAAACCTATGCAAAAATACATTCCATAACCCTACAACACCAGCATCACCCGAGAAAGAAAAGAGTAGAGGCTCAGGCTAGGATCGCGAAATATATAGAAAAACAGGAAAACGACAGCCTCCCACTTTATAAATTTGTAAACTAGGCATCGTCACGAGCTGCGCCCCCCATCAGTCCGTTTGACTACAAGTCAGAAGACGAACCCGATCCATAATGGCGTACGCTTTTATAACTCTTTACCTGGAATGTGGCAAAGTCTTCCGAAAGAGCAACTATCCACACGTCTGAAACTCCTTCTGATCGATGAGGAGTTGTATGATCCGCGCGACTACTTCGGCATCAAATTCTGATCATCATTTACTTGTTTATACAGATTAGATTGTTTATGTTATATGACTACATATTTATTTTATTTATTACCAATGAATTAATGTAATGACGTGTATATTGACCTTGTTATTTTTTCTTGTTTGACGATTGTTTATACACTTTGTACCACAACAATAAAAACTTTGAAACTTGAAACTTGAAACTTGTTAAAAAGGTGTCGAGCAAGCTCCGCCCCCACTCCGAAAAGGAAACTGCCTAGCGCTCGTGACCTAGGGATGTCCCAAAAGTATCGATACTTTTCGAAAAAAGTATCGATACATATCGATACTTTTTTTTCCTGATATATATCGTAGTATCGATACTTTTTTTCCAGTATCGGAGATGATACTTTTTTACCTCTCACACTAGATCAAAATGCTATCTATTTTTTATTTCTCACATTAGATGAAAGTCTCGAATTTTAGTGGGTACATCTTTCTCTACGAAGATTGTTGGGAGACCAACCACTTCAACAAACTAAACAAAGATGATGTACCAGCACCTCCAGCTCTCTTCCTAGATGATGGAGGACAGCAGGTTATCATAATATGATTATGGTCTGTTCGGAGAGGCAGTCAGGAACCAAACTGGAACTGAAAAGGGGAGGATATGGAGGTGAATGGGTTCCTCCAAACTCCTTCGAGCTCCTCCAAGCCCCTCCGAACCGTTCAGGACTGCCTCTCTGATCAAACCATAATCATATTATGATAACCTGCTGTCCTCAAAATCATATTATGATAACCTGCTGTCCTCCATCATCTAGAAAGGACCACCAAAATGTTAACCAAAACATTGTAATTTCAGACAGATTTTCACTTCCTAATGATCATTATTTTGTGATAACAGGAAGTCGTTGAGCAATGTTGTTAATTTATGACAAAAACGCTTGCATACGAGTCTGCAACGTATTGGGACATTTTCATGTCTTTACCTATAATAGGTAAAAACTAAAAAACACATGATTTTCTCAATAGGACACTTAGGAAAACTTACCATCGGAAATGTAGCCATCCTGAGATAGCATGTGTTGACGAACAACTTGAGATAACCACTGTTAACTAACAAATGTAAATTGCGATTTACGCGCTCCCTGTTGCCCTGATGAAGAAACTAACTTCACCATTCGATTCCCCACAAAATTTTACCTTAAAAACGGTTCTTAAACCGAATCACCCAAAAAATGAGATAGCTGGTGTTGCCACTAGCGTGACGTATTGCTTTTTACCTCACTATAGGATTTTATAACCCACCCTCCGTTGTTGTCAGAATGTGAAACGAATCATTAACATAATAACTATCTATAGCTATTTGTTGTATTTTTCAAACCTCACAATGCGTTGCTGTTGTTACATAATATTAATAATTGTGTCAATTTGTAACATAATATTATTATGTTACAAATTGACATTATTATTAATATTAAGAGGTAGGTACCTAATTTCAATAAAATAGACGATTCCGGATTAATTATCTTCTACACTCACGATCATTAGTTTGTAAACAAAATATGAGAACAGTTATGCCCATAGCTCCGCTATTCGTATAGTCAATATGTTATGGAGAACATGAAAATGTTCGTTAAATCGAGAGCTTTCCAACGAGTGGTGAACGATTTTTGTGGGTTAAAAAGTGTAGAAAAGGAACAAACCTAACAACGGGGTCGTTGTAAGCGGAAATCATTATAAAGTAACAAAATTTCGTTACGCAATTTCGTGACAGTTTTTTGTGCTATGTGCCAGGGCAAAGACATGAAAATGTCAAAAAATGAGTGATTTATTGTTTTGTTCATTCTATACCTATTAATTATCCTCGCGATGGAGAGATCTCACACTGATGGAGTGAAACATAAAAGGCATTTTCACACATTTTTGTAAAAGTATCGATACTTCAAAATATCGATATTTTTTTTAAGTATCGTATCGATACTTTTTGATACTTTCTAGATGTATCGATACGATATTATATCGATACTTTTAAAGTATCGGACATCCCTATCGTGACCTCCCACTTTCGACTTTGCTTGGGGGCACAGAGTAATGGAGACAAGTTAAGTTGCTTGGGGGTCACACGTGCCCGAGCGGGGGCCACTCGTAACGACTTTTCCCGGCCTAAACAGCTCATAGGCCTTTGCTCGCAAAGGGTCCCCGTTTCGCACCACTACCGCGGGCCATTCGCCCAATCGGGTTACGCTCTTAAGGTGTAAATTCCTAGACGCGACTCACGACTGCGACTGCGGCTCACGATTTTTGGTCGACAGACGCAGTCGCACGCCGCAAACCTGTAACATTCCTAGGTACGGCTGGCCACTGTGTCAGTCTGGCTCAAGATGTCAATGAAGAAGGTAGTGCTCGCTCTCCTGTTGGAAGAAGAGGAGGAAGATGAATTATTCTTGACGATTGTCAAAAATTGCCATGGAGTCATTGATCGTCAAAATTGAATCCCCTAGCGCTAATCCAAAAGTGTCTAATTAAGATTTTACTTAAGAAGCCGGTGAGATCCCCCTCTTCATTAATCTTCAAGGAGTTCGCAGTGCTCGACTTGAGGAAGATTGCAGAAAAAATTACTTTGATTTTCACTTACAAGGAGTATTGTCTTGGAAGAATACAAAGAAATATTAATACTACAAGAGCTTCGGACAAAATTACCCTGCTTACGCCGAGAATGAAAACAGCTATGGGACAGAGATTATATTCTTTTTGTGGTGTTTCTCGGTTCAACTCTCTTCCAAACTATTTGACTGGGAAACAGGAATCCTTGACTGTTTTTAAAAACAAACTGAAAGAATATTTTATTTCTCTCCTTTAATCTTAATTAGGTGTCACCATATCATTTGATATTTTTTGGTTATTCTGATATTGTATGTAGCAGTAGGCACAGCACCCATCTATTTTTTGTTCTTTATTCTTTAGCCAATTGATTTCTATTGTAACGTTATTATTATACTTAATTATTACTAGAAGATTGCACTCCGACCCCCAGCACAAGATTTTCTTATAGGGGGTCGTAACATTGTAAATATGTATTGCTCACCTTTTGAAAAATAAAATAAATGTAAAATTAAAAAAAAAATTTCCAACGCTTTCTGTGCTTCACATTTTTCGGTTTGTGAGACGAGCGGGTTTGCATACTTCAGTCGCAGACGGCGTGCGGCTGGACTGCTCACCCTACCAGTCTAGTCGCAGACGCGCTCATCAGCCGTCAGCCGCATTGAGCCGTGCGGTCGGGAAACGCGCCTAGGAATGTTGTTCCATAAGAATGCATTGAAGGAGTGGGACGCGGCCAATCGCGAGTCGCAGTCGCAGTCGTGAGTCGCGTCTAGGAATTTACACCTTTAGAACTATCCATGACAATTGACACGAAATTTTGATGTAAATTGCTTCTTCCAGTTAAATTTCTCTAAAACGATTCGTAAATTTATCTTAGCATCTCGAATGTTTTACAGTATTATTACTATTATTTCTTCAATCACTGAAGAATACAAAAAACATCGTTCATAGGATGCAAATTCAATTCATTGTAGGTACCTACTCGAATTGACTTTTTTTTCATCTGATGAATCAATTTCTAGCCACTAGATCAATTTCTACCCCAGTACATTCGCCAAATGAATATTAAATATGTAACTGCTAAATATGTGTAACTGCTTTAAATTTTAAAGCAGTTACACCCCCCATAAGTTAGGAAAATTTGCTATTTTTTTATTCCTCCAAGAGATAAGAATGTAATAATTCATCACGATTGGTATTTTAACGCTTGTTTCATTCATTATTTTAATGTGTAAACTATTGAGAAAACCAATTGGAACAACAAATCAGGGGAAGTACCACATCGATTGAAACATCGGTTAGAAACATCGCCATCGAAACATCGATGTTTATTGAAAAACATCGATGTTTTGAAAACATCGATGTCGATGTCGCATCACTACTGCAGACCTGCGAAGGTATCGGCTGGACACCTCTCACGAGACACCGTTCGCTACGTGCACTGGGCTGAAAGCTGAATGTGGGAGCCCGAGAAGCGTTCTGATTAGTGGAGCTCCGGGACGTAGTTATAGCGGGAAGCAACAGATAGCGTTCATGATCAGTTGTTCCCAACCTCATCACAACAAGTCACCTAGTTTATCACATGTTTTTCTCCTCGGTGCGTAACCGGCCGCATCCAAGTAATTAATTTTTAGTAATTCAGTTATATTCGCGATATGTACGAAAAAATCGAGCGATTTTCAATAATACACTGGGTTTCAAACGTTTCTATGGGTGGCAGTTGTCGATTCAACATTTGAACAACTGGCGATAGGGACAACAACAATTGTAGGGGTAACTTGGGATATACCTTTCGCCTCGATTGGAATTTCCAAGTAATTTTTGCAAATCTGAATGATGATGAAACGAAAAGTTATCAATTTCTGGTCATTCGAAAGGATTTGAAAAGAAGCGGTATGAAGAGTGTGGCCTTTCCCCCCCGCCTCTTCCGTAGTAGTTCCTCAATCCTAGCTGAAAGTAGATGGCGCAACTGAGGCAGCCTCAAAAATGCTTGCACACCATTTTAACGTTGGCTTTCTTCTCTGTTAACTTGTCTCCGTTACTCTGTGGCTACGTGGATTCGAACCATCCGTAACATTCAACGCAAAATTTCGATATACCTACGTTGTTTCCCCTAGTTGAATCTTTACAAAACCATTACTGAATTTGTCATGGAATTTCGAGTGTTTTTTTTTTTTCATTTTTTGAATATATTCATTTATTTGTCGTAACAAATTTTTCGATCCCTATGAGAACTTGTGGGTTGGATTAACGATAAATCAAGGAATCAGAAACACCGTGTAAATCGCCTGATCTCCGTTCAAATTTCACTTGACCAAAATTCGATCGTTGTTCGTATCATCTCCAGTTTTGCTTCCTTAGCAACAGTAACCAATATGATGTGCCCAAGACACATTTTAATGAAATAATCCATCCTTTTGCCAAAAATCATCATCAATCTTCTTGATGTGGCCCACGTATGATTTCCTGCCATATTTATTAATACTGGTCACAGCTTCCACTTCAAATTCTCGAAAGCGTTCAAGTGACAACTCACCGCTCGTATTCCTTTCCCTTATGAATCTCTTCATTTTCGCCCAAGCCTACCTAGAACCCAGAGGAAAGTTAGGTTGGTAAAGGATTTGAGGGAAGTGACCGACTCCCTGGTCGAGTGACAGTCTCGGAGGAGGCTGAACGGATGTTTTCAGTTTAGGAATAAGTCGGTCCTCACGTTCATTCTTTTCATCGGTGGACAGTACCTGCACAAAGTTCCTGTGAAATTAGACAGACAAAGGATTAAGGACGAAGAGGAAAAGAGACCCGAGGTTGTTACCTGAACCCCTTTCGCACATTTGCCACAATTGCCTTCCTAGTACCTGAGATCTGAGACACACCCAAGCATTGATAATCTAGCTCAACTCATGTCTTAGTAACACATATTCGTCCTAGCTGAAAATTGTCCACTCGTTTTCAATGAATGCCACGGATGAAAGAAACTTCAATCAAATTTAAGAATATCTAATCATGGGTAACAATGCCTTTGAGGAATATTGTAAACCGTTTTACAAAATTGCTAAATATTTTAGGGAAAAAAATGTCAGAAGAATTCAATAATCTCAAAGAACAACTTGAGAAGGTATTGCCGCCTAACCAGGGCCTTCAAAAGACTTGGAGGCATCACGTTCGCAAGCTACGGCCCCAAGGTACGAAATATCCCCTACAGTTATCCACCAACTAAATTAATGTTTTGTACAACCAATGAATTGCATTGAAACTATGAAAATATCGTTGCCTTCAATTATTAATTTGTCAGTATGACTCTGTAGATGTCTGAAGGGTGGGGGAATCACGATTGCGCAGATGAGTGAATTGGGAAACGGTCCGCCATTATTATTGGGGAACTGAAAAAACATCATTGGGAACGGGTGTCATTTTGAATTAGAGTGTGATTGGGAAAACTTTTGTAAAAGAGAAAAACTAGGGACGGCACGATACCACCGATATATCGGAGTATCGATACTTTTTTGGTATCGATACCGATATTTGTATCGATACTTTTGATGAAAAACTCATACCGATATTTAGGTATCGATACTTTCTTCCTGAAATATCGGAGGTATCGATACTTTCTTGACGATATTATCGATATTTTTGCCAAAGTGGAATAGTAAAAAAAAAAAAAAAAAACCAAATATCAAGTACTTAGATACCATACCAAATCTGCCACTGAATAATACTCAGAATAGTATCGATCGAAATGATATATCGCTTCTAATATCCTTCATCGACATTCAAAAACTTTCCACAGTAACCCTGTAAAATCGCATTTTTTGCGGTTTTCACATTCTTAGGACACTAAGTCCATGGGTTTTCATTTCTCTGGGTTTCTTGGACAGTTCGAGTTCCCTATGACCATTGTTTTACTTTCCGATTCACAACAATTTTTTTCATTTACTTTTTAAAAATTCAAGTCAAAACTTACTTCACGCCAAATTTTTGTTTTTTATGATTCGATAATAAATATTATTAATTTGTAATGTAACTGATTTATTACTTCATCCTTTCCATTTGTAGTGGATGATGAATCATTTCATTGAACGGAGAATTCTTGGGAATAAGAATTGGAATAAATGTAAAATGAAATGATCATTCACTTTTATTAAATTTTAAATTATTGACTTTCATAACATTTTGAATTACCACTGACTTTAACAACATTTTAAATGATTGACTTTTATTAATACATTTATAATTCTTAATTAATGGAGTTTTTATTTGGTTTGCGAAATCATTTGTGGGTTAATTTGGAGTATCGATAGTATCGATACTTTGAGCCGATATTATCGAAGTATCGATATTTTATAATATCGGTATCGAAAAGATATCGAGTATCGATACTTCCTGAGAAATATCGTATCGGAAGAAGTATCGATACTTTGGAGTATCGTGCCGTCCCTAAGAAAAACAATAAGCGGCTGTATTTAGAAACGATTCATCCGGTACATACGGTCAGTATAGGTACTGCCTAGGTTAATTCAAACCGTCGTTATTACTTGAGGAGGGGGAGAGAGGCTGTCGTTGAATTCTCAGGAGGATCAAAGAAGGATTCTAGGACCTGGAACGTAGTACATTGTCCCCTCTATTCCGGCACTATTTTCAATACAGTTGGGTGCATAGCATAATACAGTCGAAATGGACCCTCCGGCCCTAGAACGAACCAATATTTCGAAATAGTAGCTACCTACCTAGTTAATACTCCAATGAGTATACGCAGATGTTCACACATAAATAGTGATGATGATTAAGTGCTTGATGTTCCCAACAGCAGTTCGAATCCACCAGAAAAGTGGAAGGATAAGCAAGAATTGATGTATTTTTGAAATTCAATACCTACTTTAAAACTGATAGGAATGGAAAAAAATTCACTACCTTTGCGACACCTTTATTCTCAATCAATCCAATGGGGACTGAAGTGGGGGCTAGGAGGCTCTCTCCAAATATCATTCCCCAGCAACCTATGCGCATGAGATTTTTCATGACATTGCATCTTTTCTACAGGTCTGTCAAGGAAAAATTGAAACCGACCAAGATCAATAAACCAAAAGCAAAGGAGTAAGAGCTGAGTTTCAATGATATGAAACACAATATACAACATGTATTATAGAAACACGTATAAAGTTGTTTTGGTTCATTATTTTAAACCTTTGCAATCGACCCAAAGAGAAAATTAACCCCCTCCCCCCCCCCGACATTTGTTGATATACGTTTGGAGATATGTAGAATTCAAAAACGCAGCAAATTATTACACAATGTTTTATTATTTTCATATAGATCACACGTCTGCAAAGCCACCAACTATCCAATATAAAGAGAAGAAAAAAAAAATCAAAATTACCAACTATCGATTGCATTTTGGTCAGCTCTAATTAATCTAATTAATCTCTAATCTAATCTAAGAGCCTACTGTCCCTCACAGCCCGCCCGCCGGCAGCCCTTCTGTCCCCTCAGTACCGCATTATTTAGGCGACACCACTGGGCTGAAAGCTGAATGTGGGAGCCCGAGAAGCGTTCTGATTGGTGGAGCTCCAGGACGTAGTTATAGCGGAAAGAACCAGATCGCGTTCACGGCCGGTTCACGATCGTTTGTTCCCAACCTCATCACAACAAGTCACCTTGTTTATCACATATTTTTCTCATTGGTGCGTAACTGGCCGCATCCAAGTAATTAATTTGATAACATTTAGTTATATTCGCGATATGTACGAAAAAATCGGGCGATAATATTCAATAATACACTGGGTTTCAAACGTTTCTAAGGGTGGCAGTTGTCGATTCAACATTCGAACTACTGGCGATAGGGACAACAACAATTGCATGAGGAACTCTGAAAATATCTTTCGCCTCGATTGGTTTTTCCAAGTAATTTTTGCAAATTGTAATGATGATGAAACGGAAAGTTATCAATTTCTGGTCATTCGAAAGGATTTGAAAAGAAGCGGTATGAAGAGTGTGGCCTCTCCTCCCCGCCTCTTCCGTATTAGTTCCTCAATCCTAGCTGAAAGTAGATAGCGCCACTGAGGCAGCCTCAAAAATACTTGCACACCATTTTAACGTTGGCTTTCTTCTCTGTTAACTTGTCTCCATTACTCTGTGGGCGACACGGTGGTTCGTCCGAAGTTGTTTCCTTGCATTACTTTATTGTCTTTTTTTCGCGTGATACTTTCTGTTATGAGTTCATTAGAATTATTGAGATTATATGCATTATTTATTCATTTACTGGCCAGTTAAACATAATGGAAATAATGAAATTAATGTAGAATAATTATGATACCTCATGATTCGCTCCAATTTCTATTAAATTCATTCAATATAATTTATTATAATTTCAATATTACTTATGGTTTTCCACTTTCATTCTGTTTAGGAAAATTCCTATAATTTGATAAATTTTCATAGTGGGGAAAACCAAAAGTTGGAAGAGGGACATAACATTTTTGCGAATATTCCCGAGCAGAGTTCAAATAGGCGGTGAAATATCTGAAAAGCGGCAATATCTATGACAGGCCAACCGCCAAAAATACCAAAATAGAATTAGAAGGGTTGAAAAAAACAAAAAAAAGACTGACCAAATCGGCGAAGATCAAAGAGAACCAACTGTTTGAGGTGCCGCTGCATCAGAACTTACCTACTGGATCAAGGATAAACTACCGACCAAAAAACGCCGACAAACAATGTTATTAGAGAAAAAAAGAACACTCAAACTGTTCAAGGTACATATACACTGTTCTGTGAATGCAATATCATGAGGTTTGTAATGGACATTACACCCTGGAAGATCGTAGTTACACGGCGAAAGAGCTCAAGTGCCAGAACGGCTATTATCGGCGGCGGGCAGCTACGGAAAGTACAGCCGCCCGATATATGCCGTTGGCGGGCAGGAAAGGGACGTATCTTACCAAACACAAATTAATTAAATAGGTACTAGACTAATATTATAGTATGTATAATGGTAAATTTCGATACTTGAATCGTAACATAATCTATCTAGACAAAATTGAAATCTAGAGGGTAACGGAACAAGGATAGGCCGCCATTGACTCATGCCATTTAGCCGGTACTCTCTCTCCCAAAAAAAAAAATAAAATAAATAGATAGGAAGTATCTTACTTAGCACAAATTAATTAAGTACTAAACTAATATTACATTATATAATGATAAATTTCGAATTTGAATATTATTAAAATTTAATTTTGAATAGTAAATATTAAAGTATTGAATAAAAATATAAATTTTAGATTTTTATACTCCTTTCTTTCTGTAACAATTTTGTTGCTTTTGTACTCAACGCGAGTAAATAAAACACTCAAAAACAATAATTCATTCAACGGAAACCTTCCATCATTTACTTTCATATTCATATTCAATAAACAAAAACAAAACTGTGGCGGTTGGGATGAGAGAGTGGAGGTGCGGCCTTGAAAAAACCAATCAGAGTCCAGGGAGCAGCGATGACATCGACCTTTTAACAATAAAGAGTTCATAATAATGAGTTCTTAATCCATAAATAAGGTTTTTTTATTGCAAAATAATAAAGAGTTTCAATACGATCACTTACCAAAGTGGTTAACTGAAGAGTCCAGAAACCAACAAATAATTCGGATTTGGAATTTAAAAAGAAGCGATCAGAACACGAACACAAGACTAACAACCAGTCGGTCAGAAGTTCCACAAAAAACGAGCGAGTCGGTAAACCAAACCAGTTGGAACCAAACAAACAACATCCATAAAGATCCATATTAGGATTCAGGTCGTGACTAGAAAAAATGCTGAGTCGAAAAACCGAACGAGTCCGAGTAAGCCTGGTCCTCCACTGGAAGCGTTTTGACGCGATGAAGCGACGACGCGATTACGTCCGTTTCGAGCGACAGATCCCATCGTGAAGAAGTTAATTGGGGGTCCTCCACTGCTCGCGATTTGAAGCGTCAGTTTCGCGCGAAACGAAGCGACGGATCCCATTTCGATGGGATCTGTCGCTTGTTTACGCGCGACGAGCCCCCCGCTCTCCCATCCCCTCCAACCCTTTTCTGCGCAGTTTGCCTTCCCCGTTAATTTTAAAAAGAGTTACACTTCCACTTACCTCAAAGTCACACTGAGACGTTCTTCTGGTGAAATAGTCTCGCGGAAATTTGAATATTTAATTATAGAGGACTCTATGGCCCTCAAAATGTAGGCAAATGTTTCGGGGCTCATCCTGTAATAATCTCGAAACTTTTCGGGCTGCCTCTTCAAATCCTGGTGGAGATGGTGGTACTCGCCGAGGGTCCTCCGTTTTTGCAGTATTGGATGAACCCAATAGCGACGACTCTGCACCAACCGTCGAAAATTTAAATAACTGCTCTCCAGAAAAAAAAATATCGGACGCGTCCATGGCAGGAGAGCAGACTGCGCGCGAATAGTCGCCTCTAATGGAGGACCCTCCGTCGCCTCGTAGCGCCTGCCTCGCCGCTTGTCATCGCGCCTCTCATCGCGTCGCATCAAAACGCTTCCAGTGGAGGATCAGCCTTAGTGAGGAGGCGATTTGAATGAATCAAATGAGCTAAAAGACAAGAACGAACGCAAGATTGATTCGAATCATTTGAATCAGTCTTTTTTTTTTTTTGTCTTTCAGGTCATCGATTCGAATGAATCGTTCACTCTTTTTAGTCCATAGTTCATTTGGACGTAATGCTACACTTGGATGATGGAAAGTTTTGCTTAGAAAACCACTCCTTTCTGTTGATGGACTCCATGGACCTAGTATCCATGATGGTCCATGATTGTACTCCCAAGTAATTTTCACATCCTTGTTCCATGTACACACATGGATGTACCTATACAAATACATTATAAATCCATGTTGCGGACAATTAATTTATTTTGTTGGCCTTCTGCCGTTGTTTTTGGAATTTTTTCAGAAAACTCGATTGGTGGGTTGATGAACGAATGACCGTGTTAATTTTGGCAACCCGTTCAGTTCAGACAAGGTCGTTTTGAAGATAAGGTCTTTTCAATACGTTCACTCCTGACCGACACAACTCCTAGCGGTTAAGCATTTGTGTGCACCCCCTTCCGCACTGGGCTGAAAGCTGAATGTGGGAGCCCGAGAAGCGTTCTGATTGGTGGAGCTCCAGGACGTAGTTATAGCGGAAAGAACCAGATCGCGTTCACGGCCGGTTCACGATCGTTTGTTCCCAACCTCATCACAACAAGTCACCTTGTTTATCACATATTTTTCTCATTGGTGCGTAACCGGCCGCATCCAAGTAATTAATTTGATAACATTTAGTTATATTCGCGATATGTACGAAAAAATCGGGCGATATTCAATAATACACTGGGTTTCAAACGTTTCTAAGGGTGGCAGTTGTCGACTCAACATTCGAACTACTGCTGATAGGGACAACAACAATTGCATAAGGAACTCTGAAAGTATCTTTCGCCTCGATTGGTTTTTCCAAGTAATTTTTGCAAATTGAAATGATGATGAAACGGAAAGTTATCAATTTCTAGTCATTCGAAAGGATTTGAAGTGTGGCCTCTCCTCCCCGCCTCTTCCGTTGTAGTTCCTCAATCCTAGCTGAAAGTAGATAGCGCCACTGAGGCAGCCTCAAAAATACTTGCACACCATTTTAACGTTGGCTTTCTTCTCTGTTAACTTGTCTCCATTACTCTGTGCCCTTCCGTCAGGAACATTTTCTCCGCAGTTCGAAATGAGGTCGGATACGACTATTTGTGTTTTGGCTTGGGGTTTTCCGGAGACCTACTTTCGTATTGCGTAGGTAACACCTGGAAAATATCTGCCGGGAGCCTCAACCACAGAGTAATGGAGACAAGTCAACGGAGAAGAAAGCCAACGTTAAAATGGTGTGCAAGTATTTTTGAGGCTGCCTCAGTGGCGGTATCTACTTTCAGCTAGGATTGAGGAACTACTACGGAAGAGGCGGGGAGGGGGAGGCCACACTCTTCATACCGCTTCTTTTCAAATCCTTTCGAATGACCAGAAATTGATAACTTTTCGTTTCATCATCATTTCGATTTGCAAAAATTACGTGGAAAAACCAATCGAGGCGAAAGATACTTTCAGAGTTCCTCACGCAATTGTTGTTGTCCCTATCGCCAGTAGTTCGAATGTTGAATCGACAACTGCCACCCTTAGGGCGGAATTCACAGTCATTCCTCAACGCCGAGGAACTCCTCAAGGAGGCGTTGAGGAACCGTCGCATGCTCTGCGCTATTCACAGTCGTCATGTCGAGGAAATCCTTGAGGAGTTCCTCGAGTCGTATGACCATTTCCTCAGCGTCGTATTCACAATCCTAACTCGACGTTGAGGAAATCCTTGAAATCGGCTTAAAAGGAGCAGAATATCGAGGCACATGAAAAGGTCCCTCAAGGAGTTCCTCAACACTTTTTTTGTTAACTATCGGGTTGGGTTACCCACTTTTTTCCAATTTTCTGTAGTCAGAATCCCTACATAATGCTTCGATAATCATAATTGAAGGCCTTGCTCAAAAAACGAGCTATATGCATTTTTCACAATTTGTTGGGAATCGAAAAAAGTTTCAGAAATTCCTGCTTCAAAATTTTAAAAATCCAAGTATACTAAATTAATTATGACTAAGGACGGATAGCAACTACATAATTATGATTTGATTTTTTTAAATAATTTACTCGAAGCGCAGCAAGCATTTGAAGTTTGCAGATAGCTCGTTTTTCCAACCAATAGTTTTCCAAATGCCTATTTTCATCACTAGTTTGTTAAAAAATTTCTCCTAAAACTTTCCAACCACATTATGTGAATCATCAACATCATCGGACTTTTTTACATAAACACTCCATCATTTTTTAGGAACATAAATACGAGGGGTCGAATAACGAGGTAAAAAGAGGTAAATATAGCTCATGATTCAACCCAATAACGTATTCGAGTTGTCGAGCTATCTGCTAGATGGTCCGATTTTTTACATTTTATTTTATAACTATCGGAAGGCTAGCGGCTCCTCACAAATGAAGCAGTATATTTTTCTGACCCCAAAACTGTACTTACGGATGTCAGTAAATAAATAAACCTTGTATGCGAAGCTGTATACGTTTGTATTTAGAGCAATGATGAATGTGAGTGTTTGCAACATCGAGATAGAAAAAACAGATAAAACAAATCACAGATTACAGGAGAAGTTATGAATGTTTGATCGCATTCTTGTTTCTCGTTTGCAGACAACATCGGTGATTTGTTCCGACAGTACTCACATCCGAATTCGCAGTCCAGGAGGATACAATGTAGAGGTCTTCTGGAATCACTAGGATACTTTTCAATGTTCAGATTGTCAGCCGTCCGAACGATGAAACTCGTGATATTGTTCGAAGGCACAGCCCATGATTCGGGAATTTTCAATCGCAATCTGACTCCGCCTTGAGAAAAGCTATCATCAAATAGACCCTAATCCGTCTCAAATAATCACCAGCAGAAGTCGCACAAACACAAAGCCAACTGACTTAAATAGAAACCATAGAGTACCGGAGACAAGAGAAATAAAAATAACAAATCCACATGCCAGTATAACCTCTCAAAACTGCTATGACCTCAGTGATGTTTGGCCGGGGGGAAATTCCTCGTTTTCTTCCCTCCAAACGGGGAAATTCCCCGTTTCCTTCCCTCAAAATAGGGGAAAACAAGCTAACAGTGTTACCAACTGCGGGTTGAGGAAATCCTCGAAGCTCAGATCGAGGAGTTCCTCATGTCGAGGAGTTCCTCGAGTCGAGGAGATCCTCGAAAGATGAGGAGTTCCTCATCTGAACTATGAATACCAAAATTCGAGGAGTTCCTTATCTCTCCGAGGAGTTCCTCGACGCTTCCTTGAGCAATGAATGTGAATTCCGCTCTTAGAAACGTTTGAAACCCAGTGTATTATTGAATATCGCCCGATTTTTTCGTACATATCGCGAATATAACTAAATGTTATGAAATTAATTACTTGGATGCGGCCGGTTACGCACCAATGAGAAAAATATGTGATAAACAAGGTGACTTGTTGTGATGAGGTTGGGAACAAACGATCGTGAACCGGCCATGAACGCGATCTGGTTCTTTCCGCTATAACTACGTCCTGGAGCTCCACCAATCAGAACGCTTCTCGGGCTCCCACATTCAGCTTTCAGCCCAGTGGCCTCAACGGAGCTCGGAATGTTCTCTCCGCCGCGCTGTATCCATCGGTGTATCGCATTGTTGAACATAAGCCGAGAAGGATAGTTGGTAATTCCTTCGACCGAGTCAGCGAAGTGGTTGCGGCGCGGAGTGCATTTTTTGAGGTCTCGATGCCACTGCTCAACTTTGCCGTTCGATTTCGGGTTTGTTCTGTTTCGTTCAATTCCGTATTTTTTTAGGAATTCATCAAACTCAGAACTTTCAAATTGACGACCCTGATCCGTTGTGAGTACCAGTGAGCAGCCAGATCTTGAAATCCAAGTTGAGAGTATTTGTTCTATAACCGTTTTCGCGGTTATATCCCGAAGCGGTATGCATTCGGGCCAACTTGTGCTTCTGTCGATTATTGTAAGGAGATATTTGTAACCTTTGATTGGGGTAAATTCTCCAACGATGTCAACATGAATGTGCTCGAAGGGCGAATGGGGAATTTGCCTCACATTTTTTTTTTTTTTTTTTTTTTTCGAATGAGGGTTTATTTTTATGGAAAAAATCCATAGTGAGCTGCTCGAAAACGCATCCAAAAAATTTAGAGAATTTAAGGAAGATGGAAATTTTAAATGTGGTGGCAATGTGTAAGAGGCAGCCATGTTTGAAACGCGACGGATATTCTACCAATCTGACTTCAAAGGAGGTTCTGTGGCGCTTACCACAGAAGCGGAACATACGCGAACTTTTACCTTCCGAGTAGTGCGCACAAGAGTGCGCCACGAACTGGCAGGAAGAACCCAGACACAGAAAGTGACCCTAAGAAACAATATTACTCACTTTTTACAATACGAATCTATCTACTAGTTTATAAAGCATTATTATTCTTCATCTTCTCTTATTTAGTTTCAAGATTTGAATCACATTATTCGAGTAGCCATTTCACTGGATCGTTTTGTGTGGCGGCTAGAACTCTGTCTGTTGTCGTTGCTTTCGCGTCGTTTTTTTTTTTTTTTTCGTATGACGTCAACAATACTCCTCGATTTTCGCGGTGTTTTGTAACAGAGGTTCACTTGTTTAGTCATTTTCTCCTACGGTAATTTTTTTCCGTTGGTTATTCCTAGTGTTTAACGTTATTCTAGGGCCCTATAATAGGATTTGACTTGAAATTCCAGAATCTAAAATTGAGGCAAATTCCCCATTATGGTCAAAGAACATTGGTTGAATTTTTGGACGGGGACTTTTGTTAAACGTCCTTTTTAGGACGTCCCACAGTAAGACTTGGGCGTCCTCATGCGATCGATCTGGGGTAAAGGAGGACAACACTCAACAGAAAAAAATAACCACACGGTAATCCGTTTTAGACCATTCTGAATCCAAATCCACGAAAAAAACCGTAGGTGTATGTCTATGTGTGTGTGTGTAACAAAATCTTGTGTACTCTGCACAGGCCTTACTTCTCAACCGATTTTCCCGGTTCTTTTTTTGTTCGTCGCAGAAAACTATCTAGTTGTGCACTACGTCGCCGGAATACATGATTTTACCAGAGTACCAAAATTCGCAAGGGGAGGGGATGAGTGGCGGGATAATATTCACAAAATATCCGATTTTTCAATATTTCGGTTCCTTTACTGCTTACTAATTGTACCCAGGCTTTGAAATTGAGGAAAAATTCTCATGATACCTCCGGATTTTCATGAATTATTCTCTGTACCACCATGGAACTAATAGTGGTGCCACGATGCCATAAACCGCTTATTTCGTGTTTTTTTTTGTGTTTCACATTGAATACGGATGTGAACTTCGACGGACTGCCTACCAAAACTAAGATATGAAAGTTCAATGTTACGACGTATTTCCGCTTTGGTGCCAGACTGGCACCATTGTTGGCGTTGGGGGTTTATCATAATAATGTTTTTGTTGTGCTTGAGCTTCAAAAAGTCTGTCCCTTATGCGTTTATGATTTATTCGTTTGCTTTTGACCTCTTTTTCTTGGAACATTAGGTTGTCTCTCAATGCTCGTCCTAATAAAATTTCGCTAGGAGAGTAGCCTAACCTCGGAATTTCCGTATTGCGGTAATGCAACAACAATACTTAGGGATTCTGTTTAGTGATTGCGCATTTCTTCAGCATATTTTCTACAATTCGAACTGAAACTGTTTATTTCGATGGCGGCGGCAAATCATGAAGTAGATGGATACATTGAAACCTATTAGGATGGATGATAAAATTAATAGGATCTATGGCTACATAATATAATGTTACATCTTTCCCTTTCAAAAGAATCATGGACATGGATTATTAAAAATAATAAAAAGAAACGTCTTCTTCGAAATTGGCGAATTAATCCATGACCACATGGATTATTACAAAATAATGAACCTACGTCTTGTTATCAGACAATGCATTCGATGAAACAGTTTATCGGCAAAACAACTAAAACTCCTTCTTGGAATCTGACACTGATTACGGACAACTGAAGCTCCACTTGTTGATAACCTCAACCTCATTATAACAGTACAATACATGTTGCTATTCAGTGCGTTTCCAGTGATATTCTCATATTCTAGTATTATTTTAATAATTTACTATATTTCTTTCCTAATGTTTTATCTTTTGATTGTTTTCACTTATATGCTAATTATGTGAATAATAAATTGGTTCAATTGACACCAATGCCGTACCTTTCGGGCTGTTTTATGTTTTGTCTCTCCCGTAAATTGTAAGAGTGCGATTGGTTTTGGTTTTGTAAATTCATCTTTCCGGCTGAATTTGGATCGGGAAATGAAGGTTCGAATTTAGTTTGCACAATACTTTGGCGGTTTCTACGAATAGTGCTTCCACTCGTGTCTGTTATCCACCAGGACCTAGGTGTGCTAGCTGGTTCTATAATTTTTCCGTAATGCCACGCATTTCTATGGCGGTACATCACATTGTCATCTTTTGAAAGAACAGGTTGGTTTTTTGTCCTTTATCATAATAATGTTTTTGTTGTGCTTGAGCTTCAAACAGTATGTCCCTTATGCGTTTATGATTTATTCGTTTGCTTTTGACCTCTTTTTCTTGGAACATTAGGTTGTCTCTCAATGCTCGTCCTAATAAAATTTCGCTAGGAGAGTAGCCTAACCTCGGAATTTCCGTATTGCGGTAATGCAACAACAATACGTAGGGATTCTGTTTAGTGATTGCGCATTTCTTCAGCATATTTTCTACAATTCTGACTGCGGTTTCTGCCATGGCATGTCCGCGGCTGTAATTAGGGCTGGAAGTAATTAAGTTAATCCCGTTTTTCGCTAGATAATTATGGAATTCTCGGCTTCCAAATGGTACGTTATCTGAAATAACTTCATCTGGGTATCCGTGGTGGGCAAACATTTTGTTACAAATTTCTATAACACTAGCAGAACTTTTTGAAGGTAATTTTTCAAACTCAATCCATTTAGAGTAATAATCAACTACTACTAAATAGTTGATGTTGTTCAATTCTAATATATCAATTCCTAGTTTAGACCAGGGTCGTGACGGTAGTTCGTATGGAATCATTGGTTCTCTTGGATTTTTGTTTCTAGTTTGAAGACAGGCATGACATAATGCAATATGATTTCCAATGTCGTTGGACATTCCCGGCCAGTAAAAAAGTTTTCTCGCCTTTATTCGAGTCTTTTCCACTCCAAGATGTCCTTCGTGTAGACGACAGAGTATATGTTTGCGTTGGTCAGCTGGTATTATTATTTTATTTTCATAAAACAATAAATCTTCCTCAAAATAGATTTTGTCTTTTAATTTGGCGTACCTGCCTATTTCTCCAGATAGTTCGATAGGCCAAGAAGTTGCTAGGAATTCTACTATTTTCTTTAGGATGTTATCGTTTCGGGTGGAAATCGCTAGTTGATTTTTCATTTCTTCTGACATTACGTTCGTAATTATTTTATGTATAACGTAGGCTAGTTCTGGGTCATCTTTTCGTTCTTCGATCAGGTAAGCTCTCGACAACGCATCTGCTAATACCATCTGGTTTCCAGGTAAGTACGAAATTGTGTAGTTGTGTTTCATTACTTTTAACAACATTCTTTGAAGACGAGAAGGAACTTTGTCTACGTTTCGCTTAACAATGGTTATTAGCATATTTTCTACAATTCTGACTGAAACTCATTGATTCTTCAAATTTCCTGGCTGGATGATCACTCTGTAATCACAATCAAAATACCCTTTTGAAAAAAAAAATAAAAACTGACTGAAACTCGTTGATTCTCCAAATTTCCTGGCTGGATGATCACTCTGTAACCACTCATTGATTCTTCAGATTTCCTGGCTGGATGATCACTCTGTAATTACATCCAGCACAGGCGTTAGGCCTTCCCCCCCCCCCCCCCCTGTGAGTCCTCAAGTGCCTCTTGCCATTCCCTTGCTGTGTGGATTTGTAATCACAAATCTCACAGGCGAAGGGTTTTTCCCCGGAGTGAGTTCTCACGTGAGACTTGAGGGTTGATAGCTGTGAGGCTCACAAATCTCACAGGCGAAGGGCTTTTCCCTGGAGTGAATTCTCACGTGAGACTTGAGGGTGGCTAGGTGTGGTGGTTGTGGTTATCATTGGTTCCAAGAGAACCAATGATTCCATACGAACTACCGTCACGACCCTGGTCTGAACTAGGAATTGATATATTAGAATTGAACAACATCAACTATTTAGTAGTAGTTGATTATTACTCTAAATGGATTGAGTTTGAAAAATTACCTTCAAAAAGTTCTGCTAGTGTTATAGAAATTTGTAACAAAATGTTTGCCCACCACGGATACCCAGATGAAGTTATTTCAGATAACGTACCATTTGGAAGCCGAGAATTCCGTAATTATCTAGCGAAAAACGGGATTAACTTAATTACTTCCAGCCCTAATTACAGCCGCGTACATGCCATGGCAGAAACCGCAGTCAGAATTGTAGAAAATATGCTGAAGAAATGCGCAATCACTAAACAGAATCCCTACGTATTGTTGTTGCATTACCGCAATACGGAAATTCCGAGGTTAGGCTACTCTCCTAGCGAAATTTTATTAGGACGAGCATTGAGAGACAACCTAATGTTCCAAGAAAAAGAGGTCAAAAGCAAACGAATAAATCATAAACGCATAAGGGACATACTTTTTGAAGCTCAAGCACAACAAAAACATTATTATGATAAAGGACAAAAAACCAACCTGTTCTTTCAAAAGATGACAATGTTATGTACCGCCATAGAAATGCGTGGCATTACGGAAAAATTATAGAACCAGCTAGCACACCTAGGTCCTGGTGGATAACAGACACGAGTGGAAGCACTATTCGTAGAAACCGCCAAAGTATTGTGCAAACTAAATTCGAACCTTCATTTGCCGAAAAGATGAATGAGTTGAATTTCTCTGCCAGCTCTAGGGGGAATTTCATATTCTTTTACATAGGGTTCGCGTGGAATATCATAAAATTCTAATGGGATTTCATCGGTTCCAAATTTGATCGTGTTGTTTTTCAATTGTAACGTGGCCTCGAGTAATTGAAGATTATCGAGCCCAAGTAGTAAATCGAACTGTTTATGAAAATCGAAAATAAAGAATTTACATCTAGCATGCAATTTAGCATTAGAATGGAACATGTTAGTCGGTAAGGTTATGCTGTGGGTGCCTGTTGTGCGTCCGTGAGAAGTCTTGACGAGGAATTTATCCGGTTTTGAGAGTTTCTTGAATTTTTTGTTAGCAATTTTGCTGTTGATGAAGCTGCTGGAACTTCCCGTATCGATGAGGACTTTGAGGTTGTTTCTGGTTCTGATGAAAGGGAGTTTTGCTGATTCTTCTAGATGCATTAAGTTGAACTTCTTTCCTCCTGAGGTTCTTCTAAAGAAGAATCGTCTTCGTACTCTTCGAGAATTTCAATCGTTTCTTCGTTCTCTTCCGGTTCTTCTTGAGTTAGTTCGTGATTCAGTGTTGTTTGGTAGCTCATTGTGTCCTTAGTTCTCATATGGTAGGGAATGTGAGGTTGTTCGGTCCGTTGTTGTTGGTATGGTCGATTGAATTGTTGATCAGGTTGTTGTTGTTGGGGGGTTTTGTTAGGCTGCAGTTTGTTGGGATTTTGTTGTGAAGGTCGGTTGAATTGTTGATTGGTTTTGAAGTTTTGTTGGTTCGGTTTGTTGAAGTTTTGCTTTTGGGGGGCTCCTTGATATGATGATGAGGGTTGTGAAGATCTTGGGGTGAAAATTTTCTTTCGCAGAGTCGGGGATTGATATTCGTTGGTGAGTATGTTGATTGCATCATTAAGATCCGTGGGGCCTTTGGTGATCAAGAGTCTCCCAATATCTTCTTGTAATCCCATCAAGAATGCGCGTAAAGCTGTGCGTTCCATTAGCTTAAGTGTCGTGTGGGTGTATTCTTGATTCGAAGTCTTTAATTTGGAAATTAGTAATGAAAATAATTTGTATACCCTTGCGTGAAAATCGAAGGGTGATTCCGTTTGGCTTTGTTTTATTTTTCCTAATTCTAGGATTAGATGTTCTTCATCCCTTTTGTCACTGAAGTTCGCGACAAGTTCCGTTTTTATTTCGTCCCATGTATTTCGTGGACTATTGCAAATTCCGAGGGCTGCTTTGCCCTTTATTTTTGCTCGAATATTATTGATTATCAATTTGTTGTTGTAGCAATCTGGTTGCTCTTGCACGACAAAATGATTTATTAATTCTTCGCTTCTTTCGATGAACTGCGTGAGCAACTCTGGCTCACCATGAAAATCGGGTATCCCGCCAAAGTCCGTTTTAGTCGGTTTGGGTCGAGGGTCTACCGGACGTGGTACTGCGGCTCTAATTATTTCCTGGAGTTGATCCAGGGTTATAGTGGAAAATTGGGTCACTGGTTGTGCCATTTTTGAGTCGTTATTGGTTAGGTTTTCGGTCTCGGAAGGTTCGACTGAAGGACGTGACTTGCGATGTCTACGAGGGGGTGAGCTTCTCGGCGAAGTTAGTAGATCATGCAATAAGTGATATCTGTTACTTACAGGAGAGTAAGGGCGATATTGCTCATTGTTCCTTGTTGAAATCGATTGCCTTGTTGACGAGTGTCTGGCGTCTTTCCTGTGATCTCGTCCCGCCACGTCGATCGAAGCTCGTGCAGTTTAAAAATGTCTAGTCGTAAGTTATTAAAATAACACGAAAACAATTTTCGTCGACTAGTCCTACCGACTGCGCCGAATATAATTCACGAACAACGTTTCGATTTTTTAAAAAACAATTCATTACACAATGTAACAAGACGCGTACAGGAGGAGCGACGAACAGCCAAAGAGCCATGATTCATGGGGAAGAGGGTTTTTATAAGGTCGGGAAGAGTGTGAGGAATAAGGAAAACAAAGGAGGTATAATTATAGGTTGCTGACGAGGTGATTAAGTTCGCAGAGTTGGAGCTGCTGGGTCAGCAGCACGTGGAGAGATGCACAATGTACCCATTGTGTACTGCTTAGGTAACTTATATATATTTCAATATAAACCCTTAAATTTTTGTAGGGAGCGAACGGTTTGTCCTACAGAGCTCCGAGTGGTCTCAGAAAATCCTATAAATTCTATAGAATCCAAAATTGAAGGAAAAACTACCTTTATATCGACATTTTCTGAGTTAGGGCGTTTTCAAAATTTCAAAATTGATTTTGGAACCCTTAGAAGTGACCTACATCAACCAAAAGCTTCGGGGCACAACTAGACCCCAAATGAAGCCTACATACCAAATTTTATCAAAATCGGTCAATGCTAAGTGGCAAAAGTGCCGCGTACGGCGGACGGCCGAATTTTTATTCGATTTTTGGATTCTACGTACCTTGAAACGTAAACCATCAAATTTTGAGAGGGGTGTTAAATTTTTTTTTTTCTTGGTCGATTCCAAAGGTTCATTATTGAAAATAATAAACCAAAATAATTAACCGTTGTGTGATAATTTGTAGCGTTATTTTATGTTACTATGATGCTTTGTCGCTCCAGGTATTGTACCGAGCAGCGTGCAGACTCGGTTTGAAAGTAGCATGCACAAGCAACCAATATGTTCATTCGTTGATTAAAATGTTGATGGCTGTGCCCCTTTTACCTCATACCGACATTAATCGAGGACTGATTTATTTACGGTCACTGATTAATGTCAATGAAGATTACGCGGAGGAATTGCATAACTTATTTGAGTAAGTTTTACTACTCCCTATCAAACTAGCTCACTTCATGTATATAAAATGGAATACTGAACTGGTGCAGCATTAGTGACATCAACCAGCAGCAGGAATACCTTGGTGTCAAAATCAGTATGATGAAAGTAATATCAAGTAAATATATATTCTAGAATAATAAGACTACAATATATTCTAGAATATAATATACTTATTTATCTTCCTACCTAGAAGGAACCAAAAGGTAGGTCCTCTTCCAGTGGTGAATGAGAGGGAGGGGACCTTACCTCTATCTTTTCAGTCCTATTTTAAAACGCTCAGCCCAGGCAATTGATATGCCGTTGAGATAGTTGTCCATTTCCTTTCACATTGCCTGTGAGAGCAGCATCAATTAAGATTACTTTACAGCACCCATCAATTGATAGCAATTGATGATTAATCTATACAGTACACTAAAGTAAGCAGCACAGTACTTTCCAAAAAAGAACAACGTTTGAAAAAATCCTGTGGAGCAGTAGTCGACTGGACATTCGTCGAAGTTGGAGCGGTACTGGGGTGGGTATTATTTCGATCTCCCCCCCCTCTCCCAAAGTCCTACCTATACGATGCGACAAGAGAGAATTGGTCGTCCGATAACGCGGAGAAGCGAGTCCGAAGTACTGGACGATGCCACCTTCAATAGGATTACGCGATTACGAAATCGCCGTAACACTACATACAAGTTATTTTAGGAACTTTTTAGAAAAATGTTTAGAACATTTTCAATGTTTAAACGGCAATTGCGATCCGTTCTCGATTATGAATGTGCATTAGGCGTAAATCCGATAGTGAGGTCAAAAGTAGAAGAGATCGTTTCAAAGTGAAGAAACGTGGGTTTTTTATGGCCAAAACAACATAAAAGTATTTTGTAATATACAAAAAGTTGATTGAAATATTTAAAATGAAAATGATCCCAAACCCGGATCCCTTATTACGTTGCGCTAATTAAAAATATTTAAAACCCACATAGGTTAGTTGATTCTTTAAAGCGGGCCCCACACGATCAAACATGCTTGACAAGCCGCGCTTGTCAAGCATGTTTGACGTTTGACGCCGCACCCACACGTTCAAACCAACTGTTTCAACCGCATCCACCAAGCTTCAGTAGTGTTCAGTGTTCATGTTGCGTTCATCTGTTCAATCTGTTTCAAGTATGGATATTAACCATCTGAGTTACCTATATTGCCACATCAGAGCTGAAGCAGCAAAAAAAGAAGCCTAAAAAATAATCAAAATCAGAGATTTTACCCCAATAAGGGGATCTTCAGAGATGAGAACGATAATTTGGTTAATAACGGAGTATAAATATGAGTATAAATATCGGAGTAGTCCATATCGATAAAAAAGCATCGATAATCGGAGGCAGAATATCGATATTATCGATAATCGTTTTGCATCCCTAATGGAGACTGTGATTCACAGACGCCAACTCGGTGATTCACGGAAACTAACTCTGTGATTCACAGTAAAATTGCCCCCTACCACCCTTTTTTCTTGATGGTTTGACGCTCACCCACACGATCAAACTTGGTTGTCAAACCTCATGTTTGACAGCAAATTTTCTGACAGTGACTGAAAACCGTCAAGCGTGCTGTCAAACCTTCAAACATGACCCCCCACACGATCAAATCTGCTTGACAAGCGAGGTTGGCAAACCATGCTTGTCAAGCAAGTTTGATCGTGTGGGTCCAGCTTTAAGCTTCTAAACACGTTCCACGCCGCCCGGCTCGGAGTGATTTTCGTTGTGGGCCGCACCCACCCAGATGACCAAGATGAATAAAACAACTTATAATGACTTGTAATGAATAGATGATGCTCCTTGATGACGATTGAGCAGAATAAGTACGTTTTGTACTACTGACTGAATTAGGTCGCCCGGCTATATGCTAGGATTGGTTATGCAAAACCCGCGACAACTTATTAGTACGAGCAACTTCTGAGGTCCGTGGTTCGATCCTAGCCTGGTGCATTGAATATTTTTGGTCAGTTTCTGTTCTGTTTTTATGGTTTTGGTGGTTTATAATGTAATCAAATATAATATAATTTTTCATTATGTAAATAAACATGGAAAAAGAAATGGGAAGCAATTGTACAAAGTAAGTATAAATAAAATAGGTAGGTACCTAAAATAAACGTTTTATATCAAAATCGTACACTTGAAATTATTCTTCTTAGACAGCATCTGAATGCAAAATATTACGGTGCCATTTCTGAAAACACTCTTCTATGCATAACGCTGGCTGTTCAGGACATTCAGGGCAGAACCTGATACAATAAAAAATATATAAATTGTAGGGAAAATGTGCGGAAATGCTAAATACGTGAAACTACATAATATTGAAATCTTGTCGAAAGGACGTGAGTCCCTGCATCCACGATCCCACTAATTAGATAGGTACCTACCTATAAAGATAGGAAAGTACAGCAATAGCAATAAAAAATATAGCAATAGTGGAATAAATGGTATGTACTTATCACTGAATATCACCCCGTGCCGATCCAAAGTGGTTTCGACACTTGCAGAGCAGAAATGATGGACGGAAACTAACAAATACGCGTTCTTGCGATTTTAAAATAAAAATAAAAAATAAAAATCACTAACCATCGATCGCATTTTGGTCAGCTAAAATTTGAACGGAGATTAGGCCTCTTTTGCGATTCACACTCGTGTTTTGATTTATATATATATATATTTCAATATAAACCCTTAAATTTTCGTAGTGAGCAAACGGTTTGTCCTACAGAGCTCCGCGTGGTCTCAAAAAATTCTAAAAATTCCATAGAATCTTAAATCGAAGGAAAAACAATACCTTTATATCGAAATTTTTTGAGTTTGCGCGTTTTCAAAATTTCAAAATTGATTTTGGAACCCTTAGGAGTGACCTACATCAACCACAAGCTTCGGGGCACAACTAGACCCCAAATGAAGCCTACATACCAAATTTCATCAAAATCGGTCAATGCTAAGTGGCAAAAGTGCCGCGTACGGCGGACGGACGGCCAAATTTTTATTCGATTTTTGGATTCTACGTTCCTTGAAACGTAAACCATCAAATTTTGAGGGGGTGTTAAAATTTTTTTTTCTTGGTCGATTCCAAAGGTTCATTATTGAAAATAATAAACCAAAAGAACTAAAAAAATACCTAGCTTCCTTCCGATGCTCTTTCCGCAAATCGGACAGGGAATGGTTGACGAACTCTGAGTGGGATCGGAACAAAAATCGGAGAACAATCGGAGTTGGATCGGTCACGGGTGGAAGAGGTGTGAACTACGCCGTCTAGAGTCCAAAGACATTCCCTCTTCCTACTCCCCTCCAATTCTCTGATCGGACTCGGATCTGAAGCTTGTATGGCAAGTGTGACCCGGCCTTAATACGTGATGTGAGCAGGAGGGGAGTTTCTCCTGACGCACAATATAAACTGGCCTCCACGGAGGGCAGTTTACCGGGAGGGCACTTTCACGGGGCGCACATTAGTGTTTCGGGTTGAAACTACCCTCCTGCAGGAGGTGCCCTAGGTCCTTCTCCAATGAAGATTTTGTACAAAGAGGAATTTCACCATGCCGGAATTTCCTATATTTGACCCCAAAATCGGATTCTGTACCTCGGAAAACCCCTTACGGAAAATTTTCAGCCCGTACTTCCTAATTTACGGATAAACAAAACAGTGTTGAAAATATGAACGTTTAAAAAAACCAGGAGGATGACGTCGTCCTGGAATAGTTTATGTACGGCCGCTTGATGTGCTGAAATCGTGAAATCTATCGTCCTCAGATGCAACATTTCACAAAACCAGTAAATATCGAAATCGAAAAACTGAAGAAAAAATATAGGAAAAGCAAGATGAGGAAAATTAGGTTTCTATTGTTTTCATAACTTTCCGCTTAGATAACACGATTTCGTCGTACCATCTGCCATCACTGAGAGACAGTGATCAGCTTACGAACAGCCTATTAGCGACAGTTTCCGCTTCACGTTGAAGAGGCCACTTTTCCCGGTTATTTTGTGAAATAATTAATTTCAATCCGATTTTAATATGTCTCACACCATTAACTATTCGGGAAAATTGCAAACAGAATTCGGTTCTCACAAAAAACACTATTACCCCTCCTCCGTCGAACAAAGAAACTAGTGCTCTCAAGAGGTCCCTGAATAAGACCGCAAAATGCCTGTCATCTACGAATGGTTACTTTTACGGTAACCACGTTTACTTTTACCACGGTTACTTTTACTAGACGGTAGGTGTCAACGCTAGGGGGCTCCAGGCTGATGACGTAGTTGGTCCCTTCACCACTCTGGGAGCCTCCCGAATACACACAGAATCAGTTCATAACAAACGCTTTACGTTACTATTCTGATAATTTCATCAAACATTCCTTCGATAGATTATTATTGAATGCTATTTTCTGTTTGGATGGTGAATTATATCTAGTTAAAAATATAGTTTTTAAGGAGTAGATGGAGAAAAAAAACCTAAAGATCGTGAATATGTATTACCTTCGACCACTTATTCTTTCAAGTCTTACTCCAAATCATCTACCTACTCATCCCAAGCATCACTATAGACTTTGGTTTATTGTAGAATAAAAGCAATTCATCGTTTTCTCTTTCATCTACGGAGAAAAGGACAGATATTATAATGTTACTTTGCTCCAAACGAGTTTCCAAGTTAAAAATGAGAATATTCAAGAATAATGAATGAAATAAAAATATTTAATTACAGATAGGTATGTACATGTCGGGGAACGAGTCTACTATCGCCGGCCTGATGGCTCCAGCGTCCACCCTAAGACCCGGCAATGACGTCAGAGGGACCTTTCCGAAGGGGGCCTAGAAAAGTCCCTCGGGCAGTCTTGGTCTGAACTCCAAGCTGTTAACTTCTGGTCGATAAATTGTGCCGTGTCGGAGGGAGTTCGTTCTGTATTACTTTCCTCACCATATTATTTTATTCTATCTTATTAACCGATATTGTTTCGAGTACCTACTCTGAAAATACATCCCTGTTTAGTAATAGTAATTCTCGATCATGAATCCTGAGGACCTTGAAGAGGGAGAAATCCCATACTTTTATGAACGTTTTCAAGCAAATTCAAGTAACAATAGGCCTTCTTCATCAGAAGTGGGATCAAGAATCAATCCTAATCAATCAGATCATCACAATCTTCAGGAAAATCGCCCACATCGATTCGGAGGTTTTGAAAGAGGTGAGTCAAATCAGTTTCAAGCATTTCTCGAGCTCTTGGTTAACCGACTGAATACTCCTAATACGACTTCCGATTTTGTTTTGCCCGAATTTGACCCAGAAAAACCCGAATGTGACCCTCAAGCCTGGAGTTCGGCATCAGAAATTATTTTGAATGATCAAGAACTATCAGGAACTCCGCTTATTATCGCCCTTACCAAAGCATTAAAAGGAACTGCCTCAGCTTGGCTTGCACAGGCTATTTATCCCGGATTGACTTGGAATAATTTCAAAACTTTATTTCTTGGAAGGTATGGCACCTCTGAAACGCTAGCTGCAACTTTTCTAGGAGTCCAGGGAAGTACCATGAACCACGGAGAAAGTTATGTTTCGTATGCTACTCGTTTGTACTCTAATTTGAGTGCGAAAATAAGGAACGCGACTCCCGAGAAAATAGCATTGTCGCTGCTACTCAGCCATATGAGCCAATTCGACGGCCGTATAAGACGGTTGGCTTTCACACAAGAGTTTGATTCGAGGGAAAGATTGATGAAAGAGTTGAGTGGTTTTTCTCATAATAAACGACCTCATGAACCCGACAATTACGGTTCTTCGAAGAAGGGTAAATTTAATGTACCTACTACCGCGACCTCTCGGTGCTCCTATTGTAACAAGGGTTTCCACGCATTGATCAATTGCTACGCAAAGCAGAAGGCCGATTCCGAGAAGTTGTCTGCAAGCCCCAATACGTCTCCGGCGGCCCGATCTTCCACGAAGTCTCCAAGAAATACCGGATCTTGCTACATCTGCCAGTCAACGGCGCATTGGGCGAATCGTTGCCCGAATCGTTCCACGGGGAGAAGAGAGCTTCCTAAGGAGTCCACTTCGCTAATGAAGGTCCAAGAGAAGAGGGTCAACACCTGTGTGGCTTATCCCCCTGGCCACTTGATGCATAAAGGTGAAAAATTTTTATTTAATTATGATTCTGGTTCAGAAATTTCGTTAATGAGGGAAAAAATGCGTAGTCACTTTATTGGCCCTGTTTTTAATTCCCCCGTTATTTTGAGTGGCATTGGGTTTTCAAAAATGCTATGTGAATCGCAAATAGTAGTTGAAATTTCAATTGACGGAAATGAACTCAATGTATGTTTTCATATTGTTCCAAATGACGCTATAAGTTCTGATATAATAATTGGCCGCGAAGTTTTGGCTATGGGTTTGAAAGTCATTATGACGTCTGATTCTTGTGAATTCTCTACAGCTTATCCAAATAAGAAGAAATTTTCTTCCAAAACTAAATCTACGCTTCAAAATGACACGCATTCTCTCCTCTCTAAAATACCTACTGTATCTTCTGATGTAAATATTTGTAGAAATGATGACGACGGAACGCAAGTGGATCACGATATAGCTACTACCAAAATCATTCCCTTTGAAAATTGCACAAAATTTGATTTTAATGACATTCGTACTGATTTAGATGGAAAAATGAAAGACGATCTATTGAAAATTTTACTCGAATATAACGATTATTTTACCGACGGGTTACCTAAAACTAGGGTGAAGACAGGTATGATGGATATTCGTCTCAAGGACCCCTCGAAGGTGGTTCGTCGTAGGCCCTACCCCCTCACTCCTTCTGAAAAGGAATTTGTTCGAAAACACATTGCCGACTTACTTGAAGCCAAAATAATACGGCCGAGTCAATCTCCCTTCGCTAGCCCCATCCTACTAGTTCCGAGTTCAAAAATTATTGTCAGCAAAATCAAATAGAATTACACCTCATTGCCACTGGTGCCTCACGCGCCAATGGTCAAGTCGAAAGAGTTATGTCAATTTTGAATAATCTCCTAACTGCCACTGAACTAGGTCAACGAACCTGGCAGGATGCTATACCCGATATTCAACTGTCTATTAACAGTACAATCAATAGAGTTACCCGTTCCTCCCCTCTAGAGTTGTTAATCGGAAAAATTGCAAAACCTTTAAATGTCATTACACCCAGTGATTCTCTTACTGAAACTAATGTCGTTGATCGGGATGCGATTCGTGATACCGCTTCCTCTAATATGCAAAAACAAGCTGATTATCTCAAAGATAAATTTGATAAGAATAAAGCAAAAGTCAAATTGCTATCTGTTAATGATATGGTTTTATTGAAAAATGAGCCTCGTAACCAAGAAAAATTGAGTCCCAAATTTAAAGGACCTTTTCAGATCGTGCAGCTATTACCTAATGATAGGTATTTGATTAAATCACTTACTACTAATCGAACGTTTCGTTACTCTCACGATCGTGTTCGAAAAGCTCCAGTAGGTCGATTCTCTAACTCGTTATGGGATAATAGCGACAACGAAGTGTCGTTATGATAACAATAACGATTAATAGCGATGATCGCGATTCTGCAGACGCGAAATAGCGACAACTGTCGCTCAGTCGTCGCTATTTCGGCCGAAAAGTGTCGTTACCATCTCGACGGCTCGAAACCCCCCGGTATGGATTACGACAACCGTCTTTATGAAAAAGTAGCTTAAAACGCTCTTTAATTCCTAACCTATTCGAAGTCATATTTCAGTTTCCGAGTTGCTCTGTTCATTTCCGTATTGTGGGTTATTAGTTTTGATATAAACAATCGTAAATTCGTGGTAAATATTTTCTCAGGTAATAGCAGGTAAGTTGGTATAAAAAAGAGCATTATCATCACAATTATTTTAGCAAAAAATTATCAATTTTAGGGGTTTTCTTCATTTTAGGAAGTTTTTATGCAGGCACACATTTAATGTGTGCCTGCATAAAAACTTCCTAAAATGAAGAAAACCCCTAAAATTGATAATTTTTTGCTAAAATAATTGTGATGATAATGCTCTTTTTTATACCAACTTACCTGCTATTACCTGAGAAAATATTTACCACGAATTTACGATTGTTTATATCCGTAATCGACGTCGACGGTAGGAGAGAATATGACGTGGTAGATGAAAATTGTAACATAAAATTGAATCAAAGAAATATGAATGTGAAGGTAGAGAAATAAATTACGTCATGAATCTTACGTTTTATTGAATACAATAATATGTTCATTCAGTCTTATAACATACATGAAACTTTACATGAGTAAAACAGCGATTCATAAATTTTGAAGTGATATTAGGGTTTTTTTACCCTTGAGAGTGAAATACATCTATTTTGTTCTGAAAAGACGTCGAGAACTCCGAAATTTTCGTGAGTAGGGGTTAGGTACTTGTTTCCCGGAATCTGTAACAATAATGTATACCGCACACAATTAGGCAGTTAGCTATGGACTTCTCACTCAAAGTAGTTGAAGGTACCAATAATTATGGATGTTTGAGTATGAATAAACGATAAATAACAAGACGATTCTTACCTTGTAGTAAGATGGACAGGCAGTTGATTATTCGAAGCATCGTGGAAGGACGAAATTCATACCAATGTGACTGATGAATCCGATTTATGAAAAGTAATTCTTTCCATTCATCATTATTCCATGATACAAAAGCACGAATCACGAGAAAAACTCCGTTTTTATGCGTCATTCCTTTGTATATTCATCACGGCAAAAAATATGAATCCGACATTTTGCAAACTGCAGTGATCTTCTACCCGTGATAACAATTGGAAACTATTATCAATACGTCTTCCCATTGGCTAAAAATCACGCGTTGCTACCTTTCGCTCGCTCTAGACCGAAATATTGTCGGATCACATAGCGACGTCGTTATTTTGAAATGCAACGACCAAACTTCGCTATGCCCGATTAGAGAATTCCAATGTCGTTATCGACCTGTCGTTGCACGGGAGGGATACCGAATCCGACGCGATAACGTCAACCAAATAGCGAGCTACAGAATCGACCTGCAGACGAGCAATTTCGTGATGCTATTTCATCATCTGACGAATCAGAAGATTCAATTTCTGTACAAAATGTACCTCCCTCCGATGACTAGGTTTATAATATTGACCTAGCATAATTATTATGACAATTTCATATCTGTTAGTTATTGAGCAGTGCAATTTTCGTAAGTGGTTTCACCCACCTTTATTATTTTTGGACTTGGTCGATCATTTTCGACGTTGGATATTATTTCGTGGCAATTTATTATCATATCACGTCTAATGGTGAACTGCCTATTTCCTTGTGATTCCTTGACGATTCTCTTGTGGTGACGTACTGTGCATTTTACGCCCCGTAAGTCCAAAGTGTCCTGTAAGTCGTAGTTTGTGCAATTACGGATCTTCCAAGTGAATTCGTAGTAGCGTGTGAATGATTTACATGCGGTAGTAACCTCGCCGCGTTCTGATGGTAAGTCGAGGACTACTGGACGTGCTCATTGTTCACTGCTTCCTTTTCCCTCTGAGTTTATCCTAATTCCTTTACCTGTGCGTCATTGCACGCAGTTACTTTTGAGTTCTTCCATCGTGGAGACTTTTACCTCAATTTTTATTCTTCCTTTGTGAAGACTTCGTGTATTGATTTTTATTCTTCCGTTGTGAAGATATTATGAATTTTGATACCTACTTCGGTTCTTCCATCGTGGAGACCAATACCCTACTAATCCTTTCAATAGAGAGGCTGTCCACTACTCTTTGATCATTCCTTGAATAATGATCTCATTCTTATGTGAATGTACTGTCATTATTGTTCAATAGCTCAAATTCTGCCTGCTCAGTACTAACCATACGTTAAATTGTTACCTAGTCATGATTCTGTTTGTATCATTATACATCATTTTGTAATAATTGCCTCCTTTTTGTCGGATGGCCGAATGGTTGTATTTCCTACGTACTGGTCTCGTTCCCCTTGTATGTTTCAGACCCTGACGCGGCCGGGACGTCTCGCGTTTTCAGGATGGCCGTGTCGGGGAACGAGTCTACTATCGCCGGCCTGATGGCTCCAGCGTCCACCCTAAGACCCGGCAATGACGTCAGAGGGACCTTTCCGAAGGGGGCCTAGAAAAGTCCCTCGGGCAGTCTTGGTCTGAACTCCAAGCTGTTAACTTCTGGTCGATAAATTGTGCCGTGTCGGAGGGAGTTCGTTCTGTATTACTTTCCTCACCATATTATTTTATTCTATCTTATTAACCAATATTGTTTCGAGTACCTACTCTGAAAATACATCCCTGTTTAGTAATAGTAATTCTCGATCATGAATCCTGAGGACCTTGAAGAGGGAGAAATCCCATACTTTTATGAACGTTTTCAAGCAAATTCAAGTAACAATAGGCCTTCTTCATACATAAATTTTGAAGTTATTTACAATAATAGGTATGTTATTTACACTAATAGGTATGTACATAAATTCTGAAGTTATTTACAATATAGTTTATTATACTACTTTCTTCATTTTCTTGAATTTTTTCCTGTCCTCACTGGCACTCCGTTTTCTTGACTTCAAAAGTTTTTCTTCCTTTCGCAGTTTGTTAATGTTTTTCATTCGGATAAATGTTCGAGTGCGAACAAACCACGAAATCGTCAATCTCTGGGTTCCCAAGTTTCACGGCTTCAATCAGACGAGAAAATACTCCTGGTTCCTTACAAATAAAATTCCCGTGAAATCTTTGAAAGTCGACTTCCATTTCCTTTACGCACTTCATGAAGTCGTCCGTCGGCATCATTAAAGAGCCTCTCGATATCGTATGTAGCCAGTTGCTACTTGATGGTGATAAATTCCTGGTTTGATTTCCGAATGAATTGGCCTTTGATGGATTTTTTTTCTTCACCCTGTATGCTAGGTATCCCGCTATAATCTCCAATAACTCAGGGTTTTCGTCTATTTGTGATGATGGGGGTTTTCTTGTATTCGTATTTTCTAAATCATTTATATATCCTTCAATCATCGAAAATTCTTCATCTGTTACGTCTAGCCATTGCGAGTCACTGCAGTCTACATCATTTTCAATAGGTATTGTTTCAGATTCTGACGTATGAGACAACATTCCGGCACTTAGTGTTTCAATTTCTTTTTCAATTAAGCAGTTTCCACTATTGATCACTAAACCAGCTTTACTACTCATCAGCAACGACTTTATTCTGTAACCCACAACTGTGGGAAGAGGATGGTCATAAAACCTACCAAGACCGCGAATTTTTGAGAAATAACTCTCAAGAATGTCCTGGTTGCACCTCGAAGCCATAACGTAACTATAGCCTTCTTTTTGTAAATCTTTAAAAATACCACGAAGGCTATTAATAGACATCAGAAACCCTTTTTGGAAGGGAAGGAGTGCTTTCCTTTCTTTTTCTACGAATTTCATTGAAAGTACAGCCTGATAAAGCTTATCCAACGCAATATCTTGCTCTTCTAAACAATTTCCATATGCACTTTTCAGATTGATCCCTCCAAATACCGGAATACGGGAGTTTAACACGTCAAACCCGTTATTAACCATTATAACGAATTCCCCCACATGTTTCTTATTAGGGAAATTGTGTGTTATGGCTTTTCCCACAGTCGAGGAAAACAATTCTGCTGCCATTCGTACCTTTTGTCGCTCGGATCCAGCTACAAGAAGATGTTTTGTGGTGAATTTGTAGGCATACTGAAGATCTTTTCTCCCACTCTGCTGTAATTTTAGTAGATCGAAAAATGTATCCTTGGTTACATTTCCACTCTCCAATTTCAGCCCATCGTCCAAGAGGTGATTTCTCAAAAGTTTTAAAGCGTGAGGTGCATCACAAAAAAACCAAATTTTCCTTCCCTGACAAAATGGGTTTTCCAAAAATGGAGTTTCCCATGATATGCCCAAAGTATTGTACAATTTCATGTTAGAAGGGCCTATGTCACACACAACAGCTCTGATTTGTAAACCATTTTTTTCAACGATATCAATAGCTTCGAATAATAGTTCTTTGGTGAGAGGTTTATCAAAGTCGTAAAAAATTGGTTGCATCCACTTTCCAATTAAACTTCGAATAACAATTACTTGAACGTTTCTGTGAGGGCCTCTAATTACCTCTTGTTTCGGATCAAAACAAAGATCGCCACTCACTTTCATTTCGTCAAAGCTGATGACAACGACAACGTCTCTTTCAAAATTTGTAAAAACGTTAGCTTGTGCATTCAAAATCTTTAGACTTATGTCAATGAACCCAGGAATCACTGAAAATTGACGAATGCGTCGGTGGATGCACTAGGAAGGGGGTATTTAAGTACATCACGCACAAAACTAAAGGCTTTATAAGAAAGGCATCGTAACGTTACAGAACCCTAAGGGTGCGTTCAGAACGCGGAGGTAAGAGGCACGCTTGAGGGTCGACGTCGCTATCGATGGCTATCGCGGGAAAACAAGTACAAAGAAACGTATGGGGGCGTTCAGAGCAAGGTGGTCGCGGTAGCGCAAGGAGGGACGCTGGAGGGTCGATGCTTTTGGTTTTCAAAAAACTTTGATCGCGGGAGGTCGATGTCGCGATGTCATCGCTGCTCCCTGGACTCTGATTGGTTGTTTCAAGGCCGCACCTCCACTCTCTTATCCCAACCGCCACAGTTTTGTTTTATTTATTGAATATGAATATGAAAGTAAATTATGGAAGGTTTCCGTTGAATGAATTATTGTTTTTGAATATTTTATTTACTCGCGTTGCGTACAAAAGAAACAAAATTGTTACAAGAAAAAAGAAGAATTAAAATCTAAAATTTATATTTTTATTCAATACTTTAATATTTAATATTCAAAATTAAATATTAATAATATTCAAATATTCAAATTCGAAATCATTATGTAATGTAATATTAGTTTAGTATTCAATTAATTTGTGCTAAGTAAGATACTTCCTATTTATTTATTTTATTTTTTTTGGGAGAGAGAGTACTGGCTAAATGGCATGAATCAATGGCGGCCTATCCTTGTTCCGTTACCCTCTAGATTTCAATTTTGTCTAGGTAGATTATGTGACGATTCAAGTATCGAAATTTACCAGTATACATAAATATAATATTAGTCTGGTGTTTAATTAATTTGTGTTTGGTAAGATACTTCTTTTTATTAACTTATGACTTATTTTTATACGTATTTATATATATAGTAATTGTATCATATTTATTTTACCATGTACATATAGCGTTATCGAAATGTTGTTCATTAATTTAGAGTCCTCTACGTTTGATAAATGTTGTTTTATTTTATTTGCTATTGTTTTCATAAGGATTTATTTGTTCAGCAATGGATAAATGAAGTAAAACAAATTGTTCGTTACAAGCTTTAGAAAAGGTGCGTTCTGCATGAAAGATTTATTAACTCTGGATTACTGAAATAATCTGTAAGCAGTATTTTTGAATATGTAATTTATGCTACCAAGTTCCGTCTCTGTTTCAAAGTCTTCTTTGTTTGAATTTAATTTGTAAATAAGCTAGACACTTCCCGGCATCCTCTTCCGCTGTGGCATCAAATGGTGAAATTCACCGTATTTTGAGTGTATTCCGTTGTGGGGTGGTTCTGGAATCATCTGCTGTTTAAATTTCCGATAATAATCAATTTGACTGCCGTTCGATCGAGGATGAGGTTATTCCTCCCTCTATCCTGACCTCTTTGTTCTGAACGGACCAGCCAGGAGGGAGAATGACTTGTCATCCTCCCTCTGTCTCGACCCACCATCCTGCCTCCTAGCTTCCCTCTGCGTTCTGAACGCACCCTTAGCTATGTCATCTGAGGACCACTTTGGACACTTTTTCATGACCAAAGCGTTCTACTGACTGAGAAAATTTATCATCCATCACATACGAAAATGTCTGCATCTGCGAAACCTTATTTTCAAGCGCCATTATTTTTTCATCAAGTTCTTGAATTCTTTGCTTTAATTTAGTATTTTCACACTTGAGAAAAACAACTTCTGCTGGTAGGTCAGAATCCGCACACTTGCAAATTTCATCAGGTGTTTTCTGAAGTCTGAATAATTTGATTTTCAATTTGCGTATCCGTTTCGGAACTCAGAATACCCTGAATTTCCTTGCGAATAGATCGTTTTTCAGGTCGATTTTTGCGATCATCGTTAGATGTTGTCGAAATGGTTTTCGTCGCATGAGATTTAGGCAAATGCAGGTGTGGTAATGTGCCCGGTTGCAATTTCGGCGGAAGTCTTAACAATTCAGCTCTTAAATCACGCTCATAATCACTCTGATCAAAATGAATGCTACATACCCGAGCTTTGTCTACCGTAAAAGAGTCTGCACGCTTACATGCCACAATCCACTTCGATCTTGTCTCCTTATCCTTCGGAAACCGGTGAAAATGGTGTCCAGGATCTTTCGCGCCGTCTTTGTTCGTACAAGTCGCTATGGCACAGCAAACCATTTTTGAACACTTCACTCATTAACGAAATTACAAACGTGACTGAGGGTTCAAGGGCAATGCACATCAGGGCAAGTGTAGGGTTGCAGAGGGGACCAGTGATGTCGCGCCCCTTGGGTTTTCCCCATCCACCCAAAAATTGACAGGTACCGTGTAGTTAAATAACCGTGGTAGACACCTTCAGCAATGCTTTCTCAGTCATAACTCACAAACCCCATTTTTTGAGTTGTGCCTTTACTCTAGGACGGGTGCGATATGTCATGATAGGTTTGAGTTACCCAAACCGGAAAAAACCTGAAAATTAGGCTTTTTAAAACTTTCCGGTTAGAAATTCAGTAAAACTTCGAAATGGTACTCAAGCATGTTGAGCATGGGCTAGTCTTATAGGAAATTTTACGCAATCGTCGAAAATAGTTCAAGTAATTCACCTCCAGCAGTCCAATCCGGTCTTTAACCTGCGAATCCACCGAAACTTAAACCCGTCGATCACAAGAAGAGTGCGATTTTTGATAAAGTTAAAGTAGGCCGATTTGTAAGTGTTTTTCAGGTTAGGCGTACGTTCGATGGGTACCTCAGGTAAAAACACCTCGCCTTCGTCAAACTTGATTACACCTGTCACGTTCAGTCAAGCGGAAGCAACTTTCAGTGGTTTTGGAGACAGACGTTATTGGGATTACTAACCTGGCTTCGGCTTTCGACGAACAAGGCCGAACATTGCCGAAGGCCCCCCTTGTTGTTTTCCTGTTATCAAGGCCTCAGGTAGCCCGATAATGAGTGCGCTCAATTTGTCCCTAGCCCGATGTTTATCTATTATAGTTGCTATCTCTTCTCCCGATGGATAAGTTTTTGTTTCAAAAGGTTCCCAAAATTAAGTTCTATTAGCTTGACATGACGAGGGGTCCATGGATATCGTCGAGGGGGTGGTATTTTCTTCTTTGGAGGTGTGATAAAGGTAGTTGTAGGAAGCACTGGGAAAGAAGGAGCCGGGGAAGAAGAAGATGTGCTGTTAGACTCCGGTGGGTCATGAGTAGAGCTCGGAAAATATGCACTTTTTTCTCCCCAAAATATGATTTTACGATTGGCAAAATATGCACTCGTGCAAAAAAAAAAAAAAAAAATATGCGAAATAATATGCACTCACCAAAATACTATAATTTGTCGATCAAGTATCTCAATGATGACCTTGATTTGTCTAATGTAGGTGCAATAAGGATACAAAAGCAATAAAAACAAACATTTTCACTTTTTTACAAATAATTACTTTATTCAATAAAATCTAAATCATCAACAAAATTATTGTATTGAACTATCAACACTTTTTCCAAGTTTTCTACAGAAAAGCTGCTTCTTTTATCGCTTAACAACAATTTTAAAGTGGAGAAGGACCTCTCTACGTCACAGGAAACAATAGGTAAAAATTTAAATGAACAAAGTTCTGTAAGTGTATAATTTGTCAATAATGCACCGCCAGTAGGCTCTCCTTTAAACACACGAGTGAATTCTCCTACTGCTTGCCACCCTGGATTTCTGAGGACTGACAATAATTTCTCCCTGCAGGCCTTCCCGATTTCTCCTGTCCAGGTGCTTGACTTCTTCTCCAATTCTTGTATCAAATCTACGGCGGTGCAAAGGTCCATCCCCTGGGTCTCCAATTTTTTTATCACAGAAGGGATGGCCTGGAAGGGCGATACCCGACTCAGTCCCTTCGGGAGAAAGTCCGGTCGAGCTAATGGACAACTCGATCCCGCTACGCTATCAGCGATATGACAACTCAGTCCCGTTGAAACATGAATCGGGGCGCCCGTTCGGTCGCCTCCGTTTCAAACTCAACACTGAAAACGAGGTTAGTTTGACTGACATAATATAGTAATCACTAACATCGCAGGCTCATATTTTAAAAGTATTTCTAAACTCTTCGCTTTTTCAGGTTGCTACTCCAACCGCAAGAACTAGAAAAAAACAACGGTGGATATCCGATCTCATAGTACAGCACAGACAGAAGGCCATTACAACATACAACTTCATGAGAAGAGTATCTGCCAAATATCCAGCCTATCCGGACTAAAGAAAAACACCAAGTGACTTTTTACATTGTGATATTTATTTATGTGACCGAAAATACCGACAATCTTACTATAATGTAAGTATTTTTTATTTTTTAAATATAGACAATAATCACAGTTCCGGAAGCGTCTTGTGTCGGCGACTGAGTCGGGTATTGCCCCTTGTGTAGGGACCGACTTGGATTTTTTCTAGTGATGGCAACAACGTATCGATATTTTTGAAATATCGATATTTTGCTTTCGATATATCGCCATCGAAAAATCGTGCTACGATGTATCGGGAATATCGATATTTTTTAACCGATATATCGCCCTAGTAGATAATAACTGGTGAATGTCAGAAACTCGCGTTTTCGTGGGTTGTGTTGAGTTGGTAAACCTGATTCTTTTCTCCTTTCGTTTTCTATGTAGCTATGCTGTCAGCTGTGTTGTGTTTGTTGCTTTTCTCATAACTTAACCTCACATCTCTGCTCAGAGTACACTTCAGTCACTTGTGTTTGTCTAGTTCAGAAGTCTGTCGTCTGTTACGCTGTATTGCCCGATATCTTTGTCAAACTCTCTACCAAGTTGTTATTGTTTTTAATTGTTAATGTGATTTGTGAAACTTAACTATGACTCCTCCTAAAAGTGATGTGTGGCGGTACTTTACCAGAACATCTAATTTTTATGAAATAAATGTGTTATTGAATGAATTATGTTTGTTGTATGATCTTCCAATCATTTATTTAACCACCAGTTTCGACTTATATTTAGCAATATTTTAATATTGCTTATTTTTTTTGCAGTAGGCCTCTATATTTTTATTGTGTTGAAGTAGTAAATAATTAAATAAATCAACTCAAATAAAGTGTGTTTTCACGGTAAAGCTAATGGGAGGATCAATATATTATATGTTCTATGTTTTAAACCAAAGAAAACAATTTAAATTATTATTTACAAGAATAAATATGGTTCGATATTTTAATCCCGATATATCGGATATATCGATATTTTTGCTCCCGATATATCGGTGCCATCGATATTTCCCTTCCGATATATCGCAAACCCGATATATCGATTTTTGTAAAACTTTTGCCATCACTACATTTTTCACCTTTCACTAGCGGGACTGAGTTGGGATCAGGGACTGACCTGACCCTTTCTTAGCGAGACTGAGACGGGGAGGGTCTGGACTGAGTCGGGTATCGCCCGCCTGGAAATGGGCCTCTACAAAAGCCAGTTTTTGACTGACTATATTGCTATTCAACGTGTTCATCGTCTTTTTGATGGCTCTATTTGCAGATTCGTCAAATTCTGCCACAACCTGCAGGCACAAAAAAAACACCATTATTGTTTGAATATGGGTTTAGGAAATGTTAAGATCAATTCTCCATTAAATTCAAAGCAAGAGGAGCATATATACTTCTATAAAAGTATGTACTCGTAATTCCTTAAAATACACGGTACCTATCAATTTTGTAACTCTCCTCACCTTTTTTAATTTTTCGTGATTTTCGGCGTGGTACACACAAGCTTCACCCAAGTCCCCCATCTAGTAAGAATCGGTTCTGCGGAAGAGGGCAATCAGGATATGAATTTTTGAAAGCTCTAATTCTGCTTGGGGCCTTGACGAAGATTTTCTCTGCCGACGACACTAATGCATTGACTTCTGGTAGAAGGCTTCGTAGTTCCTCAGCTACACCATGCGCTGAGCAGGTGACGTGAAGCATTTTAGGGAAAAATATTTGGAGTTCCTGGGCCGCCTTAACCATGTACGAAGCTCCGTCCGTTACTAATGCCAAGACTCTTTCTCGACCAATACTTGTGGGATTTGATGGCCAAAGCACACCTGAAATAATAAAATTCAAAATATCCCATTGAGATTATGGCCCATCGTATACTGTTTGAGTGGTGGAAAACTGTAGGTACTGTGTACGTTGTGGCGATTGCACACCTGCTCACCATTTTTAAGATAATTAAGTAGGTACTGATTGACAGCATGAATTGGGAATTGATAACTTCGGAAAAATTTGTAGGTCTCATGCTGTCAATCAGTACCTACTTAATTATCTTAAAAATGGTGAGCAGGTGAGCAATCGCCACAACGTACACAGTACCTACAGTTTTCCACCACTCAAACAGTATACGATGGGCCATAATCTCAATGGGATATTTTGAATTTTATTATTTCAGGTGTGCTTTGGCCATCAAATCCCACAAGTATTGGTCGAGAAAGAGTCTTGGCATTAGTAACGGACGGAGCTTCGTACATGGTTAAGGCGGCCCAGGAACTCCAAATATTTTTCCCTAAAATGCTTCACGTCACCTACAAATTTTTCCGAAGTTATCAATTCCCAATAATCGAACACCAACACCACCAAGAATATGCAAACATACCTGAAAATAAATGGAATGCTCCTGAAGAAAAGGAAAGATGTTATCCTCCAAAAGAAATGGCGAATAAATCAATAAAATAAAAATCCGCTTCTAGAAAATAAATAAATCAAATTAAAAGAAAAGTTAATGGCCACCAGACCCAGGGGCTGGTGGAGGGGGCTGGCCACCCCTGGCGAGAGCCAAACGGGCCTGGCGGGCACGACGGCGGCGCTGCCGTCCAGCATAGAGGCGTCTGGAGATCGAGCGGCTCGTCCTCGACCCAAGCGCTCCCAGCGGCCTTCCTGCTAACTCTCTTATCTCGTTCTCGCGCTAAATGGGAGTGTGCCCTTGGAGGTTGAGTGTGAAGCTATGGTTGAGCATAAAATATTGCTGATGAGGGAAAATCAGGCATACTCGGGAAACTTAGCGAGTGGATTATCACTTTCCATGTTTTTTTTTTTGCTGAAACCATTGTAAACACTCCCGGATCATCACCTGGCTAGCTGTAGGTACTTTAGTGGGGGAAACGGCACTTGGCGTTCAAAAACCTTAATCTGCTGAACAATCCACTGCTCCAGGTTTGTTTTCGTTGATTTATCCCACTAAACTGTTGAATCATAAACCCATTCAACCCTAATTTGCAGCGTTTTCTCAACCGTGATGATGATAATAGGTAGGTAGGTACTTTATAATAATAATAGGTGCATGTTGAACTTCGGTGAGGGTCTCATCAATGGTTGGAGTAGGTAGTCCGTCCAGGTCAATACAAAAACCTTTTTCCTTCCTAAGTACCTACCTAAATAAATAGGTAATCGTTTTTACAAGACAAGCTTCATACTTCGGTAACCGAAGGCACTTGTAGAGAATTTTCCAAAAAAATGAAGCTATTGCAGTCGTCTAAAAAAATAATTTTTGAAAAAAAAAATGGAAATCCGTTTTAAGGTTGAGCTAAAATGATCATGAATTGCCCTATTCCGTAATATGGCTCAATTTCTATGTTGTCAAACAAGATTGACTTAGTTTCTTAAATATTCCATTTTCTTTCTTGTACGTAGCATTGTTCCGTGCAATAATACCTTTCGAAAGGTAAAGTCATATCTCCATTTCATAGGTATTTAGATTCAATCCTAGATTTTAACGTTCTTTTTGTTTATTTAAAATTGGGTTCGAAAATTGTTCTTACTAAACCCTTGGCTAGTTCATCTGCCAGCCAAATAGGTACAAAATAAATAGTCCAAAGTTGCATTTCAAAACTCTGAAAATGTATCCCTCAAAATGACAGCCCCTTGTGAACAAAATAAGCAGGCACAACCTTACAATAAAAAATAAGGAGTGGCAAGGGATGGTAGGATGAAAACGCAAGCTATAAGTATGATTTTTATTGGCAAAATATTTTGTTATAGGTAAGCTATTTTATTTTTCAGACTTTTTCGTTCACAGCCCATGTCTAAATGTCTTCAGTCTTGGACAGAAAAATAGAAACTGGAAAATACCAGGTGTAACTTTGACCCAAGTATAAGATCATGGAACAGACAGGAACTGTTTCTAGCTTAGACGTCGAATATCATTCTTTGAACAAATAACGAAGTTAACATACAGTTAGAAGTTAACATACTAGAAACGATCGAAAACAGCTAGAAAACTAGGAACAGCAATACGACAGCGCACAGAGAAATGACAACAAACCGGGTGGAAGTGGAGTGGAGGAAAAATTGAGAAAAGAAGAGATAAGAGAGTTAGCGGGAAGGCCGCTGGGAGCGCTTGGGTCGAGGACGAGCCGCTCGATCTCCAGACGCCTCTGTCCAGCATGAGCCCGCTGAAGGATCCGATCGGCACCTGCGATCTGAATGGCTGGGGCCTGGGAGACGAAGGTGTCTCAGGACCCGGAGCTGTCGACCGGGATCGCGGGGATCCCGCCTCCTCCCATAATAGGGATTAGGAACAACTAGAAGAAGGAAACGATGGGAGTAAGGGCGGTATTCATAGTCATTCCTCAAGGCGCGGATTTCCTCGACTCGAGTTGAGGTTTCCTCCAACTCATCTTTTCTCGAGGATTCCTCACCCTATTCATAGACGAACAGAACGCATTTGGAGGTCGACCTCAGCTCATCCTCAACTCGAGGAGACCTCGAGTTACCAAACGACGGTCGAGGAAGAATTGGCAGCCCTGTTCAGGTAACAGCTCAGTGAAGGTTTCAATAGAGAAGGTTCGGTTGTTTATTTCAGAATGGTTGGTGTTGTTTTTCGGCTTTGAATTTGGACCATCAGAGTTCCTGTTGTTCGCGTTCCTTCTTCAATAAAATAGTGTTTGCTACCTTTTAATTTTTGACCGACTTCATGCGCCGAAGGAAGGAGGTATACAGTTCGGTGTGTCATGGGACGACGATTTTTTATATTAGTTTCCGAAAGGAAAGAGAAAAGAAGAGAGCCGTTTTTAAGCGAAGCTGAATAAACTACGCTGAGGAAACTCATAATTGAAAATAAGGACATTGTGGAAAAAAAACAGATGCGGTCTCGTTTGTCGAAAAAAAAAGTGTTGGGAGAAAATCGCGAGTGATTTTAATTTCATTGGAAAGTACCAAACACAAAGTTGCGTATTATATGCAATAAGTATATTATACTAATATTGGTGCTCCTTTTCTTTGCGCTTGTTCGTTGTTTTGTAATTTACAAAGTACCAAAGCGCTTTTCACCTGAGTGAAACGGGCCATAGATTGAAAGCGCATCTAGACTGACCCGCAACACTTCCCGAGTCCCGCGGCCGCGTCATTCCGTTACAACAGAACTTCTCATCCTCATACCTCTCAAATCAGTAGAAAAACCAATTTCTACTTTTTCTCCTATGGGGTGACACAAATGAAGGCTTTAGAACTATAGGTATGAAACAAATTTCCATTAGTATTAATACCTACGTGCTTTCAACAAGGAAGGTACCTAAAAGGTAGGTACAGTACTATGAAGAGTTGAACATAGTCGATTACTTTTTTTTATTCGAAATTCCCACCCACCGTATTTTGAAAATTGTTGAGGATATGTTGTTCTAACATTCACCAGAGTTCGGAGCGATTTGAAGATGACGTTTTTTTGTAAAGTGCGAAAATGTTGTTTGTAGGACTTATGACTATAGAACCTCGGCTTCGAAACAGTTGGCTCGGCAACTTCTAAAATCGATTACTTCTTTTAATTCAAAATTCCCCCACCATATTTTAGTATATTGTTGAGGACATGTTGCTCGATCATTCACCAGAGTTTGGAGTTATTTGAAGATGACCATTTTTTGTAAAGTGCGAAAATGTTCGACATTTCTACTGAAATCAGCTATCATCAAATATCGGGCGGTCATGACCTTTCTTCCACTGAACCGGAATCGACCAAATTTCAGTATATTGTCGACTAGTTATGTAAGAAACATATGCCAGAATTTGGTGCAAGTAACTCAGTCGTAAGTACCCAGCCCTAGATGATGAAGAGAGATTCTGTTCTCTCCTGTTCACAGAAATACTCTCGGGCAGGAAGAAAATCGGGAGTAGCACGTTTATCACGATCTCTTGTGTGAAACGAAATTTTTTCCGAACTGTTCGATCATCCAATACCTACCTATACAAATAAGAACATACCAAAATTACTGACATTCACCGTGTTTATCATTATTATCATAACTTTTGAGTACCTACCTCTAAAGGGTTTTCTTGATCCCGCAAGTAACATTTCGGCCTTCGCTGATCTCGCGAAAATTCCTACAAATACTCATCAAATTCCTCCAATCTTTCAATATCATCGAAATCCATGTTTTCGGACGAAATAACCGAAGAATAGATCCGTAGAATATTTTATAACGACAACGCTCGTGATAACAGGTAGGTAGATATCATCAAAATCTTTCCTCAAGGTACCTTTTCACCTACCTTGGGCTGAGGAAGCTCGAAGCCCCTTTCTCGACTCGAAATATCTCGATTCGGCCTTCAAATTTCTCGACTCCACCTCCGAAGTCGTCTATGAATACCGCCTATGGAGGACGCCTTGAAATGTGGCGACTATGAATAGCTTGAGGAGCCGTCGGGCCTCCTTAAGGCTTCCTAGAGACCTTCCTCGACTTGGAGGATGAGTCTGGCCTTGACTTTGGCTTAAGGCTTAACTATGAATAGCTCGAGGAGGAAAGGACTCCTCAAAGCGTACTTTGGAGGAGTCCTCCAACTCGAGTCATGACTATGAATACCGCCCTAAGAAGACAGGGAAAACCAATGAGACACGGAATAAAGAAAAAGGAAGAAAAAACAGTGGAGAAACTTATGACAGGGTTCACGGCGGGGGACACGAACTGGTCCAGATGGGAACAGCTCACCCGCTGGAAGAGGACTCCGAACGACTGCATGAAGCAAAGAAGGCACCACAAAGCAGAATCTCACGAAGAAAAGAAGAAAATGATGATTTAGGATGAGCACAAAATGGGAAACAGAGAACCGAAAACCCAACGTGCCGTTGCAACAACAACATACCGTAGCCAGTGGTCCTAGCGAAATCTTCCGACCAAACGGACATCAGATCAGCTAGATCTACCAACAGTGACATAATAATCAATAAAAGACAAAATATCGGATAAGAGGACTAAAAATGGCACAAAGGCGTAGCAAACTAACCGGATTCTAATTCCAGTGTGGTAGCACCTTGTTCCAGCAATGGGGAAGCCTCCGGGGTGGGTTTTGGAGAACCTACAGGAGCGGAAATGCACGCAGACATAAGTTAAGAGATTGACAAATGAACAAGTACAATTAAAAAAAGAAAAAAAAGAGCAACGGTACCTGTCACCGGGGATGAGGACGACATACCTCCGAAGGAGACGGGCGAGCTGGGAAAGGGGGTACGATCTCCAGAAGCTGTTTGCAAAAAAGACGCGTTAACACGGGAAAAAGACTAATAAAAAGGAAATAAGAAAGAAACAAAACCATAAAATATTACGCACACATGTTGCTGAAAAAACGTCAAGGGATGAATAAAAAAGTCGGCCGCGCGCAACGAATACTGATAAAAGATTAGGAACTATCTAACAAACCATGTAAAATTAACTAGAAGGTCGAAACAGTCGCCACCTGTGGAGAGGCACGAGAACCCCTATTGCGGGGGAGAGAGAGATGCGGAGGCGCTCTAGCGGCGGACCGGCGAACGGACAATAATACACGAGAGTCTCGCTAGGGGGCAGTGCAGGAGGAAGACAAAAGGACTCTACTGAGTGTCCCACATGACGGAAATTTACTCGGTCATTCAGATTTGACAGAACCATTCAAGCATAACATGGATATATAATACTGACTGGCCTTAAGGCCAATCATCCCGGGAATAGTTCCAGAAACAGCCACCACGTTGCGCTTCAAAATGAACTCAAACGTAGTTCTCATTTTTCTCCTCGCCTGTTCATCCAATTTTTAATCTGAAAGTTTTATTGCACTCAGCCATGGAAGAATATTAGGAAGAATCACTCCATAGAGGAATCTGTGACGCTTACTGCGGTGGCGCCACCTCTGGAAGCGTAAATTAACTATCAGCTTAGGTGGCCGTTCGCAAGAGTGTGTGAATTGGGAGAGAGAGTAGAACGCAAACGCGAAAGTGACCAAAAGATGCCATTCTTTTTCGTCAGTTTCGTTCATTTTTGTTAATATCTTTATCTAGTTCCTATTTTCTACGTAATAATGTAGTAAACTTTCAAGTCACGTCCATCAGGCGTTTTCACCCAGGTGCCATAAGGTGAGAATTGCTAAGTGCATCGTAAAATCAATATTGAATATGAGCATAAATTTGTCATTGTGCTCAATGGAACAGGAAAAGAAGTTTGTGTATTTAGATATTAAATGTAGAATATTTTGGGCCTTTCGAATTATGAACAATGCTGTGGCCGATCCAAACTGTGAAAGAAGCTGTTAAAACTATTATTATTTGCCACATTGTTTTTGCTCTGTGTTCATACCTCCCCCCTTCTTCCGATTTTGTAATTAATAGTAACGAACAATAATTTTAGCTTCTTAGTAAATATGATGTGATTGTTTGGTTCAAGTTTCGTAGGTACCTACCTTTTTTTTTCATTAAAAAACCGACATTTTCAACAAAGTAGGTGACTACCTGTAGTCAGAAATAGTTCCAGTTTGGTACCTTGCATTTCCCAACGAGCGAATTTAAAAAAAAAGCTTAACTATATTTTGGCTAATTAGAGTAATACTATGTTTTTTGTAAGAAACGAATATAAATTTATCTACTCGTACATCAAGATTATTGAGAATTCGACGTGATATAACTGTTGGTGTAACTCTTTTTTCTTGAACATCATTGTTGTTAGGCCTTTCATCACGGAAGTGAGGATGTCCGCGCGAGCTAAAGCGTTGAAGCTTTGTCTATTAGGGCAGTGTGGAAATGCCGGGTCATGGGTTCAAATCCAAGCCCTTCTAGAAATTTTGGAAGTTCGAGCCGTTGTCCGCATTTATTTAATTTTCGGTCATGAGGGCGTCTACAACTCTATCTATCGGCGTCCTCTACTACTAGCTGAGAACTTCTATTACGCTTCGCCAGATCGCACCAGTAGAGGGGGATTCTTTCAGGCACACTTTTTAACCTTGAGTGACACTTCCTAATACTTCTTCCATGACTCAGCACACACATGTGAATGGCGCTCAACCCTTAACTTTTGTTAATTTCTTTAAATTGTACATTTTTTGAAATTTTATAATTTTGAAATATTTATTTTGGGCTTTTAGGATAATTTTTTCGAAAAAGTGGGATAATAGCGCACAACGGCAATTAAGTGAGAGTCTATAAAAATTGCAATTTTGAAGATAGTGTGTGTAGCGCGATCGTAAAGCGTCGAGGCGGCGAAAGCTAGGACTTCAAAAAAATCGAAGGCGGGCGAGGAATACGAGGGCTTTCAGAGACCCAAACACGGAAGAGTTCGGGGTCAGAAGTTAATCCGGTGCGTTGACAACAACATGGGGTGGTCGGGCGGGTGGTACTTGGAAGAATCACCAGTCTCGAAATGTTTCTTGATGAATTGCCTTTTTTTCATAATCTACTTTTTTCGCTCAAGGCATCTCTGAATAACCCAGTGATAGTTCTTACAGTTGATAGTGCTATTTTTGACTACTTTCTTTCCTGTAATTTATTATGTTTTCTTGTATTAGCTATAAGCGTCGAAGTTTATGATCCATAATAATGGGAAATGCATCTAGACCTCTTCAATCAAATCAAAAGAATTTTCAACTACATTTTTTTTCGTGATGATACAAGTGTTAATTTGGAAAAGTGAGCTCATAGAGCTCAATCGAAGTATTTTAAAAAATCTACAGAATTTTATGATTTGAAAATCGGGATTGCAGCGTCGGTGTTCTATTTTCTCTTTCTAGAATTCTCTCTATCTTTTAGAAAATTCTTTACACTTTTTACAGTTTCGAGCAAGAAAGTAAATTTTATTTTAATTCGCAACAGGTCAAAAACACAACACAACCAAACACAAAACACAAACATTTCGTTGTCGTAACAAATTCAAATAACAATCGTCTGCCAAGTGGGTGTGGCGCATAGCTTTCTCGTATGCTTCCCGATTGTATTGATCCGATGATAATAATTTATGTAGCTTATCTCAAAACATCAATCTCTAAGTACATTGAACTACCCTAATATGGGACCGTCTACACGTCGAACCGCACATTCTCCGAAGATTTCACCGAATTCGAGGAAAAACCGTCTGCCTAGTGGGTGTGGCACATGGGGCTTCCTCGTATCCATTACAACCTAATCCGCATAATCCCTGAAAATTTCATCGAAATCCGATGGCAAATGTGGAAGTTATGGCTGTTACAATGAAATCACGTTTGCGCTTGCGCAGCGTCTATTATCAATCCGGGGGTGATGATTTTCATTGGGGGCCATATACACGCTAACTCACAAAACCCCCGAAAATTTCATCGAAATCGAATGAGAAATGTAGACGTTATGGCTGTTACAAGGATGGTAGCGCATCCGCAGAGGGTACTCACTATCAATTTGGGTGCCAAGATTTTCAAAGGGGGTCATCTACACGTCAATCTGAACAATACCTGAGAAATTCATCAAATTCGGGTGAGTCAAGGAAATTCACGTTTGCGCATGCGCAGTGGCTATCATTAGTCCAGGAGAGATGGTTTTCATAGAGAACCGTCTCCACGCCAACCCGCACAATCTCTGAAAATTTCATCGAAATCGGATAATAATTTCGTATAGTTTTGCCCGTTACAAGGATTTCATGAAAGACACACAGGTACGAAACTAAAATAAATTGTTTAGGAAGGTCTAAAACGTAGGTAAAAAGTAAAAACAAAGCTTCCGCTACCTTGGTAGACTCGCAAGAAAAATGAAATGAAAACGCGATTCCGCGACACCACTGACCACCCAACTTTGCAGAGGTTATTTGGTTCACACGTTTTCTAAACATTGGGATCCAAGAAAACCACGCGCATGCGAGTATAGAGTACGTACAAACGCTAAGTAGTGCTGGATTACCTTGAGTTTGTACGTGTTGTTTTCATGATTTTTCAAGAATGATGTGAGTTTAGGTGTTGCCTACCCTGTGATTTTCATCAAGTTCGAATCATTAGTAACCACTGTCGTTCGCAAACAAATTCATGTAACAAATTATTAGCAAATTGCCCCCAAATTGATTGCACCTTATGTGCATGCTAACGTAAATTCCTTGCCGTAGGAACCCATAACTTCCACAGATATCTTAGGATTCCGTAGGATAAGTAGGGATGGGTGTAGGTTGGACCGTGGAAGTTCCGCTATAAATTTCTTCTCCGTCAAAATAATCACATAAATCCAGCATTCAAATCTCGGCTACATCTAAACAAAAGTTTCTTACTACCTAGCCATACATGAAATGAATACGAAGAAGCTATGTACCACTTCCACTTGGCAAACATTAAATGTTCCAAATTTTGGAAACACGCCGATTAGATTGTAAAAAGCGTGATCTTCCGTGGCCTATTCACAAACTACCAGCTAAATTTGAGTAAAATCGTGCAAATAGTAGACAGCGCACCCGTTCCTACCTAGATGGAATTCAAAGAAGATTGTCTCGAGGCTTTAGGTACCTACCTAAAGGAAGTATCTTACTTACCTAACATCAATCTCCAATCAAAATATGTTCTTTTTTTTTTGGTAATATAAATAATTTTCATTATTCTCGTAGTTTATTTTATTATTTCTATTATTATTTATTATTATTATTTTAAAAATATTTTCATTATTATTATCTCAATTTTATTTATTCTCGTAGTTTTGCAAGTAGGAAGGTAACAAGTACGCAGATAAATAGTTATAACATGAAAAGGTAGGTAGGCTTCTGATTACCGTCTGACGAACTGCCATACCTACACCGAAGTTATTCAGGAAGTTCCAAAATTCAATCAATGTGAGAGGAAATTCAGAGTGAAGAAACGAGCAGACTTGAAGTCACAAAATCGTAATCAGAAAGAACTAACAAGAATCGGGGTCCGTGTTGTGAGGGTTGCGGAGGGGAAGGTGACAACAAGTCCAGAGTCCAGAGGCGTGTAAGGGGGCTCAGCTGCTAATCACCTCCCCCTTCTTAGAAATTCCTTTGTTCTTCGCCGTCGACGCTTTACGACCAATATATTCAATAAATTTCAAATAAAAAAATATTTTCGTACTCAGGTGAGTTAGAGGTTTGGCGCTATAACCGCAGATTTTGAAAAATGTGAAATTATTTTCAAAATTTGAACTTTAAAATTCTGAATAAAATTGAAATTACAATTTTATTTTGAAAATTTTAGCAGAGCGCCATTTGGAAACTAATAATGAGTACATTCCCGTTTTCAAAATGAAAATCGCTTGAACTGGTGGAGAGATAAACTAGAACTACGATTGCCCCTTTTTCTACAATCTCCGGTGCTGCCATCTGGTGAAAAAAAATCTTATTAAAATCGGGGATGATTGGCCTTAACCCCTAAGGTTTCACAAAGGAGTTATAAATTATTCGATTGTGAAATCCAAATTATTTTGAACAGATTGAAATATAGGAAAGAATCAATCTCTGCCAATTTAGAGAGAACATCATAAAAAAAACTGACTACTATAAATTTATTCTGGAAATTACAATCACTAAAAAGGGGAAATTAATACCAAAGAGGCTATACTGAAGTTCTATTCAATTTTTTTTTTTTTTTTTTAATTTTTTTTTTATTTTATAAACTCCCCTCAAAGACAAAATGTCTTTTTTGACGGAGGGGGCACGCCATAAATGAAAAATAAATAAATAAATCAAATATAATGGGGAGGACGCCCAGGACTCACCCGACGCCGGCCCTAGGGATGAGGGAAGATGAGGAAGGTGGGGGTGGGAGAGATGGATGAAGGGAAGTGCCTCTGTAAAACGACCACCAGTTCAAATACGAGCCGAGCAGGACACGGGTGGTGATACCACGGAGTACGCCTACTGAGATGCCCAACTCGCGCAACTCAGTGGCACTTTTCCCGCACCACACCCCGCGCCATGGCAAGGTTGCAGCCATCACCCTGATGTTGTTGGGTGCCACTCCTTTTAGCTCCGACACCGCTTGCCGTAAATCATCTCTGTCATACTTTCTTACCAGAAGTCTCTGTCTTACTTTCTTGCATACCAGAAGTTCCTGCTTCCTGTTTACTGCTGAGATTATAGCTGAACCTCCAGTCCAGATTCCTGTTCTGTTTCACTGAGTTAATAGCTGAAGTTCCAGTCCAGACTATTCTTCGAAGTTCCTGCTGAAATCCCCACAGAAGGGTGAATCAAGATTTCTACCAGAAGTTCCTGCTTCGTTAATTTTTTCTGAGTCATAGTTGAAGCTCCAGTCCAGATCACTTCAAGAAGGTCCTTCTAACATCTCTACTCAAAGGTGGAATTCAAAGTCCTATCAGAAGTTCCTGCTTCCCACTGGGTTCACAGCTGAAGTTCCAGTCCAGATTACTACAAGAAGTTCCAGCCAACATCTTCCCTGAAGTTCCTGTCAGATGCCGATATAACCTTCCAAGAAGCTAGGATAATTAAATGATAGGGTCTGATTTGTTAGAATAAGTTTCTTCCTATCAAGGTACCTTGTTAAGTTAGAAAAAAAAATGAAATAAAAAAAAAAAAATAATAAAGAAAACCAACAGGAAAGAGAAAGTGCCATTTCCAGGAAAAGGATTTAGTGGCTGGTTGTATGGGGAGGTTTGGAGACCAGTAGTAGTCTGCGTTCTCTCTTTCCTGGCTGGGAAGTATTTCGGTTTTTTTTTCCATAACTCTTAAAAAACCGTCACAACGTAGAGGTATTTCCTTGAGTAAAAATATGTAGGTACCCAACCTTAGACGGGGACGAAAAAATGTTGAGTAGATACCTAATTACTGAAAATATAATATTAATAGGTATACTCAGGTACTCACCCAAAGCATCATTGACAGCCCTTGCAATCGAATCGTGTCTCACATACTGCAACTCTTGGCACGAGATTAGATGGCCTTTTCCAGGACCGTTTTCCGTCATTTTACCAACAAGAACTTTGACCATGTAACGACCACAGGCGTCAGTGGTTTCATCCACCGAAACCCAGACATGTGATTCGCCGATATCACTTCTAATTTTCTCAATCGTCTACAAAATAGAAATACAGCTTATACAATTTGCAACAAAAATCTGAGAAGAAATCCTCATACTATCAACTCCTCTTTCAACTCAATGTGAATATCATTTCTGAAATGAAAACTACTGACCTTGTCATACGTTGAAGAAACGTAAGTTTTCCTCATTGCAGATGAAGAAAGGATTTCCTTTCCAGTATATTTCGCGAGGAAGTTTCGGATATGCACATTATCCAACTTGTGGAGCGGTATGTTAGCCTTCAAAATGACATCACTAAGGTCTTCATTAAACTGCTTCTTTGGATCAGCCGCAGATCCTGCCTTGGCAAAACCAGAGACGAAAGACTGAAACTTCCTGCCTGTTCGAACAGCACCTACTTTTTCAATGTGCTTGGCGGTTTTTTTATGTTGCTGGAATAGAAATTTCCTTTCTGAACTGACCTGGAAAAGAAACGACAGAAGAAAGTCATTTTCATTTCTAAGTTTTAAAATAAACTAGGTAACAGAAAAATGGAAGAGGGATGGTTTTTGATAAAAGTGAAAAATATTCACACCACCACAATTACATTTTAGATTTCTTTAAGAAGCGAAAGGCTGGCGGAATTTGTATAGAAATCTGATAAAAATGGTTCACTTACGGTTTTGTTGCACAGTTGGCAGAAGATGACAGTGCCCTATCCACATTTTAAGAAAACTTGCATTGGGCATGACGAAAATGAAACGGAGTTAGTAAAGACGTTGTTTAGCGAATGAGGTATGCGAGGGGTATGAATCATAGGCACATGTGCAGGCAGTATTTATACCATTAGAAGATAGCAAGGGTTATTGAAAAATAAGTGAAAGGCCTGACCTACTTGGCTTAAGCCGAGAGTAACCAGGTAGTAATGTACCCATAAGCGGATTAACCATCTCCGTCACTTCGTAAGTAGTGAGCAATGGCCTCACGTACCTACCAAACATTAAGTTCAGGTCATCAGCCTTGAACAAATCTATTTCGGGAGTTTTTTCTAAGCTCGTTTCTTGAAAATATACGAAGAAAATGTTAAATATGCGAAACATGCAGCAACATGCCAAATATGAGAAAATATGCACCAGCAACCAAAATATGCAAAAATATGACATTTCAATTTCAATTTAGAAGGCACTAATGCATTCAAAAAACTTCAAAACGTCTAAATACGAGGTTTTACATTCGAAAACCGTAATATGATAATTCCAGGCTCTAGTCATGAGTGTACTGATCAATTACGTCGTGGACTGTTGTTTGGCCCACCCCATTAAGCCCGGCTTTCCTACATGCATCTCGCCGCTGCGGCTGCGGCTCGCGTTCAGCCGCATTGACTCCTTCAATGTATTTCATATGTGGCCTCTTTCCTACATGCGGCTGAGCCGCTGCGTCTGCGGCTGGACTGCTCAAGGGACCAGTGCCTAGCTGCGGCCGGGATATGCAAACCCGCATCGTACGTCTCCCTCTCTTCAAAAATGGGTATCACGGGGTCACAGAGTAATGGAGACAAGTTAACAGAGAAGAAAGCCAACGTTAAAATGGTGTGCAAGCATTTTTGAGGCTGCCTCAGTTGCGCCATCTACTTTCAGCTAGGAATGAGGAACTACTACGGAAGTGGCGGGGGGGAGGGAGTATGCCTGTTGACCCCTGCCGGTTCAAAATGAAACGGGCGGAGGAGAAAGTGCGAGGTTCCCCTTTCCGCGTTGTCACTGTTGATCCCGGCGGCCTGTTCATTTGTATGTTTCACCGTTGATCCCGGTTTCAGAACATGACTGATCAGATTGGACTAGATTGGCAGGTTGTTATCGCGCTTGTTCCTCAGTATTGTCGAAAGATGGATTGCGTGAAGGTCGCAGGTGGTTCCAAGCGCGGCGGTGACGTAGTTTTTCGCGAGGGACACAAATTTGTAAAACAGAAGGCTTTAGCTGAGGGAGAGAGATGGGTATGCGAGAAAAAAAATACGTCCCGATGTAAGGCCTACTTTAAGACTGACCAGGGTGGGCGAGTGACGACCATACCCACCCTAGAATCGAAGAAGCTCCGTCCTCAAGTTGAAACTGACTGAACATTAACTGTGTGTTTTGTTTTTTTGGTTTTGTTTGTTCGTTGATTTTTTGTTTTTATTTTTATATTTTTGACATAATGACGGCAGACCACACAAAGTCTGTGAAAGTCTTAACTAATTCTTTTAGTCTTTTAACGGTTTTTAACGCTGGGGGTCAACCGTGATTAGGGGATCAATCGTGACATCCCACTATTGAATCCGATCGGGGATCAAACGTCTTTTTTTTCATCAACCGGGGGTCAACCGGAAGACCTCCGGGGGGGATAGGCCACACTCTTCATACAGCTTCTTTTTTTATCCTTTCCAATGACCAGAAATTGATAACTTTTCGTTCCATCATCATTTAGATTTGCAAAAATTACTAGGAAATACTATTCGAGGCGATGGATATTTCCCAAGTTGCCCTTGGAATTGTTGTTGTCCCTATCGCGAGTTGTTCAAATGTTGAATCGACAACTGCCACCCATAGAAACGTTTGAAACCCAGTGTATTATTGAAAATCGCTCGATTTTTTCGTACATATCGCGAATATAACTAAATGTTATCAAATTAATTACTTGGATGCGGCCGGTTACGCACCAAGGAGAAAAATATGTGATAAACAAGGTGACTTGTTGTGATGAGGTTGGGAACAAACAATCGAGAATCGGTCGTGAACGCGATCTGCCTCTTTCCGCTATAACTACGTCCTGGAGCTCCACCAATCAGAACGCTTCTCGGGCTCCCACATTCAGCTTTCAGCCCAGTGCACGGGGTATCTTCGGGGTATATACTCAGTTTTAGCCAATGGGAAGACGTATTGATAATAGTATCCAATTGTTATCACGGGTAGAAGATCACTGCAGTTTGCAAAATGTCGGATTCATATTTTTTTTCCGTGATGAATATACAAAGGAATGACGCATAAAAAGGGAGTTTTTCTCGTGATTCGTGCTTTTGTATCATGGAATAATGATAAATGGAAAGAATTACTTTTCATAAATCGGATTCATCAGTCACATTGGTATGAATTTCGTCCGTCCACGATGCTTCGAATAATCAACTGCCTGTCCATCTTACTACAAGGTAAGAATCGTCTTGTTATTTATCGTTTATTCATACTCACACATTCATACTTATTGGTACCTTCAACTACTTTGAGTGAGAAGTCCATAGCTAACTGCCTAATTGTGTGCGGTATACATTATTGTTACAGATTCCGGGAAACAAGTACCTAACCCTACTCACGAAAATTTCGGAGTTCTCGACGTCTTTTCAGAACAAAATAGATGTATTTCACTCTCAAGGGTAAAAAAACCTAATATCACTTCAAAATTTATGAATTGCTGTTTTACTCATGTAAAGTTTCATGTATGTTATAAGACTGAATGAACATATTATTGTATTCAATAAAACGTAAGATTCATGACGTAATTTATTTATCTACCTTCACATTCATATTTCTTTGATTCAATTTTATGTTACAATTTTCATCTACCACGTCATATTCTCTCCTACCGTCGACGTCGATTACGGATATAACCAATCGTAAATTCGTGGTAAATATTTTCTCAGGTAATAGCAGGTAAGTTGGTATAAAAAAGAGCATTATCATCACAATTATTTTAGCAAAAAATTATCAATTTTAGGGGTTTTCTTCATTTTAGGAAGTTTTTATGCAGGCACACATTTAATAAAATAGTTAAAAATTCAAATAGAATCTACCTATTTTATAAGCTAACTATTTTAATTTTATGTACTTACCTACCAATTTCCGAAAATGACAGTATAATTATTTTTATCATCATTCAATGTTTATAATATCAACATTTATATTATAAAAAATGCTGTTGATAGTTTGTCAAAAACTTCAAAAACTCAATTCCATTGAAAATACTCCCTTTACTATGATCAATAGAGAGCATGAATTTCTATACGAATTAACAGCTTGAAATAATATAAATACTACGATTTTTGTTTAATACAATTGTAGAAAAAAATCAAGTACTTAAGACACAAATTAAAACGGCGAATAAACTGCTCATTATGAGGGTCGGATATTATTTTTTAAATATTCACCAGAAATTATGTACGAATGTATAAATTTTATTCTCAAAATGATTTGATTAACAAAACTAATAACCCACAATACGGAAATGAACAGAGCAACTCGGAAACTGAAATATGACTTCGAATAGGTTAGGAATTAAAGAGCGTTTTAAGCTACTTTTTCATAAAGACGGTTGTCGTAATCCATACCGGGGGGTTTCAAGCCGTCGAGATGGTAACGACACTTTTCGGCCGAAATAGCGACGACTGAGCGACAGTTGTCGCTATTTCGCGTCTGCAGAATCGCGATCATCGCTATTAATCGTTATTGTTATCATAACGACACTTCGTTGTCGCTATTATCCCATAGCGAGTTAGAGAATCGACCTACTGGTGGCGGTGTCATCGCTCTGCTGGGAAGAAATGGCGACGAAGTATACTGGGTAGCTCTCAGCAACATGCCAAGATACATCGATTGTTCCATTCTCGACCTTGTAGTCAATAATGCCAAAGCTTGTCTCATCATTGGAGAAAAGGGATACATGGCCGCCTTGAACTCAGTTGCTGGTAAGTAACAGAGTAATGTGATTTATTTCATCCATAAAATGAAATTGTTTGGGGTAATGGATCTTTTAAAAATTCAAGATCAAAAACTTTGGACAAATTATGCATTTTCCTAGCGAAAAGGTAAGTTGGTTTGTCCGGTGATTTTGCCTCAAAGTTACGTTGAAGTCGGAATAAAGTTCACAAAGAAATTGGGGGTGTCAATTAAAATTGGGAGTTTAAAAAGCAGTGATGGGACCATGAGGTAGCCAGCCACACCTGTGATGAACTCAGATGTTGAACATTTGTCTCTCGTTTACAGTTTCTACTTAATGTTACACTAAAATTGCTAATTGGTTCTTCAATGGTAATTAATACGAGTTTGAGTTCAAAAATTCTAAATTATACCCACTAAAATCCCCTTCCCCCTCTCCCTTGACATCTGATTGGTTAATGACCTAGGGGAGCTATGTAACTGGACTTTATATGCTACCAACCACACAATGTTATAAATTATTCACAAATCATGATGTTACATTAAAAACAGGTGTACATGAAAAATGATTAGCTATCTGAAAATATTGAGTAATTATTTTGCATTAACATTTTTTTGTTTATAGGTAATATAAACAAAGTTCTCATATTATGTGAACTTCATGAAGGTAACTTGCACCAGTGATGTCATCCCCACAGACATCTTATTCTACACCACACATTAGAGAATAACAGCTGTTATAATTTTCTGATGGATATCATGACAAGGTGGAATACGTTGAGGGGGCACCAACTCCCACTAGGGGCTCTGGTGGTGAAAGTAGTTTCTCGTATGTCCAATAGAGGGCTCTGATGAATGACTTACCATATCAAGTAATATTACAGTGTGATTTTTTTGACATGTTTTATTGCACCATGCACAAGCACGACATGTTTTATTGCACCAAGTACAACTTATAAGCAACATTTTTCTGATAAGTGTATGTTTAGAAAACTAGATACTTCACTTAGTTATTATTTTCCTGCACTTCATGATTGTCACACTAAGTACAGTGTGATTGATAACTTTCAATATTTAATATGTTGTTGTGTCCGAATGATATGTCTCCTGTCTGATATGAGATAATGCTGAAAAGACCCCTTTTTTATTACAAAAAGGACCCATAAACCCAGAGTTGTTTCACCCACCAACAGAAGAAAATTTAAAATGTTGGCACTTGTAAAAAGTTGATGCTATCTCTCTATGGTAATTTTAAACAGAGCACTCTATTGGAAGTACGAGAAACTACTTTTACCACCAGTGCCCCTAGTGGGAGTTGGCGCCTCCTTGACGGATACTGCCTTGTGAAATCATATGGTGGTTCCCCCAGTACTTACTAAACGATAATGATAACACCTATTGTCCATGTTCACGATAGAGGATACAGACAACTCTCAGATTCCAACGTTAATGTGTCATGGTGAGCATCAATTAGCCCTTCTGATTAAGTACTGGAAGTCACTTGGCTCTGATAGTGAGATCCTTCTTCCTTGGCAAAGCTGACATCAACTAAACCTCCAAATTTAATTTAAAATTAACTATGCATCTCAACCACCAACATTCATTTTAAATAAATTAATATGTAACACAACTATTCTAATGTTTAGGTCTCATTATATGGAAGATCCATGTAACTGCCAAGGATTTGCCTCCACCAGAGGACGTAGACATGCCCATCTCTATCCCTGATGTGGATGGAGATGGTCACCTGGAGCTTGTGGCACTATCAAGATACGGAAAAGGGAAGCATCGCGTGGCCATAATATCTGGCAGAACAGGAGAAGTGATCAAACAACCTCTATTGGATCCAGATTGTGACAATGTATTCAATCTCACCTACGATTATAACACAGCCACAGTCTTTTATGATTGCTCTCCGGCATACCCATGTAAGACCTTCTTCTTGGTACTTATCGCTGATTCGTGTCCAATGCATAACTACTCAAAACAAAAATGACTTGATCCATAATTTGATATTTTAGTTCCAGCACCGACGATGAAGGAACTCAAATTAAAAGACTATCTCAAAATTAAAGAACCAACTGCTAACGAAATGAGCCGTGTGATGATCCCCGATGACGAGAAGATGCGATTCTTGGAGGTGAACAACTCTGCAGGGGAGCACAAAGTTATGTACAGCAACAAGGGGCGGTGCCCAGACGATTGTTTTGTATCGATAAACGTCACTGATTGCCAGAACAAGACAACATGGTCGTACCATATGGACAAAACTTATGTCATGAACCCCATTCCTCTCCATTTCAAGCATTCAATCACTGGGTTCCTTCTGAAGCTTTGGCAATGGCATACACCGCCTGAGGTAAGTCAATAATTTATTGTTATCCATGCAGTAAATACATATTTTTAGATGTGTGGCTGTTATACATCTGGAATTTGTGCATACCTACCTATTAAATAAAAATATGTTTTAGAAGAACTAAAAGTGTGTTTTGGCTCAGCAATTTTGTGTTTTCTTTTTCATAGGGCAAGAAAATAGGAAGTGTCAGATTGGAGCTCATAAAGGAGAGGATCGTGTTGATAACATTCAACAAATCAGAAAGCATGCACGTTGTTAACGCTAGTCTTGTTGATATTGTTCAGCTGTGCGATGAAAATGAGTGCCAGCCTCATTTATCCTTCCAAACCCAATCAGGTACGTATTTAAAATAAGCACGTTTTCTACTACGAATGCTGAGAAATTTGTTGAGGGGGCTGTGTCTCCTGGTTCACGCTTCTAGGGTTGGAGCAGTGTTGATTTCACCCTCATTTGAAAAGGAATTCGATCCCAATCTAATTAGATTGTCCAGTCAGATTGTAGAGCAGCCTCCTTCCCAGGTCTAACCGGATATTCAAACCAGCCTAATTTAGATACTCGTACCTAGTCGCTTGAAATTTAAAACTTACAATCATCTCCAGCTTCCCCAATCTACAATTCTGTATGTTTAATTGTAACCACAATTTTTTTCCGTTTTAGCATTGATTGCAGACTTGAATGGTGATGGTACTCAGGACCTCATATCCTACTCTGTTACCTACAAAACCAACAATGAGGGCCCGCTCCGTGTCAGCAATGAAGCTTCTATTAGGAACTGGGTTCTGGAAAGCAAAGTACGTGTGATTCAGTTGGAAGCTGAACTTCATAAACTATATGAAGCCGTTTCAAAGAATTAATGAGGTATGGTTCAGGTCTCAGATTAGTGTGCCACCTGTGTTTTCCACCGTTTGAATGTTCCCTTTCTTCCATTTCACTCTATGATCGAAGTTCTAGTGAACGAAAAAAAGGTGGCCACTGGTAATCTGAAGCACTGTTACGTATAGAGCATATTTTTAAAGAAAATGTATTTAGACGTTGGTTGGATCAATCTATTCTGTCACCACCTGACTCCTCAGTTGACAAGATTTCATGTTGGTGCTCATTGATCAGAGTCCGGAAGTAATTTATTTACTTCAGTACTTATATTTTCAAAATGAAAAGTTCAACTTAGAACTTTATACAAGGCAGTACCATCGAGGAGGCACCAACAGCCACTAGGGGCGCTGGTGGTGAAAGTAGTTTCTCATACATCCAATAGAGTCGAATAGATGAATGGCTTACCATAGCAAGTAATATTACAGCGAGATTGATAACTTTCAACATTTAATATTATGTTGTTGAGTCGGAATGATATGTCTTCTGTCTGATATAAGCGAATGTCGAAAAGACCCCTTTTTTATTACAAAGGACTCAAAAAGCCCAGAATCGTTTAGCCCGGCAACAGAAGAAAATTTAAAATGTTGGCACTCGTAAAAAGCTGATGCAATCTCTCCAGGTCTCAGAGCACTCTATTGGACATATATGAAAAATCTACTTTTACCACTAGCACCCCTAGCAGGAGTTGGTGCCTCCTCGATGGATACCGTCTTGTAGTTACCTATTGCCGTGGGAAATGATTTAAATTGAATTGAAATTCCAGGGTTGGACTAAGGGTGGGTGGGTGGCACATTAGACCCCCCCCCCCCCCGCCAATAACTCTGAAAAAATCCTCGTTTTTCCGCGTTCAAACAAGAATTTCTCCCCTTAATTAGATAAAAAAAATTGTTTTAATAGATCGTTGGAAAGCTGAGCTTTTGGCCATTCCTTTAAGGTCTCATTGAAAAAAAATCAAGTATGGGTTACTGGTGCTTTCACACGATTGAAAATACGTCAAATTTCCAAGATTGACAAATTTTACTTTTCCGGCTGTTTTTTCCTCCTCAAAATGTGCTTAAAAATTGTTGGTTTTGTAGCAGGAAGATTGAAATTTTAATGCTCTTTCCAACGGCTTAATCAATTTTAATGTTTCTTTCAATCCAAAGGAAGTTACGTTTTACTGACAAGGTCAAAAACACAAGAAAATCTTGAACCACCTAACGGTTCTTTCAATCCTCTGAGGAACACCCTTAAAGCTAATCCTTTGAAAAATTGACCTTGTTGGTCAACGTTAGGAACTGCGTTGTTCTTTAAGTACATAATGGATAAATTGAGAAATTTCCTAACCTTTTCTAAAAATACGAACGGGGTTTCTCCTCCCTGTTTTAACTCGGACATTTCTATCGTTAAAGTGTATAGATCTCGTTTGTCGGAGTATCCGGATGTCAATGCATCTCTTACACTCTCCCAATTTGAGCAGTTCGCACTGATGATTAACTCAGCCGCTCTACCTTTAATTTTCGCTAAGATGGACCTCATCAGATATTTGTTTTGAAAATTTGTAGGGGCTGCCCTATCATAAAATTGGAGCACTAGCTCCTCGCATACTTCTAAAAAGTTAGTAAGAAGTTCCGGTTCTCCATGAAACTCCAGAATCATATCCAGGTAAGCTTTTTTTAACTCCGGTACTACCATTATTGCTCCTGTTTCCGTTACAACAATATTAGGAAATTCAATATTATTGTTAAATATTAAAGGCGGACTCACAAAGCTGTGAAGATCGTCAGCATCGAGGGGTTTTCGGGTAGGTTATCCCGAAACGCCGGTAGCTCGGATGCGTACTTCTGGTGAGCTTGGTCAACCTCTTCTTCCTGGTCCGTGGTGGAGAAGGATCCTCTTCGATTTGGTGGCTATCGCAGCTGCGATCGCGGTGTCCAAAAGGGAGGGTTTTTTTTTTTTTTTTTTTTTTTATAGAGGAGGAAACCGTTTATTGGTTGACAGCGGGAGAGGGATGTTTGTCTCACCGCCCTTTATGTGGGGGTCCGGCCGCTATAAGCAACTGGTTACCCACTAAAACCTCCTCTGTTCGTCTGGACTGCCCCAGACGAACAGAGGAGGGTAGAGAGTGCCGAGGTGGTTCTATTGAGAACGGTGTCCTCTTTGGTCTCGAAGTGTCACTTGTTCGAAGTAGGTGGATCTCGCCAAATTTCTCGGCCGAGTTCGGTCTCCTTCTTCGAATAGTCCGAAATGATATCGGTGGTCTGCGATAGACGGTGTCCGAATATCAGATTGGGTTTTCAGTCTTGAAGATCTCCTGCGATTTTGTAGGTTTCCGCGGCGAAGAGTTGAAACTCACAGCTGAGATTTATAATTTCTTAAATTCAGCCTCCTGCGGTCCTACCGACTGCGCCAGTTAAATAACTGCTTTACGGGAATGAGTTTTTAAAAAAGAACTTTATTTTCCACAACAGTTAAATTATAAGTCACAGGAATCTTTAAGACAAACAACTACACTTCATGAAGGGCGACTCAAGACTGCCCGTACAATCTCTTCCCTCCGCGGGGCTCGCAGAGCCCTAAGCGGGGTTTTTCCTAGGATCTGCAATAATACGGAGCACTCAGCACAAATTACATATTTAACTTCTTTTCTTGTTCCATTGAGCATAACGACAAATTTATGTCCTCATTCAATATTGATGCACTTAGCATTTCACCTGAGTGAAAACGCCTGATGTGACTTGAAAGTTTACTACATTATTATGTAGAAAAGAGAAATTAGATCAAGATAGGTATTAACGAAGCTGACTGAATATACTGATTGGAAATTTTACTTCTTTTCATTATGAACTGATTGTTATTTCGATTACATAAGAACCCAAACTATATTCTGATTTGAAAACTTGGCAAATGGTACCTATTTTGTTTTCATATTTCAAATTTAATTTTTTTCGGAGAATTTGCTCACAATTACAGTTTGTCTTTTTACAGACATTCCTCGGCAAAACTCTGAACAGGATCCTCCAACTGAACATGTCTTCAAATGCCAAGCAAATTGTCTCCATTTGAAGAGAATTTATTCCAGGTGGAGGAAGAAAAACATAAATTGGTCGGTAAGTCAGCAAGGAAAGAAGACGAGGACACACGTTTTTGTGATTCCTTGCTCCCGTATTTTTAAAAGCTGGGTGACGTTGAGAAATTAAGGGTTCGAAACGAATTTCAGAGTATTCTGATAAGGGAACTTTATCGAAAAGAGAGCTCCGACAATTATGTTGAAGATTGAATTGTAAATCAATAATGAAAAGTGTTTATTATTACTAAACTAATGATAAAAGGTTTTATAATTTATTACTTTCGTACTTACGGCTAAAGGGGACAGCCCTCTAGTTTGATTCTGTTGGAGTTGTATGTCTGTCATGTAGTCAGTATGGTTCGTAGTAACACGTAACGTGCTCCGGGTTAACAAGATCTCTTCTACCCAGTTTCATTATTAATTTCACTGGATCCGGGACGAAATGCCATCGATCACCAACGTAGGTACAACAAAAATTTCGAACAGAAGTATATATGTCTGTAGTTGAGGTCTTTGGATTCAAAATTGTAATTTTTTGCCAGAAATGCTGACCTGGCTTGTCTCAACGAGTACGGGCCTATCACATAGAAATCGTCACCGGAAAACAGAACCATGACTGCTCTAGTTAAGTCGTACGTCGAACACAAAACCAACAGCAGAACCATTGAGTTGCCGAGAAAAGCAGAAGCATCACCGGATTTACGCTGCCAACGCACCCTAAACATGATGTAAAGACTCTTGTCGACAAGCAGCGTGTCCCTGTGAATGTTGAACCACAATTCACACAATTCCTCCGGCAGACCCAACAGCAACAGCATTTTCTTCTCCGCAGTCAGCATCTTCTCGAGCTGCGACTTATCAAATTTCCTCATGTCTGACTCTTTTGTAGTCCCCACGTATCGATCCGAGAACAATTCCGAAGAAAATGTTCGCGTTATCTTATCTGCGAAATCGTCAGGAGACATGTCCGTGAAAAGCAAGAAACTCACGTCGAGTACCGAAAGGAATCTACTCTTCAACTCCTTCATGAGTGGACAAAACACAGCGTTAATAAACTTCTCGTGATACGCTATAGTCTGCAACGCCGTACTCATCCATCGCCCTTCGGTCAGCGGCGGCTTCGGTCGGTTCTTTATCATGTATGAGTATTGGTCGAGGACCCACTCATGTAGATGTCCCGGTTGTCCACTTTTGTTGGGAGGAAGAAAGAAGACAAGGAATTTCGTCAGAGGGAGGAGAATTATCAAGACACACATAAGAAAAACTTTGACAGACGTCACCGTGTAAATAGTCTCAGTGACCTCAAGGAGGGTGATATAGTCTGGATTACCGATCTGCGTCGCCATGGTCGAGTTATCAAGAAACTCGATGAGCCTCGTTCTTACCTGATAGAGACTGACAAAAGAACCATCCGACGTACCAGGATACACCTAGTTCCGGCACCTTACATGAATGGACTCCTTGATTCAGATCAGCAGGTTAAGGTGCCCGTCCACTAGGTCGACAGCGCGGCGCGGGGCGACGCCAAAAAAAAATTCTAGAAATATAATGGGAAATGAATGGCAGCCCGTCCACTGGGTCGACAGCGCGGCGCGGGTCGAAAATTTTTCGCAATCTGCCGCTCTCCAGACTATATCTCTCAAGACTTCGCGCCGCGCTGTCGACCTAGTGGACGGAGGGCGACGCGAAAAATTGTCGACCTCGGTCATTTTCGTCAGTGTTCTGCTTATCTATACGAGGCTTAATCAATGTGTGAAGCTCGAAAAACTTCCCCCTCGACATTCTAAAATACTTTATAAACTTTTGCTCGTCTCTTAGCAAATCTTGGAACAGGTGATTGTGCTCCCCAAGGTCCATCCTCTTTATTGGATGGACCCAAAATCTTCTCTTTTTCCCACCGATTTGGTCCTCTTCTTCTGCTTCCATAACTGCAACTAAAATGAACATTTCTTCGTCGTCCGATGAAAACAATACCTATGCCCGACATTTTCCTGAGAAAGCACCTTCACTCGACGTGGCGAAACGGCGGGTCCAAAAATGTTATCCGCTCCAGTGGACGGAGCTCAAGAATTTCGCGTCGCGCCGCGCTGTCGACCTAGTGGACGGCCAGCTTTATACGCAGCTTTCCTGCTGCACAGGTGGATGATAGTCAAGGAATGGATGAAGGTGATCTTCCACACACTTCAAGTGGGAATAATCCCTCCGGCACACCAGCGACTAAGGACCTTGGTGCGCCTCCACCTCAGCTACCTAGCAGGTCAGGAACAGCAGCTTCATCTTCAGGAAGAGTTGCTGTTCAGAAGCCAGGGAATGACCATGGACCATCTTCCACGCCTACAGTGACTCGTCCAGGGAGAGTAATTAAAAAACCTGAACGCTACAAGGACTAAGGGCCGTTTTCACCAACAATCCATTAACTCAGTCATCAACCCAAATTAGTGTTAACTATTGTGCAATTGTTGGTGCAACCGCTCCTCAGTTTTTTTTGGTTGCAGGCGACCAAGCATTTCCGCTCCTTCCTCAACTAATGCGGCCGTTCCCCTCATCGAATCACCAAACGCCTATGCAGCGAATTTTTAACTACCGCCACTGCAGGGCTAGACGGGTTGTAGAAAACGCCTTCGGTGTACTGTCGAGCAGGTTTCGAATATTCAGAAAGCCAATCATTGCCTCGGAAGAAACGGTGGATGCAGTCGTCCAGGCCGCTGTAGTCCTCCATGACTGGCTTCGCAATGACGATCTCCGAGCAGGTTCCAACAGGTAACAGTTACTATCTGATTTTGAGAATTGTAAGTCGCGAGAGGTAGATCAATAAGTTCTAACACAGTACGGGGTTTTGTGCAGGTATACCTCGAACGTGATGTTCAACACAGAATTTCAAGACGGAACTATGCGAGAAGGAATTTGGCGCAACGATTGTAGCGTGAATTTTTTTGTTCCCGCTTCAAATCGTATTAGCGCGGTTTCAGTGGCGAGGTTACCGTCGTTGACGCCAGGTACCGCTCAACCCATTAATCCGAACGTACCTAATTGGTTACTGAGGTTGCAGCTTTAAAGAAAACAAAATATATAAACAAATAATCCTAAAATTATTCCTGAATTTTCGACGAATATTGGATTTAATAAATCCAGAAGTGAATGGGATGAAATAAAATTAATTTCGGATGGTGATGGCTTCGACATGGCGAAAGGCTCTCTCGTCCATTTTTTCTCTCATGACTTCGACGACGAATGCTGCTGGTCGCTTCTTTTTGTTCTCTCGAGAAAAATACCTTTTTATACCGTCTTAATTCAAGATATCTACTCAATTTCGTGCCGCGGATTCCCGTCAAAAGTTCGCTTTTCCCCTTTGAAACGAGAGAATCTGGATTGGATCAGCACAGGATTTTCGAGGCGAATGTTCTACGTCTACGGCGCTCTTCCTTTGTTCTCGTTAACTTCGAAGTCGTCTTTGAAAAATCGTCGTGGATTACCGTCGCTGAATATCGTCCGTCTTCGCTGCTACGTTTCACATTTCAACAAGATTCCACGTTTCGTCGGAGAAAATTTTACTCCTCCACAAATATCGTACCGTTCCAGTTGGGAGGCTGGAAATCTACAAGTTTCTCGTCGGTTCAGCATTCCTGATTGCTGTCCAGAAGTAGTCCTCGTCTCCTCTCCTACCCTCTTCTACCTACATCGAGCAATTTTCAATTTGGCTAAGTACTTAGTTCGTAATACTTTACCTATCCACGGCCGTAGGATCAGAGAAGTAGGGAGTAGTCGATTTTGGCTACATATTGAATTGATAAGTACCGCCTTTTCGGATATACCTGTGACAATCCCTGAGATTTTTGTAACGTAAAATTTTAAGAATTTTAATAATTCTTTTTGCCTATAATTTCTTGGTGAAGAAGTGAATATCACCATCAGAAATATTGATTTTATTACATGGATTTTCGAAATCGAACTTAAGTTTTCAAATTTTATATTTCCTCTGGGTTCATCCCCACTCTAGTTTCTATATTTATCTTTCCTTGTCACAGATATAATCAATGGCGCCCAACGTAATTAACTATATGATTATGCTAATTAAAATTCGAAAATTTTAATTAGAAAAATATCAAATTTATTTTGTTCCGAAATTTTCATTATATACCTATATTTGACTCGAATTGAAGTATAGGTTGATACATACAATCTTATTTGCAATCAATTTAATTGATTGTTCACCAATTTGAAATTTTACATATTTATTGTCGTAAATCTTAAGTTGAGATCATGCCTGATCCTCCTGGCGCTTGTAGTGACGAGTCATGGAAGGATGAACAAGCTATGTTACTTAATGAACGCGAAGTTCTATTTGCTTCTTTACAACTAATTTACGACAAATCGTTAACTCTTACGTCTAAGAAAAATGTTTTCGCTTTTTCCGCTTCATATGATCGAACTAGTGTCATAGAGACTAAGTTAGACGATCTCGTAACTAAAATCAGATCTTTCAACATTAAGCTATCTGATGATCCTCAGAAATTGAAATTAGACATATCTAAGTTTTATTGTCGTGCTCTTGAGATGATAGATATCGTACGTTCAAATTATGTTAGTGCTAAGAAAGTCCTTGTTGAAGACCCTCCTGTACCTTCGCAACCCGCAGGTATACCTACCTCTCCTAGTTCCCAACTTCCTCGTATCTCACTACCTACCTTCTCAGGCAAAATCGAGGAATGGATGGAGTACCATTCTCTTTTCCTTTCTCTGGTACACGAAGAACCTTCACTTGCGGGAAATGATGTCAAAAAGTTCCAATATTTACGTTCCAGTTTGAAAGGTGATGCATACTCCGTCATAGCTAGCTTCCCTTTGAATGCGGAAAGCTATCCATTGGCTTTTGCAGCTTTAGTCGCTCGCTACCAGAATAGACGCCGTCTAGCAACTCACTTCATGAATAGGGTGCTAGAATTCAAGCCTCTTCTCAACCCAACTCATGCAGATTATCAACGATTTTTAAACGTTCATGAAAATAATTGGATTTCTCTTACAAAACTCGAAAATTTCGATCTTCTCGATTTCGTTAAATTGCATATGGCTCTCAGCCACTTGGATCCAGTAACAAGGAGGGCTTTTGAAGAAAAATACACTTCAAATTCCATCCCCACTCACCAGAATTTGATCGATTTTATCGTTGAACTTAGTCGCCGAGAGGAACTGTTGAAACCAGTCACCGTTAGCTCAACCCGTTCCAAGGAACAACCACCGAGGAATAGTTCATCTCCTAAGTCGGTAAATTCTAAGTCTTCTGGTCAAGTGTGTGTGTATCAAGTCTCTCATAAATATTCTCCCGGTAAGACTGATGAGGTCAACCAGAAAACAACGAAAATAGTTACCCAAAATTCACGTCCCGTTAGTCACAGTTCACCTAGAGATTCGGTTACTCATGATGAACCAACTGCTCCCGTTCATTCAGTAACTAGGGGTTCCAAGACTGTTTGTTGGAATTGTGACAGTACCGCTCATTTTTACGTTTCTTGCCCAGAACCTAGAAGAAGGTTTTGTTATCGATGTGGACATGCAGGGGTGACAATTAATTCTTGTCCAACTTGTCGTCCGGAAAACACCATCGGGACACGCTCCTAAGGGTCAGTGCGTCTCCCATTCAACTCGTCGACCCTACTTCAACTACCGAATTATCGTCTATCGTGGATTCTCGTCCAACTTTACCGTTTTCTACCGTTCCGTCTCGTCATTTACCGCTACAGTCAGGTGTTGTATCTACCGACAGGATTAGACCTTCGTCCCAGACTGCGACTCCTGTATCGTCTAATTTCTCTCGTGAACAACTGAGTTACCAGTCATTATGTTTACCGTCGTATTCAACGAATTTGAATACAAATTCTTCGAGTTCAGACTTATGGGTACTTCCAGTAATTTTCCATTTGGCAGATGCAAATGGAACTTCATCAGATTCGAAGGCAAATTGTGTACCTGCTCTCTATGATACCGGCTCTTCCTTATCGTTTATAGGAGATCAAGGTTTGAAATTGTTGGGTCTTTTTCCAATTAATTCTGAACAAGATTGTGCTATGAATAATACTTCTAAAATAAAACCAATCGTAGCTCAGATGGCAAATGGATCTCAGTCAAAAATTTTCAAATCCTATCCTTTGATATTTTACCTTGGTCCAAGGATGATCAAATTTGATTTTTATTATTTGGATACCTTGTCTTTCCCTTTGGTCTTGGGATTGGATTTTATTAGAAAATATGGAATTGTGACTGATGCTTATCATAATTCATGGTATTTCTCCGAGTTTCCGCATCAGAAATTTCAATTCGCATCTTCCTGCGTCTACCGTTCAAATAATAATCCACTTTCCACCCTGAATTGTTGTGGTATTAAAGAACTTACCGATCCTCAACGTGATACCTTAGCTGAACTAGTTTCGCAAGGATTATCTGATTTAGAGAATTCTCCTGGAATAACTACAAGAATTTCTCATAAGATTGATGTTGGCTCAGCTGAACCAATAAAACAAAGAGCTTACAACTATTCCCCTAAAGTCTTGGAAGTTATGCATAAGGAATTAGATAGTATGCTGGAGTCTGGAATAGTTGAACCGAGTCATGCACCTTGGTGTTCTCCTGTAGTCATGGTACGTAAGGACAATGCTAAACCAAGATTTTGCATTGATTTTCGCCAAATCAATTCCATAACTAAAAAAGATTCGTACCCTATGCCAAATCTCAATACCTTGCTCGACAGTCTTAGACAAGCAGCATATCTATCCAAACTGGACCTCAAGCAAGCTTTCCTTCAAGTACCTCTCGCTGATGAAACCAGTCGTGACATCACTTCATTTGTGGTGCCAGGCCGAGGATTATTTCGTTTTCGTACCATGCCGTTCGGATTGTGTAATTCTCCGAGTACCTTTCAACGGCTAGCAGACTCTATATTTTTGGATCTATATCCCCAAGTCGTTGTATTTTTGGATGACATTCTTGTATGTACTTCCGACTTTTCTGAGCACTGCACTCTTCTGAAGGAAGTATTTCGTCGCCTCAAAGAATCAGGACTACGACTTAATCCTGAAAAATGCGAGTTCGGCGGTAACGAAGTCCGTTATCTGGGTTACAGGGTAAATATTGAGGGGATCAGTGTCGACCCAGAGAAGATTGAAGCTGTTACCTCATATCCAACACCAACCAACGTTACTGAGCTCCGCAGGTTTCTTGGTATGTCGGGATGGTATCGTCGGTTCATACCGGATTTTTCTTCAATTGTAGCCCCGCTGACTTCTTTATTGAGCAAACGCAAAAGTTGGTCTTGGTCGAAAGAACAAGCCACTGCATTCGATTCTCTCAAGACTGCGCTCACTTCCGCCCCTATTTTGGCCAGGCCAAATTTCGAGTTACCCTTCATATTGCAGACAGATGCGAGCAACTATGGAATAGGCGCTGCTCTCGTGCAACTTCATGATGGTAATGAGCGTGTAATCAGTTATAGTTCTCGGACATTGTCATCTGCTGAACGTAATTATAGCGTAACAGAGAAAGAATGCCTAGCTGTGATCTACGGGATTGAGAAGAATCGTCAATATATTGAAGGAAGCGAATTTACCGTTATTACCGACCATTCTTGTCTCAAATGGCTGCTAGAGTTGAAAAATCCAACTGGTCGTTTAGCAAGATGGACGTTACGTCTACAACCTTATCATTATAAAGTTGTGTATCGGAAAGGGAAGTTGAATTCCGTCGCAGACGCTCTCTCTCGGATTCCATCGCCCATTAATGTTGCTGCCGTTTTACCTACCGCATCTCTCGGTGATTCTTCCACTTCTCATTCGGATGCCAGGTCAATAAATGATGATTGGTACAATCAGAAAATGTACAGAGTTCGACATAACCCGGATAATCATCCTGAATGGAAGATAGAAAATAATCAGCTTTTTTATTACCGTAAGTCATTCCTTAAAGGAGAACTTGAAGACCCTAGTGAGGATTGGAAATTAGTCATCCCACGAAATCTAAGCTCTCAAATTCTTGCAGAATGTCATGATGTTCCTCAATCCGGACATTTGGGTGTTGCAAAAACACATTGGCGGGTAGGAAGATTATACTATTGGCCAGGAATGTATCGAGACATCATGCGCTACGTGAGAAATTGTGACGTCTGTCAACGTGTTAAGCCATCGAACACTACTCCTAGAGGTCTGATGTTTCCTCGTTATCTCACCACTCCTTGGAATACCGTATCAGCTGATATTATGGGGCCGTTTCCCCGTAGTTCGTCCGGTAATAAGTACTTACTTGTTTTCGAAGACCTTTTTACTAAATGGGTCGAACTTGTGCCCATACGAGTCACTACGTCTTCTGTAATACTCGCCAAGTTCAAATCAACTATTTTGAACCGCTTCGGAACTCCTTCAGTACTAATTACGGACAACGCGTCAAATTTCGTCAGCTCTTCTGTACGTTCCCTTGCTCAAGCATGTAAAATTCAGCATCGTACCACTCCGCTGTATCACTGCCAGGCAAACCCAACGGAACGTGCAAACCGAAATATTCGTCAACTTATACGTTCATACGTTGACCAGTCTCGTCATACCCAATGGGATTTATACATTGGAGAGTTTCAATTTGCGTTGAATAGTGCTGTGCACGGCTCTACAAAATATTCACCGGCTTTTCTCAATTTTGGCCGTGAGTTGAAACCTTATGAATTTTCTCGTTCTAGCCATTCTGAGGGGATTTCGCAACCTGTTGACTTCAACCCAGACGAATGGGCTACTCGCATGAAGAAGCTGGAAGAAATTCATCATCTTGTGGAGACACACCTTCTCAAGGCCAGCACAGATCAAGGTCGTCGCTACAACCTGCGCCGAAGACCAGAGAAGTTCAGAATAGGCGATCAAGTTCTAAGACTCTCGTATAATCTCTCTTCTGCTGAAGATCGTTCTGCTGCCAAACTCTGCCACAAATATGAAGGTCCTTACACCGTTCTTTCTGTCAGCCCTGCTGGTACCTGCAAGCTTCAGGACTCCCATGGCAAAGATGCTGGGCTCTGGCATCCGTCCAAGCTCAAACCATACTACACCTCAACCGCTGGAGGGGGATGTGTAGCGTGAATTTTTTTGTTCCCGCTTCAAATCGTATTAGCGCGGTTTCAGTGGCGAGGTTACCGTCGTTGACGCCAGGTACCGCTCAACCCATTAATCCGAACGTACCTAATTGGTTACTGAGGTTGCAGCTTTAAAGAAAACAAAATATATAAACAAATAATCCTAAAATTATTCCTGAATTTTCGACGAATATTGGATTTAATAAATCCAGAAGTGAATGGGATGAAATAAAATTAATTTCGGATGGTGATGGCTTCGACATGGCGAAAGGCTCTCTCGTCCATTTTTTCTCTCATGACTTCGACGACGAATGCTGCTGGTCGCTTCTTTTTGTTCTCTCGAGAAAAATACCTTTTTATACCGTCTTAATTCAAGATATCTACTCAATTTCGTGCCGCGGATTCCCGTCAAAAGTTCGCTTTTCCCCTTTGAAACGAGAGAATCTGGATTGGATCAGCACAGGATTTTCGAGGCGAATGTTCTACGTCTACGGCGCTCTTCCTTTGTTCTCGTTAACTTCGAAGTCGTCTTTGAAAAATCGTCGTGGATTACCGTCGCTGAATATCGTCCGTCTTCGCTGCTACGTTTCACATTTCAACAAGATTCCACGTTTCGTCGGAGAAAATTTTACTCCTCCACAAATATCGTACCGTTCCAGTTGGGAGGCTGGAAATCTACAAGTTTCTCGTCGGTTCAGCATTCCTGATTGCTGTCCAGAAGTAGTCCTCGTCTCCTCTCCTACCCTCTTCTACCTACATCGAGCAATTTTCAATTTGGCTAAGTACTTAGTTCGTAATACTTTACCTATCCACGGCCGTAGGATCAGAGAAGTAGGGAGTAGTCGATTTTGGCTACATATTGAATTGATAAGTACCGCCTTTTCGGATATACCTGTGACAATCCCTGAGATTTTTGTAACGTAAAATTTTAAGAATTTTAATAATTCTTTTTGCCTATAATTTCTTGGTGAAGAAGTGAATATCACCATCAGAAATATTGATTTTATTACATGGATTTTCGAAATCGAACTTAAGTTTTCAAATTTTATATTTCCTCTGGGTTCATCCCCACTCTAGTTTCTATATTTATCTTTCCTTGTCACACGATCCAGCTCCCACTGGTATGATGACCAACCTAAATTTGGACTAGCTATATCAAATATCAATAAACACATTTAATTTTTCTCGACGACTCCTCTCTTTCAGGTCTAATCCCTGCGACCCGCACGACGTTGAGAAATTCGTCTCAAAGAGCAAAAGGGATCAGAGACATGCTAGCAACTTATTTTACAACAGTTGGGCAAGTGCCATGGCAGTGGCAGCATCTTCCAGATTTCCAGCGACCGAGGGGCGTTCCTTCTGCTTAATTTTTGTTTGCTTCTTAAATATTTCATTGGAGATAGTAAATCTATTTTTTGTTTGAAGTTAATGGCACGATCTTTTCTATCTTACCTAAAATTCTAACGTTAGAGATTGTCACGACAGCAAAAAGAGCGTTGGTATAACTTTGTATTGAAGTAAGGGCCCGTTTATCAATTGGAAAGGTATACTCTAGGTAAGCCTCAGATAGTTACCTCGACTTTACCTATGCCAAGCGGTCAACTTTGTGGGGTCGTTTATCAATCAACATTTATCCCTCAGGTAGCTCTTCCTCGGGTAGGTATTCCCCAGATAACTTGGTCTGAGGGAAAAAGTGGTACCATCACAACAACGCTGATTCCCCCACATTTCAGCATTTCAACACTGGTTTTTTCATCCTTTTTGTAGGTTTTTCAGTAAAATAGTAGAGGTTAGACAACCCCTGCGAAGTCTATTTTGTTTAAAATCCGAGTTTTCCCATTTTTGTTCGCGGAAAACGTCTGAAACTTCTGATGGTAAGTACCTTCTATTTTTGAAATACTATTTTTCTACTGATTTTATCATTTTTTAATAATAAATGTATGATAGCTACAGGTATGATTCAGGTGTTAAATGAAGCTGATTACAATCTATTCACATTTCTCTCTTTACTTCTATCTAAAATCAGTAGTTTTGCGAATGACAGGCTCAATACACTGCCTTTAAACAAAAATTTCACTGTTTGGATAAAATTACCCATTTTTAAATTGCTGAATCTCCGTTATAATCCAACCTATGGAGCTCAGGTTGATCTTAACTGTCACCAATGGGCACTAATGGGTTAATGTACTTTGGAAAGTTACTGCACATAAATGATTAATATTATCATAGATTAGAAGTTGAAGTTAAAAAACTGAAGAAAAAATTTCACAGTTTTTAGTGCATTATGGGGTCCTAACAACATACAGAAAAATCGTAGATACCCCCCGATGTTTGGCATTTTTGGTATAAATGTCTAAACTTGAAATCAATTTTCTCGTAATTTATTTTTGGGACATAGCACCTTCTTTCACTTGTATTTATTTATTAATAAATGATTTATTTGATAATAGAACAATACGAGTTATTTGTATCAATATATTTCAGATACGTGTTAACTAACATGATGTTCTTTTTCTGTGCAGGTGAGGGAGACTGAAGAATGAAAAATAAGTAAAAAAGAATGAATTTATTACTTTTTTCTTGTAATTACTGAAAGTATTATAAAACATATCAATTAAAATTATTGTTATTACATGCCATGAATATTGTAATAAACTTGAAATATATGCTCAGCATATTTTTATATTTCTACCCGTCAAACCTCTCAGTACATTTTCCTAAATTCTCTCACACCATTGTTGCAAAATACTCATGAACGAGACGATCCCTAGCTGCACTGGTGTAGTCTTCAAGGTGTTCATCAGGTATGAAAACATCAGTAGTTAGTATTTTCTTCGAAAAGTATGCTTATTTCTGGATCCGTATGAAGTAGGTTGTCCCTGTGCAAAGCGGAGTACTGCTGTCACCAAAATAAACATGGTCGTCGTCGAAAGTTTCAGTCGTATTCCAATAATAATTCCGATTAACTATGGGATCCTTCTGTTCCACACTCCGTATTGTCGTTCCATTGGTATTATTGGAATCTACTCACCAAGGCCATAGAATTTGAGTATGAAGAGAAGTATCGATATGGAGTGATTTCTGTAATTGTGAATTTCAATTTTCTCATCTATCGACTACAACACTATAGAAGACGGTTTCCTAGGGGAGTCGGTATGAAATTTGAAAATTTCATGCAAATGGGTATGAAATTTGACATCCAGCATGTTGAAATAGTCAGGACGAGGTCGAAACGTATTAATATGACCATACTCGAGAAATAAAACTATTTCCTCATCTGAAAAATCCGAAACTATCAATAATCTAAGTATGTTGTGGAACATTATGAAGTGCGAAAGAATCACAAATAATTATGACTACGAATCAATGCCAATATGGATTCCAAATCACGACAAAATGGAAGTTACCCAAGGAATAATGCCTTTACCGGAACCTCGGATCTCCAGGCAAAGTTATCCAGCAGAAAGAGCTACCTGGGGGTTGAATGTGCGTTGATAAACGACCTGTTTGGTTTGCCCGAGAGGTTATCCGAGGCAGACAGCTACCCAGGCTTTACCTGAGCATTGATAAACCGCCCCTAAGTAGTATATACGCGAAACGTGGAAAACATTAGCCGCTTACACTAAACGAGTGCTTTCCTAAATGTTAAAAAAATGATTTATTCAAAAATTAATTTAAAAACGTCTGCCAAGTGGGTGTGGCACGTAGCTTCCTCGTATCCCTAACCCGATTATATAGATGATCCGATGCATAGTAGTTAATCTCAAAACTCCAATCTCTAAGTACCTTTCACTACCCTCATAGGGGACCATCTACACGCTAATCTGGTCAATCCTAGAAAATTTCATCAAATTCGGATGGAAAAAGTAAATGTTATGGCTATTACAAGGATTTTACGTATGCGCATGCGCCGAGGCTTCTGTACATTTTAAGGCCTTGATTTTCATTGGGGACCATCTGCAACCTAATCCGCGTGATCCCTAAAAATGTCATCGAAATAGGGTAGAAAATGTGGAAGTTATGGCTGTTACGAGGAATTCACGTTTGCGCATGCGCAGCGGCTATCAGTCCGAGGATGATGATTTTCATAGGGGACCGTCTACAAACCAACCCGCATAATCCCTTAAAATTTCATAGAAATCGGACAATAACTTGGTATAGTTATGCGCGTTACAAGGAATTCATGACAGACAGACACGGAACCAAAATTGTTCAGAAAGGTCTAAAACGCAAAACGCGAATGAAAATTTTGATTTTGGAGAACTTTTTTCTCGTCCTTGAAAATTGAAACAAAGCTTCCGCTACCTTGGTAGACTCGGAAGCAAAAACTTATATACAAACATAACTTATGAACATTGCAACATATTGTTTAGTAATGCATGTAAGTAAGGCATTCCATTAGAAAAGTAGTAGTAAAATTCCAACCAGTAAGCGATCAAACAAATATTTCTTTTTCACCTCCCTACCTTCCGCAGAAAACAGTCCCGAAACTTGTTATGTTGAAATATGATGAGGTGGACAAGGAAATAAGAAGTGGTGACGTGTAAGCCTCGAATTTGAACTGCATTTTAAAATCCAGAGGTATATATATGTATATTAGGTAACTGAATTTATTATCTTGGGTTCCATTAGGAAGCATAGGAACCAAAACAAATTACGCAAGAAAAAAAAAGAAAGAAGACAAGAAAGAAAACAAGTACCTACTTAACGTTACATGGAAATAAGAATTCATAAACCAATTTTCATATATCAACTGAGCAAAAGGCCATCCTAATCTTCCTCGAAGAATTGGTATTACGTATCTTATTAAAACAATTAATGATGGAACATGGTACTTGGAGACAAGACTAGATAGGTACCTAAAGATATTCGTACTCAATGACAGATAAGGAGAGAGGTGGTACCGACTTACAGGTATTCTCAAATAAATAACAACTCCTTATAAAAATAAGTGCTTTAATTTTAATGAGATATATCTGTACCTCAGAGGTCAACTATCGTATGTCCAAAATACTCGTTTTCGAGATTTTTGTTTTGTATGTGCATTCTTTCTATTGTATTTTGTATTCTATTGTATTGGTAGGCATAAACAGATTCTACAGAATTAATTTGAGCATGATAAAGTCATCAGAATGGGCCATAGGGATCAAAATAGGTGTGCCCACAACTTCTTTTGGCTCTGCTGTAAGATCGCCAAAATGTCACTTACGATAATCGACCTCTGAGGTACAGATATATACATTGAAATGTAACAAATTTCACATTCGGATTTATTTATTTTTGAAATGGATTTTAACTTGTACATTTATTAAATTAGTTACGTACATGTAACTGATTTACGTCGGGCCTAGAACAAAGAACAGTAATAATAATTCAATTAATAACTTGAGGTGCTGGCGGAATACCTGTGCACCTCGCACACCAACTTTATTTTTGGTTTATTAATTCTCAAATGGAACCCCAATTTTTTATACCACAATCGCATTCTGAATAGTGAAATTTTAATAATTTTTTACCCTTTAAAATGGCGATCAAAAATTTGGTTGTTGTTATTTAAAAATTGTGTTTTTTTTCATCCTTATGAGGCGATTGAAATGAAATAAAGTTTTAGATTGAATTTGATTTTTTTTTAAATCATTCGCATAATTCTTTGTTTCCAAAGTAATGAACTATAGGTAGTTGTCAATTTATCTTGGGACGAGCTAACAGACTTCCATCCTCATCAATTCTTAATTATTTTGATGAATATTGAACGGGGAAAGGTGTTGGATAGGTTCGAGTCGGGATGGGAATGTTCATGAAAGCCTAATTGCTAATTAAATTTAGTGTAACGAATTACACTAGCCTCACAAGGATGGGAAAAGAGCGATTTTTAGCTAAAAACAATACCACCAGTTGATTCAATATCAAAAAATAAGGAAAAACATGTGCCACACTTGAGGTTCAAGAAAATGTAATCTTGGTGCAATGGTTGGCTTTCACAATTTGGAGCTTTCCTGGAGCCGGATTGAGCGCAATCAAAAATCAAGTGAAGGCTCAAAAATTCTTGAGATTCCACTTTTCCTTCTGCGATAAAGAATGAGGGTTCCATTTGGAAGAACAAAGTTAGTGTACTTGGAGCGCATCTGCAACCTGAAGTAACCGATTAAAGGGCCTCAGTCGGTCGCCGTTCGTTCCTCGTTCCAGGTTAGTACTTCTCTCGAGAAACGACGTTTAGAGTTTCAAAATTGGAAATTTTCAAGGATTTTCTAAATAATTTATCAGTGCATCTGCCGAGGGAATTGAAAAACTAAAAGATTGCCGCTGGAATCATCAAAATTGATCAATAATTGCCGGCGAAAAATGAGAAAACCTATTTATTTATAAGGGATTTCCCATTTCTCGCCAAGAATGATTTTTCGATTCTGATGATTCCAGCGGCAAGCTTTCAGTTTTTCAATTCCCTAGGTAGATGCACTAATACATTTAGAAAAATTATAATTCAGGTACAACTTTTGAACTTTGAGCGCTGTTTCTTGAGAGAAACAATAACCCGGAACGAGGATAGAACGGCGACTGACTGAGGCCCCCTTAAATTTGTATTCTACACTTCTAAACAAGGGATGTAACCAGGATAGACCATTAACTCGCGGACACCCTGCACTTTAGCAAACAACACGGATCGCGACTTGCTTTGCTGTGCCACCTCAGTAACTACGGCTTCAAAGCATTTCTGCCGAATCTTGAGGCGGGGCACCAAACTAAGGTTGGAAATGTCCTTGGCCAAAGAAAGAAAAAACAGCTCATCCGATGTATACTCCTTCGGAGTGGAGACTGTTGACAACCGCTGCAACACGGCAGCTTCCAAATCTTCATTCTGTTTTCCTGCAAGCATAGACCCATTGTTTTGAAACTGTCTACGTAGGTACGTTAAGAATTCTAATGATTTTTAAAAGCTACGAAAAAAAAGTACACATACTGATTCTTTTGCGCGGCAAGGATGCAGAGGCAGAGTGATGACCTAGAGAAGTCGGGATGGAGCAGTGCGGATCACTACTTCTTTCGACACAACTATTATCTATGGTTATGTCCTCTCCAACTGTAAAATCGATCATTAGGTATGCCAATTATTAACAAAAAATAAAAGTGACGGAAATTAACGTTCAATAAGGTGTACAGGCAAAATGAAATAAATCAGGGAATTTCCAAAGAGACGACTTACTTCCTTCGCTGTCAATTTCCAACATCTCCTCCAATGATGTAGGTTGTGACAGATGTAGGTTTGTGATGGTTCTGTAAACAGGGGGACGAGTGGATAGCATCATCTTTTACTTACAGCAGTTCAATAATTGACAGCATGTTGACAGAATGCACACAGTCATAGATTTTCAATAAGTGGTTCAATCACTTTCATTTTTGACTAACTTAAGGAGATGTGAAATCTTTTTCAGATATACACCTGGCCTCATTTTAAATAATGAACGTTTAGAATCGAAGAAGAAATCAGGTGTGTAGAACCCAAAATTATAATATCATTTGTTTCATATGCGGCACGTTTCTCTGTTTCCTTGGACCGATTTTGATTAAATTTCGGATACTGGCTCCAGTTGGGGTTTAGTTTGTGACGTTCCACTACTGCCGAGTGAGTATTCTCACAAAATACCGATATTAAGACTCGAAATGAGGAATTCGGCAGCAGTAGGTACTAACCTACCAGCTCAAACTTCCAAGCGGCCTCACCACTCCATCGGTGATAAAGAAACAAGCGACGAGCGGGGGACCACCGATGGAGAAGAAAAGTTGAGATTTGTTCATTCTACGGTAATCCGGAATTGAGTATTTTTCTATCCAGAGTATTTCTAATTCCCCAGTTATTCCGCCACTTCCACATCACTGCCTGTGTCTCCAGTGAAGAGAGCAATCGTCATCATCAGACAAGAAGTCAAGGATTTCTCCGCCATCACCACAAAACGGACAACGCCAGAACGGACAGCACCTGAACAGACTTCACTATACCAAGACAGAAGCTGAGTATCCGACAACCTACCTACTATATTCCCAAAGACATTTATACCATTCCTGATTCACTAGAATATAATTTATCATCGTTCAAGATTTTCTCATTTCTGTCGTAGTATTTGTATGGAGTGGGAATCTCACTCGTAGTTAGACGTAACAACTCTAGGAACGTCTTAAGTTGTGCCTCAAAGGTTTTGGCTAGTGACAATCATTCTAATGGGTGAAAAGGTAGGGAAAACATTTTCAAAACGGCCCCTGTTGAAAGTTTATACGTTTTTTTTTGGTTATTTTAAATATTGACGTTTTTACAGAATTTCAAGACCCCACCCCCAGTTGTGTGGGACCAACCGTTCGCGAATTTATTCGCGCCCGTCGTTAATTATTTGATTAGTGAATAAGTTATTATATTGACTTTTTTAATCAATTTACAATAGTGTTCCACTGTTATGAAGGTAATGACCGATGATGTTGGTTAAATGAAATTTATTGTGAAATTAATCATTATTTAATTTGACCGCCTACAAGCCGTCTGAGGGTCCCTCAATAACTCCCCCCCCCCTTCCATTCGTCGTTACGTCCTTTATTGAACGTGCTTTCTCATCTCGCTAAATTACTTGTAACTTGGCCGAAAATGCGATCGTTTTGGGCTTCGATTAAATGAAAAACTAAATTGAGAATTTTTATTCTAAAAGATACCAAAGACAATTTTTATCGAAATTGAGTTAACACTTAACCAGGGTTTAGGGGGTAGTTCTTCACAAAAATTCGATCGTTATGGGGCAAAAGATAATCTGTTCCCTTGTAAAACGATGGTGAATATTCCGTTTAATTTTAAAAGGTACTATATCCAGCACAATGGCGGTCTCTCATCCGTTTTGTTTCAAAAAGTACTGTATCCACTTCGTTTGATTTCTAAAATTACTTTATCCTCTTCGTTTGATTCCAACAAGTACTAAACGCCACGTTTTGTTTAAAAAAGTACTATATCCATAAATCTGATATTTCAAATCTCGTTCAAAATTATTTTAAACCTTGAACTAATTTACCTTTTTTTGCCGAAAATATTTATAATTTAGAAAAAATATAAATCATTGGTTTAAAACACGTTTTTAAGGTCGCTATGGTTTTCGTTTTTTTCTCACGTTTGACCAAAATGGATATAGTTTGGAATCAAACTCCCCAATTATGCTACTATTAATGCAACTTAGGGATCTCATGTCGTCCCTATCCTGGTAGTCTACGATGATGTACAGGTACATGCATCGCTATAGCGACATGCGTCATAATGCATGTCGTATGCTAAAAAGGTTCAAAAGTAACATAATTTGAAAGATTAAGAATTCATAAATTTCAACTTTATAGATAACTACTCACTCTCTTGGCTCAACTGTTGATTTCAAAAACATGAGTTAGTCAAGCATCGACCATTTGTTGGAGGTGCTGGCGCCCGACCCAGTCACCTTCTTCCTCCCCTCCCTCATGAACCTGTCGCGGAGGGTTCTCCATCTAGTCTTCACAATGTCAGCTGCAATCAGACAAGTTTATTCGATCACCAATGTCGAGTTTGTGAACACTCCGAAGGTCGCGCCCCAAAAGTTACTTAGATGGACGCGCTGGACCCGTGAGATCCATCTGAAAGTAATGGAGTGTTTCATTGAAAATAAACCCCGTTTTTATATTTTAGGGGCTGGAAAACGTAATAAGGTAGAATTGACCAATTTCATGGTGGAAAGGTTGGTTCACAATCAGTAAAAGGTGTGTTTTTTGAAAAAACTAATGACTAAAAAATATGACCAAACAAAATTTCAGGTACCCAAACCTCATTGTAGCACATTACAATGTTTGCGTACAATAGAATACATGGCAAAAAAGTTGCATCCTTAAAAAAACATGTACCTGAATAGAATAGGTAGGTACTGAATAATCGTTGGTCGCGTGCATCTACCATATCCAAATGAACATTGTACCACACGGGTGGCACAGTCGGCTTCAACTCAAAAACATATTGTTAGTAATGCATGCATTCCAGGGGACGTCCCATTGGTAGGGACGGCACGATACTCCAAAGTATCGATACTTCTTTCGATACAGTATTTCTCAGGAAGTATCGATACCCGATATCTTTTCGATACCGATATTATTAGATATCGATACTCCGATAATATCGGCTCAAAGTATCGATACTATCGATACTTCAAATTAACCAACGAATGATTTCGCAAACAAAATAAAAACTTATAAAAAATTAAACTTATAAATTATAAATATTAACATCATTACTATATTAATAAAAGTAAATAATTTAAAGTGTAGTTAATGTCAGTGGTAACTTAAACGTCATAAAAGTCAATAATTTAAAATTTAATAAAAATGAACGATCATTTCATTTCATATTTATTCCTATTCTTATTCCCAAGAATTCACAGTTCCATGAAATGATTTTTTCATCTACTACAAATAGAAAGGATCAAGTAATAAATCAGTTACATTACAAATTAATAATATTTATTATCGAGTCATAAAAACAAAAATTTGGCGTGAAGTACATTTTTACTTGAATTTGAAAAAAGTAAATCAAGAAAATTGTTGTGGACTGAAAGTAAAACGATGATCAAAAGGAACTCGAACTGTCCAAGAAACCCAGAGGAATGAAAACCGCAAAAAATGGGCGGTTACAGGGAGATAACCTGTAGTAAGTTTTAGAATATCGATGAAGGATTACAGAAGCGGTATATCGTTTCGATTGATACTATTCTGTGGCTGATGATATCAGCCTCAGAATAGTATCAATCGAAACGATACTATATTATAGTATGGTATTTTTTCTGAGTACTTAATATTTGGTTTTTTTACCATTTTACTTTGGCAAAAATATCGATAATATCGTCAAGAAAGTATCTATACTTTCGATATTATAGGCTTAAGTATCGATACCAATATATCGGTATGAGTTTTCTATCAAAAGTATCGATACAAATATCGGTATCGATACCAAAAAAGTATCGATACTCCGATATATCGGTGGTATCGTGCCGTCCCTACCCATTGGATAAGCATTAGATCAGTTTAACCAGTTGGTAAGGGATAAAACTGTTTCACTCGATGTAATAATTACATTATTATTAAATTATTTATTTATTACTTTAGGCAAGAAATACTGACCCCCCCCACCCCCACCATTATCCACCTTAACATTTCTATCAGCATGGAGGCCTCGAATCTGAAGAGCATTTTTGGATGATCTACGATACCCAACATGCGAATTCGAGTTCACCCCCCCCCCCCCTCCCCAACGCCAACAATGGTGCCAGTCTGGCACCAAAGCGGAAATACGTCGTAACATTGAACTTTCGTCTGTTAGTTTTGGTAGGCAGTCCGTCGAGGTTCACATCCGTATTCTAGGTGAAACACAAAGAAACCACGAAATATGCGGTTATGGCATCATGGTGGCACCACTATTAGTTCCATGGTGGTACAGAGAATAATTCATGAAAATCCGGAGGTATAATGAGAATTTTTCCTCGATTTCAAAGCTTGGGTACAATTAATAAGCAGTAAAGGAACCGAAATATTGAAAAATCGGATATTTTGTGAATATTACCCCCCACTCACTTCCTCCCCTTAAGAATTTTGTTACTCTGGTAAAATCATGTAAAACTCGGAAGTTATTTGAGTCAAACAAAAAAAGAAACACGCAAATCGGTTGGAAATTGAGGCCTGGGCAGAGTTTACAAGATTATGCACGCAAACGCACGTTTTTTAAGCATTAACCCCCCTTTCCCCCCCCTTAAAAAACAAAATTCCGACGCCGTAGTGCAGTACTAGATAGTTTTTCGCGTCGAAGAAGAAAAGAAACACGCTAATCGGTTGAAATTGAGGCCTGGGCAGATTTTACAAGATTACCCCCGCAAACGCACGTTTTTTAAGCATTAACCCCCCTTTCCCCCCCTTAAAAAACAAAATTCAAAATTCCGACGCCGTAGTGCACAACTAGATAGTTTTTCGCGTCGAAGAAGAAAAGAACCACGAAAATCGGTTGAGAACTAAGGCCTGTGCAGACGACACAAGATTATGCCCAAAAACGCACGTTTTTCGAGCATTAACCCCCCCTTAAATGGCAAAATTCGAAATTCCGGCGACGTAGTGCACAACTAGATAGTTTTCCGCGACGAACAAAAAAAGAACCACGAAAATCGGTTGAGAACTAAGGGCTGTGCAGACGACACAAGATTTTGTTACACACACACACAGACATACACCTATGGTTTTTTTTGCGGATTTGGATTCATAATGGTCTAAAACGGATTACTGTGTGGTTATTTTTTTTTTCTGTTGAGTGTTGTCCAACTTCACCCCAGATCGATCGCATAAGGACGCCCAAGTCTTACTGTGGGACGTCCTAAAAAGATGGCACTGCGAGGTGGAGGGGGGTTCCCATCATCGTTTGCGGGAAACAAACCCTTTGTTCAGGGTTTGCGGGGAACAGACCGAGTCCGTCTGAGGATCTCTCAGATCCCGGCGCGACCTTCGGAGTGATGAGATACCTGGCAACTAAAGAGAACCTACACCGTTTTATTTGTATAACTGCTTACATTTTACCTCATTAACAACTAACTACCATAAGAAAAGCAGTATTACAATAATTAATTACGACTAATAATTATTTACTACTTACGAGGTGAATCGTGAAGAAACGCTATTTCTCCCACGACCTCCTGATGAGCTCCCGATTCCTGTGGGACGGGGCAGCCGTGTCCCACAATTCAACTTTTGATCGGACGAGATCAATGAGGCTCTCATTAAAATCATTCTAATTCATTTCGAAAATGAAAACCAAATAATCCGGAATAAAAATACTAATCCGAATACGGAATAATAAAAGGAATCCAGAGAACCGACTCAACGACGAATAGCTGAACGATGAACAGATGACGAGAGCTTTCACGAAGTTTGCCGAAATTCGTCGAAGTTCATCCGTAATGCGTAAAATATCTAATTTTACAAAACGATACACTCCGCTCCAAAAGTCCCCCTAATTGAGGAGCTATTCGCAATAGGATCCAATTACGCACTACGGATTACGGATTACGGACTAACAAAATCTTGAGGTCTGGCGGGCGTCCGCCGCTCGGCAGGTAATCGAACATGCTCGAAAATTGCGACCAGTTAAGCTGGGTTCACATGAGCGCGGTCAACGCGATCGGGACGCGGCTGGCATCTAGAGGTTCACATGGTCGCGGTTGCGCGTCAGCTTCCCGCCTTTTCGACTTCTATTTTCCTGCGCTTCAGTGGAAATCCTAAGCTTCAGTTGTGAAATTGTTACATAGCAATAAAAAAGAAGGAGTGGGATGGGTCTCACTTTCTTGGTTTGTTGTGTGTCCCAAACTGACCTCTTCATCGAAAATGAGTTCCTCAATGACTGCAACAAAGACATTATTTAACAATAGATGAAATTATTTCATACTAATTAAATGATAACCGTGTAACGAAACTCACTTTCCTGTTGGTCCATCCCCGCAAGATCAGTAAGTGTTACTGAGTTTGAGAAGTTTGAGATAGTTCTGAAAATTATTTTGAATAATGAAAAAAATGTGAATGGAGCAAGAAAAAATCGTAAACCCTCAAATTGTTTTTGTTAACGTTTCAAGGCTTATAGAACCCGTAAACCTAGCAAAATTGAAATAGCGAACGTGCCAGCTCGAATGCAGGCAGCTTCAAATCAGCATGTGTCGTTAATAAATGGTGCATCAGGTAGGCAGGTACTCACGGTCTTGGGACAACTGTTTGTCGGAGGAACTCCATGTGGGGCAGGAAGAGCCACGGGACAACCCTAATGGCTCCACTGCCCGTGACCTTCGTCGCATTTTTTTTTAATTTCTTTCGGTTTCGCAGAGACTTATCTAATTCGAAGCGGTCTCGCAGAGACTTCCATCGCTTCTTGACGGTTTCAACAGCAAATAGTCAAACTCTAGCCATATGTATCACATCATCTCCAAAGTAGATAAATATAATTGATGAAGAGGTTCAACTCACCATCGGTTGCCATCACATTGGCTATCTCCTCCCACGTCCTGTCAGTCATTTTCACATTTTTGTGGCTTGGGTGCTACATGTAGGATAAGTACAAACATTAAAAAAGTATGAAGGTTATACATTTGGGTAATGACAAGCAAAACATGATATGATATATCACATGCATCGGAATTATGATAGCTTTATTTTATTTGTAATCATTATTATCAAAGTGAATTATAATGTAGAATATTCCCACGAAAAGCGTAATTTATAATTTCGTTGTTGGTGCTAATTATGCAAAAAAATCTTAGAAATCGCCTCAGGTGGTTGAAATTTTCATCAAATTTAGTTTCCATTAATAAATCACAGATCATATTTATTAGATATACCATTTATTTAATTACTATGCATTCTTCACATGTTTACGGGAGACCAAAATAAACGAAAATTACAAATACCTATAAGTAAAATAAAAAATACTTGGTGACCCCTACCTTAAGGCCCCTTTACACTAGCCACATATATTGCTAGAATTGGGAAATATTGCTCTACAAATGTGGCCCGGCAACTCAAGGCAATATTTATTGCCGCAACTATTCCACATTGCGAGCAACATATCTTGCGGGAGGTTGCTCAACAAATGTTGCTCCATAAATATTGCTCAATTTTTACGTTTACACTGGGAGGGAGATTTGGAAACAGTTGCTCTAGAAATGTATCAGGAAGAGGTAGTCGTTGCTGCTGCTCTCGTGATTGTCGCTGCCAGTGAAGAAAGAAGGAGAAAAAGAAAGATGTGGCAAAGAGATTTTCTCAGCCAGAGAGACTTCTCACGAGCTATTACGTCGGAGCTTATATTGGAAGGAGATCTATTCCTCAATTTCGTTCGAATGTCCAAAGGTGATTTTGAATTTTAAATCCAACTAATCTCACCTAGAGTGGCAAAAAAAGAAACTCGACTGAGGAAGCCCGTACCACTTCAGACAAGGTTGGCTATAACCTTGAGATTTTTGGCCACTGGCGATTCGTTCGCGAGTTTGATGTACTTGTTTCGTGTCAGTTCATCCTCAATAGCTGGCCATACACGGACGTTCTTTCCTCTCGAAAATCGCGGAGTGTGGAAACGCCGAAGGAAAACGGGGAAGGAAAGAACGGGAAGGGAAAGTGTGGTGAACAAAATGCGAAAAGTTTGTTCCCTTGGTAAATCGTGGCGCGTGGATACGGCAGAGGGTTCGGGAAGGGATTCGTGGTAGGAAAGAGCGGGAAGGGAAAACTGGGCCGAACTCTTGAAAAATTTTGAGACGAAAGGATTTGGCAAATGATCGACTGGCGCGTTATCATTTGAGAGGAAAAAGCGTTAGTTAGTGGGGAAACCCCCTCATTTATTGTGGCGTTTATCCTGGAGCGTTGTCATGTTTGAAATTCGTACAGGATCGAAGGAAAATCGAGAGGATTTTCAGTCTGATGTTGGAGTTCTTTCTTGCTGGTGTTGAGAGCGTAAGCTGAGGATAAAATGAGTTTTCAAGGCCGAAAAAAGAAGGAATTCATACTGGCGTGCGCCCTCTTATGTCAAAGTACGGTAGTTTTGGGAAAGAAGACCCGGAAAAAGAGAGAAGTTTGGCAGAAAAAGTGGTTGGCTGACCGCGAAAAGTATGGTCACATGGGCTTGTTGAGGGAACTAAGGGCCGGTTTCACCAACAATCCATTAACTCCGTTCGACGAAAACTGCGTTTAAAGTAAACTGAGATTGATCTCCAGTCAAAATTTGTTTCGGTTTCACCAAGTTGAACGGGTTCTCAGGAACGGCGTTTTCGTTGACCTCTGGTAAACTTCTTCTTCGACATCGAAGCATCGAAAATCGTCGTACAACTCTGATCTGGAAGGCAGTGAATTGGTGATACGAGAGATAACGACATTGTTTTGTGACAGTTTTCCCGCAGAATCACTTTTTCGATAGTTATGACTTCATTCAATCCGCGATATTTCATCAATACGTCAACTATCCTCTTTCAGCGCTATAATTTGTGTTGTTCATTATGATTGTTGGAGTTCAGATTTTCGATTGGACGTCTACCTACTTCATCAACGTGAGTACCTTTACCTACTTTTATCCCTGGTGATTCCCTCTTCCAGGCTCTCCGGGTTTTTCTACAAATGTGCTTTACTGCATGACTCCTAAACCATATAGGTACCTACTCACCGTTACTTTCAACTACTCTGAGCTAGTAGACATAGCTAACTGCTTTATAATGTGCGGATGCAAATTTTTGTTTCAGATTTCGGATAAAAGGCTACGAACTGTGTGTCAATGATGTCTTTTCTGAACAAATAAGGTGAATTTCATTCTTCATGTCAAGAAAACCCATTATCACTTCAGCATTCATGAAATACTACTACGATCGGTAAATGTGTGAAATTCTATGTACGCATTTTATAAGAATGAATGAATTATAATTATTGTATTCAATAAAACGTGATACGTATGAATTGATTTGTTCATCTGCTTACACATTTCTCCAAGTCAATCTTATGTTGCAACAAATCTGTTCTTTTTTCTCCTACCTACCTATGCTGATTATGGTGCAAACAAAAATAAATTCGTAGGTAAGTAAATAATAAGAAAAGAAATTTCGGCATAATTGTTTGAGATAATGCGTAATCAAATAATAAGAATAATGATTCAATCAAACAACTATACAAGAATATAAACGACGTAAGTAAGCAATCTTCAGTAAACACCTAACGAGAAAAAAAGAAATATGAAGGGGGGATCTTGCGAAAAAATATGTATTCACCAGATACCATATAGGTATGTAACAATTTTATTTTCATTATGATTAACATCAGCAAAACCAACTACTCACAATAGGTACGTAAAATGCACACAGCAACTGGGAAACGGAAATATCGGAGATGGTAACGAAACTTGTAGGCTGAAATAGCGACGTCCTGCGATGGATTTTTTTGGGACCACGATTAATGAAATGGTTCACAATTTCGTTGTCCTTTCTCACTCCCGTATGATACCTACGAGAAGGTGCGCACAAAAGCTCGTGACATGATAAAAACTCCAGTAAAACACGGACGAAAAACAGCTCGACAGAATAGGAAAAATAACAATGGCGTCCACGTCCGTCGCTTTAAACGAAGATCAAACCGATTAACCAGCCAAAATTGAGCGATCAGCGCCAAACGCCGGATGAACCGAGGAAGGCGTTGATCGCCTCTGGTGAAACCCATTTTCTCGGTTCAGTAGTTGAATCGGCCCTCGAACTCCGATCAAAATGTTGGTGAAACCGGCCCTAAGAGATAACGGGGCTAGGTAAATTGGGTCCCGGCCCTCCCGAAAACGGTAAATTGGGTCCCGGCTACCTGGCATGGTAAATTCGGTCCCGGGCTCGGGTTGGGTCTGGATCTCGGCTGCCTCATCAACCTCTGCAGACTCGGTCCCAGGCCGGGTTTCCTGTCTGTGGCAATGTTCTCCTTCCTATAGATCTCATATTAATATTAAGCTCCATGAATCTTAAGCTCTTTGAAATATTAATTAAAATTGCAGACATTAGCATTACCCAGGAAGCACCACGAGGAGGTTGTCTGTTTTGCCTCCCAAAGTTTTAAATTTATAATCCACTTATTATAGAAGCTTCGTCTTCATATTTAAGATATTTACATTGCCATGAAGTTTTCATGAAGTCATTTGAAAAAAACGAACCCACCAGAGTTTTTTATATGGAGGTTCTTCGTTTCTTCCCGCTATTTCATCCACTTATTAGCTTCGTCACTTTTTAACATATAAAGAAGATTCTCCTTATTTATTACATTCAGGTGTATTGTCATGAATAATTTTTTTATGATGGTAAAGGAAGAAATTTAAAAGATACAGCATTCATGTATTCTTTTCTTGAAATTGAACCATTCTGAAACAATATCATTCACAATATCACAATATATCACAATATCATACATTGCCATGAAGTTTTCATGAAGTCATTTGAAAAAAACGAACCCACCAGAGTTTTTTATATGGAGGTTCGTCGTTTCTTCCCGCTATTTCATCCACTTATTAGCTTCGTCACTTTTTAACATATAAAGAAGATTCTCCTTATTTATTACATTCAGGTGAATTGTCATGAATAATTTTTTTTTATGATGGTAAAGGAAGAAATTTAAAAGATACAGCATTCATGTATTCTTTTCTTGAAATTGAACCATTCTGAAACAATATCATTTTCTCTCTTAAAAAATTTTCTTAAATGAGGGTTTCTGGTTTCCTTCGCTGATCGTTGGATCTGAGGGCAACATAAATCTCACACTGCAGGTCCTTGAGAACTTCTACAAATAAATAAATATTGGGATGAGATACATGGAAAAGTCCATTTAGTTTACTATGAAATACCTCGCATCCATTGGTAGTCCGATGTAAGGTGGCTGCAAACTTCGCCCAAACTTTGGGAGGGAATGGACTCTCTTCTGATATATAATTATCCAATATATAGTCAGTGAATGAAGTAATCCTTTCATCATGTGGGAGGATGCTCATGATGTCTTCTACAAAGCAGTCATCTACTTCCTCGGGCTTGAGAAAAGGCAATCCAAAAAAATATTTCAAAAATTTACTTTTATCGCCATTTTCTTTGTAAACACTAGTTAAGCCAAGGCTCTGGATTTTCCTCCACCAACTCTGTCCTAAATGAAAACGACATCCCCGAATCTCAGCCGTTGGCCAAACCTCTTTAGCAGCCGAATGGATTGAATATTCGAAATCAGCAAACACTTCTTTAGGTTCTAACTGCAAATTCCATGTGGAACACTTCATTTTTATACCTTCGAACATTAGTTGATAATGTTTCTTCTCCTTTCCTGACAAAAGACAAAAAACTAGTGGTACAGTTCGATGGTTGATAAACGCATGTAGTGTGAATATTTGATAGAAGAATTTTGGGCAGCTCTTAAAAGTTCCATCGACATATATGCTTTCCGCTGAACATAAACGGGCTAAGTTGGATGCTGTAGAAAACCCTATAATGCCATTCTCCATGTCGTTCAAAATAAGAAAGGACTCTTCTTGATTCGTCCTCAGGTCCATGTCGCTCAGCGCCTTATGTGTTTCTTCCCGACTAGTTGGCAGTTTGGGATATAACTTTGCTCTCTCATTTCGAACGTTCCTCTTAATAAGATTTATGTCATTTGTCGTCAGAGTTGCAACGTCGAATTTTCTGAGCTCTTTGTGAACAAGTTTGCTGGGTCTTTGAGATATATCTTCAATGGCTTTTCTCTTCAGATTGTTTGAGATGGTTTGTCGATTGAGTACCTTATTGTCTATCTCGTGGTTGTGCTGTGCAATATGTTCAACAAGTAACAGAGATGAAGAGAGCTTCAAAAAGGACTTGCATGTTTTGCGGCAGCAGATCCATCGTTGATTGTCATCCTTCAGAGATTTCTGGAAAGAATACTTGTATCCATTGATCACACACAACTGCCGATTTCTTTCACTGACTATGAATTCCATTTATAAAAGTTTTTACGGAGCGATAAACGTGAACTCAACGCTACTAGAGACCAGGTTCAAATGAGCTAGGAAAATATTAGGGGACCCAGGGATTACCCTTGACACTATCCATCTCCAATGATCACACAGCCAAACATCGGGAATCCCACCTCAGGTAGCCGGGAATCCCACCTCAGGTAGCCGGGACCCAGTTTACCGCCCCGAGGGGAAGACCAGATTGTGTGGGACCCAGTTTACCAACTGGGAGAGATAACAATCCCGAGGATTTCAAAAATTATTTGCGGATGGATTCAGCCTGTTTTGACGACCTAATGACGACCCTGCGACCTTTCTTGACGAAACAAGATACAACGATGCGACAAAGCATACCTGCTGAAGAAAGACTCATCGCCACTCTTCGCTTCCTGGCTACAGGGCGCTCTTACGAAGACCTTAAATACAGTACTGGTATATCTGCTCAAGCTTTGGGTCGCATCATACCTGAAACCTGCAGAGATATGATTGAAGTGCTACGGAAGGAGTTCCTTCGGGTAAGTAATTATATTATTATTATTGTTATCAAGTTATAACGTGTCATAAAATGCAACAGGTATATTTTCAAAGATACAGATTTACAGTGTGTCCCAAGTGAAACATAAATTTTTCAAAATAATTTAACGTTGTTGAACTAAACAGAAGTGCTTTAGCATGGAACGTGAATTATTTTGTAACAATTTACTGCGCGCTGAACTGGGAAAAATATTGTTGAGTACCAGTGAACGGAGAAGTTTGTTCAACGTCTGAAGTGTTGCCTTCGTAGGAAAGGCCTTCTTGGAAGTTGGTATCTGTAGCATGCGATGAAGCGGGTGATACTGAGGTAGAGGAGTAAACGAATTGTGGTGGCTTCTCCACCACAGCTGTATGATCAGACAATCGCTGCATGATACCTTTGTTCAAAATAAGGGATATTAGAGTTTCCGCGTACATTCGCTGTTCCTGGGTAAGTTTTGAGTGTTTGGCAGCAACGAGCTGGCCAAAAGCTTCACTTTCGCTGTCCCCGTTGCGTTTGAGAGCCTCAGCACACGCTATCATTAATTGTTGTTGCTCTGGCGCCAGTGCTGCAGTCACAGCAGAGTCTTGCTTCTTCATTTTTTTGTTCGGTGGCTTTTTGAAAACCTGAAAACACGGAAAAACGTATGTAAAAAATGCAATTTATCAGATGATCCAGCAACAACGCATTTTGTTCATAACTTCAATATTGATAGACTAGGCAATTTGGTGCACTGTTTCAGATGCCTACAAAAGAAGAAGAATGGAAACAGGTAGCAGAAGAATTTAATGAACTGTGGAACATCCCGAATTGTGGAGGTGCGATCGATGGGAAACACATTCGCATCATTCCACCAGCGAACACGGGAGCGTTGTACTACAACTATAAAAATTTTTATAGTGTAGTGTTGATGGCCATCGTTGACGCTAAATACGAATTCTTGTACGTCGACGTAGGGAAAAACGGAAGGTTGTCAGATGGTGGAGTATTGGAAGAAACAATGTTTTTCCAACATTTGAAGGATAACAAGTTAAATTTGCCCGGAAACGCGGAAAACGTTGCTGCCTTGAATTTCGTGTTCATAGGTGATGAAGCGTTTGCATTGCATGAACACCTGTTGAAGCCTTTTCCCCAAAGAGACCTTAATCACGATCGGCGAATTTACAATTATAGACTTTCAAGAGGGCGGAATGTTGTGGAGAACGCCTTTGGCTTGATAGCAGCCAGATTTAGGATTTTGCAGTCTCCTATTAACGTCGGAGTTGATAAAATTTGTTACATTGTACTGGCTGTTTGTGTTTTGCACAATTTCTTATTGAAAAGAGGAGCTGCATACCGTTCTAGTTGTACATTTGATTCTGAAAACCAAAGTACTCATCAAATTAATACTAACGGCGAGTGGAGGGATACCGGGGTTTCACTAGTGGGTTTGCAGGGGAAACGCCAGAACCCTCCGTTGGCAGCAAAACAAAACCGTGATGCCTATGCATCATTTTTTAATGGGGAAGGAGCAGTACCGTGGCAGGAAGATATGTTAAGAATTGGGAAAGCTTGAAAATACTCTTGTTTGACCATAAACTACACAGGAAAAATGTGAAATTGAGAAATAGTGTTATTCTAAATTTATTGCTGTAATTCTAAATGTTGTGCATACTTAGTTCTAAATTTAACCAGCAACTTTCATCCTGTTCTTTAATTAAATAAAGTTTTTATTTGTTCAACAAATTACAATAAACTGGTAATTAAAAAAAAATAAATACTTACGTAGCATCTGTTTAGTACTCCATCACCTGCGTCGTCGACAGGTTTATCACCGGTGAATTTTTGAGTACCACCGTCCCTCGAGGTATTTTGATCTGCCTGAGGATCGTCAACTTCCACATCACTTGCTCGAGGTTGAGACATGCTGTCAATATTATCGCCATCACATAGTTCAGGGGTTGACTGGAGTTGAGAGTCTGACAAATTATCAATACTGTCAGTCGGTAGTTCCTGGTCGCGGGTGAACATAAGCAGGTCGAAGTACCACAGGCTAGGAACGTATTGTTCATCGAGACCTGCACCACTTTTTCGGTACCTACTTTTCGAATTTTTTCAACTCCTTGCGAAACGAGCCTCGCAAGGATTGAATTTTTTTAGAGACCAAGTCGCGATCAGCATCCGGGTCTACCTTTTGATACAGCTCGATAAGCGCATCGTACCCAACATTCTTCAAATTGCGGTTTACATACTCTTTGGACTTTGTTTTCCAAAGAGCTGGATGATCCCGGTATATTGAAATGAATTCGGTCATGAATTCTTTCGTTGTATGGCGAATGTCCGTCATAACGAAGTAGTATGACACAAGACACACAAGAAACACAAGATGATCGAAGCAACGTGAGCAACTGTCGAAGCTGTGAACTACAGGCGCGGGCTCGGGGTAAACCCCTCTCATTTCCCCTCCAGTACGAACATCCACTAACACAGATGATTCTTGGAATGATCATTCCACGAATCGTCTGCACAACACTTCCATTTCATCATCAAATCCCCTCCCAATTCCTCTCACGAACAACAACCACTAACGCAGATGATTCTCAAAAAGATCATTCCACGAATCGTGTGCAAAATAACTCCCCGTTTTTTCATGGCGCGTCTCAGCGCCCACTCACACACGTGATTTTCAAGATGAAATGATTACGAGCCATGATTTTCGAGAGGAAAGAACGTCCGTGTATGGCCAGCTAATAAGTCTCATCGTGCCCGAAGTCCTCCAAGCTCTGATTGAAGGATTGCAAGAAAATATTAAGGTGAGTGCATATTTTATTGCCCATTTTAAAATAAGAAACACTTAAGTAACTTGAATTTATTTGAATGAGAAATATCGCCATGTGATTTTGGTTAAAAGTAAAAGTTGGTAAAAAATATCCAAATTTCAAATTAAAAATGTCAAAAAAATCAAATTAAAAGTAAGTTGGTAAAAAAATCAAAACGCCAAAAAACAAAAATTCTTAAATGTTGCTAGAAATAAATTACATCGGTACCTACCTACTTGCAGACAAAAAATAAAACAAGAAAATGAAAAACCACCATTTGGTAGATACCTACTTGCAGTGAAATGTGGGTGAAAGTAGAAAATGAAATCAAACATCAATTAATTTGTAATTTAAGAAAATGAAATCAAACAAAAATTAATTTTTCTCCTCATACTCATACTCTCTGGGTTCTGCAATTGCGTCTGCCACCAATTTAGCATAAGTCTGCGGTTGTTCGGCATCAGTATCATATGTACCCATAGGTTGAAGTTGATTTGAGAAAATCTCATCAGACCCTCCGGCAAGGCTTGTAGATGGATGAGAATAGTTCCGATTTTTTGTACTGCAAGTATCATAAAGTCCGCTATCAGCGTTATGCAAGACTGTCATGATGCTGAATTCCACTTCTGAGCGTACGTGTTGACTATATGTGCTCAATTTCATTGCCACATGGTCACCGAAACAGCTGTGGGGGTTGCGAGGCTGGCGGTGAGGACTTCCTTTGCAGCTTGCAGAGTTTCGTCGTCAATGATGCGTTTGGATTTTTTCATGCGAGGGCCACTCTGTGATGATGAAGGCCGGGACTGTTGTGGCGTTTCATTTGCCATTTCCACTGCAGTGTCGTCCTGCTCATCGTCATCACAAACCTCATTTGTGAGGATGAGAATAGTTCCGATTTTTTGTACTGCAAGTATCATAAAGTCCGCTATCAGCGTTATGCAAGACTGTCATGATGCTGAATTCCACTTCTGAGCGTACGTGTTGACTATATGTGCTCAATTTCATTGCCACATGGTCACCGAAACTGCTGTGGGGGTTGCGAGGCTGGCGGTGAGGACTTCCTTTGCAGCTTGCAGAGTTTCGTCGTCAATGATGCGTTTGGATTTTTTCATGCGAGGGCCACTCTGTGATGATGAAGGCCGGGACTGTTGTGGCGTTTCATTTGCCATTTCCACTGCAGTGTCGTCCTGCTCATCGTCATCACAAACCTCATTTGTGAGGCTCTGAAAAAGAAGAAGAGAGAGAATGAGCACAATACATTCCTCAACTATTTAACTTTTTCACGTTTTTAGAGCAAGTTGATTAAAAATCCAAAATTACAGGAGATTTTTCTTAGACACTGAAATTGTCCATTTAAATTTTGTGTGTAATTATCGCTTGTTTGATTTTCAGTTACCCTCCTCTGAGCATGAATGGAAACTGATAGCCGACGACTACAACAAGATTTGGAATTTCCCGCACTGCATTGGATCCATGGATGGGAAACACATCGCTATTCAATGCCCACCACATAGTGGCAGCAAATACTACAACTACAAGTCCTTCTTTAGCATCGTGTTGTTTGCAGTGGTTGATGCTCACTACAATTTTTTGTATGTACATGTCGGATGCCAAGGCCGAATATCAGATGGAGGAGTGTTCAAGCACACTCCATTTGGACGATCTGTAGAAAATGGAACCTTAGGTTTGCCTACACCTGAACCCCTGCCAGGTAGGGAAATGGAAGTACCATACGTATTATTGGCTGACGATGCTTTCCCTCTGAGCGAAAACATTATGAAGCCCTATACTGTAGACTTGGCTGTAGGATCACCAAAGCGTGTTTGCAACTACAGAATTTCTAGGGGACGCAGAATCGTCGAAAATGCATTTGGTTTACTATCGGCAGTTTTCCGAGTACTGCATACCTCAATTGCCCTTAAATTGGATACCACAATAAACGTTGTAATGTGCGCTGCATTATTGCACAACTTCATGCGAAGAAATCGTCAAGCTCGGAGGTTATATTCTCCGCCAGGAGTGCTTGATTGTGAAGATATTGATATTGGGAACTTAAGTTTGGGGTCATGGAGAAACCATTCATCAGGTGGTGCTTTGACTGGCTTACGAGCTATTCCCCGTAATCCTACTCATAGAGCTAAAGCAATCAGAGATGAATTCATGAATTACTTCTTGACCGAACAAGGAAGGGTTCCATGGCAGGATAAATATTTGACTGGGGAAATTTAGCGTCATTTGGTTAAAAAAAATTTCCCTGGATATGGATTAGGTGGGTACATACCTATAATTTCTTGTGCGTATTATACTAAAAAATAAGCAGTTTACCTATCATTCAAGTATTACTTTTTGTTTCCTGTACCTACTCTCATACGTTTCTCTTTGCAATGATTAAAAAAATTAATAAATAAGCTGCAAGATATTTACCTGGGTTGTATTTTCGCTGTCGACTCCCAAATCAGGAACATCTCGTGCAAGAATGAAATGCATGGCTTCAGCAGCAAACCATGGCTTCCTTCTTGAGGCCCCACTTCCACTTTTAAGCCATTAAGCCACTTCCACTTTTAAGCCTTTTTCATCTCGTTTTTAGCATATGTGCGCAAACTTTTGAACTTCTTTATGGCCTCATCCGCTGTTATGTCAAACTCCCTAGCCACTAGCTCCCATCCATCTTTTTTGGCGGCGCGATTTCTGTAACTAGCGTCCTCGACATCCCACAGCTCTGTTCTGAGGTGTACTGCGTTAACAAAGTCCAAAATAACTTCATTCGACCACACAATTGATTCATTTTCACACAACTGATTTGACCGATTGTTTTGAGCAACACAATAAAACGTTCACATACCAACTGAAAAAGATAGCGCAGAACCCTGTGGTTCACACCTTCTATTCCAAAGGGTATGGAAGGGAGAGTCGAGGGGTATATATCCTGTGAACTGTGAATTACAGAAACCAAGACGTGAGGAACTGTGATTCACACCTTCTATTGAAAACTGGAAATGATCGATTATACCGACATAGTCAGTTCTTTTCCACTAAAAACGCTTCCCCCAATTCGAAGGGCTTATTCAGAGAATGAATGAACAAGATGAACCAAAACGAAATTTCCCCATTCAATTTCTCAATTAATTACATTTTATACTCCACATGGGAAAAATTGATTGAAAATATTTATTTAATTAATTTTATTTCGTAGGTACCTATATGTTTACATGTTTTTTCAACTAGTAACTTGCTTGTTACATATACATATGTAGGTTTTCCAAGTCAAATTCGGAATTTTCCAAATCAAATTTAGAATTTTCCAAATCAAATTCAGAGTTTTCCAAATCAAATTCAGACTTTTCCAAATCAAATTCAGACTTTTCCTATTCAATGTCAGGGTTCATCTTTTCAATATCAAAATTCTTGAACTTTTGTACCAACTTCCTATAACTTGTGTATAACTGTTAAATGAACCAGTGACCACCCCTCTACCCATTGTCCAACCCTGGAGTCATCGTATGCTAAAACGCTGATTACGTTGAAAAAAATCCACGTTTTTCAGCATTAAAATAAAATTTTCTGTGATAATTCCCACTTAAAAAAAAAATAAAAAAGTCCATTCATGCAGCATGAGTTAATGAGCGAATTTTCAAAGAAATTGTTCAATTAGATACCGTTTAGTACCTATTCGATGGGCACAGCAAGGGTAAATACGAAGGTTGGCATGTTACTATGTTTTCCGATACTTATTTGGAGGGAGAGGGAAGAGGCTGAGGTAACGGGAGTTTCTTTGAATAACCAGGTTGGTATGGTAAATCCATTCTCAACTCACTACCATTGTTGCTCAGGATGGCATTGATAGTTCCAGGTTCCAGCAGGTATGATGGATAAGAAGTAGAAGCGAAAGGTGGGTCGAACGACACCATGACCCCCCTCGACTAGGGATGGGGAACGATTTACCGATTTTAGAAAAAATCGATTTTTTGAGAGGAAAAAATCGATTTTTTGAATCGATTTTATGATTGCCGATTTTTATTTGAATCGATTCTTTAATAACGATTTTTTGAAAAATCGATAATTTTGTCAAAAATCGACAATCTTTTGAAAAATTGGCGATTTCTCCTAAAAGGAAAAAACCTATTTTTTTTATTGGAGAGGCTGGAGATCGATATCCGATGTCGGACACCACAGAACAGGTTCTGTTATCGTTTGCAGTCATGGACAGTATCCCATGTTCGACCCCCACAGTCCGTGTTCGATAGAGATGACTCATGTGGATGAAAAAGAAGAAGAAGAAGAGGGGAGGTTTCACATTTCACTTTAGTTATCTAGGTTTGGTGTCGTCACTGTCCACTGTCGTCATCAACTTGTATTAATTTACATCAGCTCTCCGTTCTCGGTTTTTCTTGTTTATTTTTTATTAAGGACCCACTAAAAACAATGAAACCTTCTTCAAGTAAGGTCTGGGCACACTTCAAAAAAAAGCCAGATAGCAAAGCAGAGTGTCGCCACTGTTTCCAAGTCTTGAAAACATGCGGCAACACCACGAACTTGAGTGCGCATATAAAAAGGAAGCACCCTAATATTATGCCTCTGAATCTGAATCCATCAAGATCGAAATCGCATAGTCAAAATGTAAGTTGAATTTTGCTAATTTCTTGTCAGTATTTTTAGGTATTTAGTAAATTATACTTACAAGTAATACTATTTACACCAACTCAGGTAGGTATGTGACGTACCGTACGTCCTTTTGATCTTCAATTTTTTGGAGAAACGCATACGTACTTACGTAAGTACGGTTGGCGTTTTATGTATATAGATTCTCAGTACTTATATGGATATTAACGTAATTTAACATTTTTTGTTCTTTCTGCCAGGAATCAGAAGTGGACGACTCGGTAAATGACAGTGTCAATGAAGATGAACTGCCACCGAAAACGAAAAGACCCCGTATCAAGAGCCCAAAAGAAAATACAACTGCTGCTCTTTCGTCAGGCGCTGGACCTTCAGCTTCCCCTGGGACTTCGGCTGCTCCTAGCCGAGTTTCGTGTGACAGGGACTTACCAAGCACATTTAAGAGGATTCAATCTTACAAAACGGGTGGGGATGCAGCGCGTAAAATTACGCATGACATTTTATTCATGATTTGCAAAGACATGGAGCCATTTCAAATAGTAGAACGTCAGGGATTCAAGAAACTCATGAAAACGCTCGCACCGCAATATACCCTTCCTGATAGAAAGACTCTGAAAAAATATATGGAAGAAAAATATGAAGTACTAGCCATTCTGCTGAAGAAGAAACTTGAAGGCAAATCCGTTACCCTCACGACTGACATTTGGACGGATGTTCAGATGAGGAGCTATCTCAGCCTTACAGTGCATTATTTTGATGATGCGTCCAACAAAATGATCAGCAACTCACTGGGGGTTTTTCCACTTGAAGAACGACACACGGGTGAGTACATCAGTGAAAAGTTATTGGAGATTTGTGATGAGTGGAATATGAAGAAAGAAAAAATTATTGCGGTTGTCTCTGATAATGCCAGCAATATGAAGAAAGGTATTGATTTAGCATTTGGAGCAGTGAAACATGTTCCATGTTTTGCACACACGCTGAATTTGGTAGCGGATAAGGCCATTGAAAAGAGCCCTGGCATTTCCAGAATTATCACCAAAGTCAAGGAAATAGTGGCGTGGTTTAAGAGGAGCGTTGTCGCTTGTGATGAACTCCGTAAAAAAACAGAAAAAAAGGTCATTCAACATGTTTCCACTCGCTGGAACTCTGTCTACATGATGATAGAGAGATTCGTTGAGCTCCGACCTCATATCAATGAAATCATGAGCAACCATACCTCCGCTCCAGAAATGATAACCGCCAGCGAACTGATAAGCCTCTCCGAATCAATTGATTTACTCCAGCCTTTAATGTCAGCTACTGAAACAATTAGCGGGGAAAAGTATGGAACTAGTTCCCTGGTTATCCCCATTGTTTCTATATTGCAATCCAAGATTAGTGAATCTGATCCGACCAAAGAAGACACGAAAGTCCTAAAACAAATGCTCCAGGAACAACTTGTGAGGAGGTTCGACTTCATCGAACGTGTGAGATACTTAGGGCTCGCCACACTACTGGATCCTAGATTCAAGAAAATGTATTTTCATGACCAAGCTGCCTGTTCAAGACACATTATACGTTTGAATGACATGATGAGAATTGAGATGACGGAATCAGTGGATGACAATTCTCCCGAACGTTCTTCCAGTTCTGACTCGGATCATCCAACGAAAAAAAGGAAGGGAATCTTCAGTGACCACAATAAGAAAATTCAACATAGATTTCTGAAGGAGGGAGAAACATCTCGGAAAGATAAATTGCTGAATGAACTATCTTTATACTTGAACGCCCCAGTAGATAAGATACAAGAAAATCCTTTCCTTTACTGGATAAATATGAGGGACACCTATCCTGTTGTGTCTCGATTTGCCCTACAGTATTTACCGACGGTTGCAACCTCTGTCCCCAGTGAGAGACTGTTTTCTAAAGCCGGGAAAACAATTACTCCAACCAGGAATCGTCTAAGTGGCAAACTCGCGTCCAAACTTATATTCCTTTCATCAATTGATGAAGATTTATGGAACTTGTAATCTTCATCAATTGATGAAGATTACAAGTTTCATAAATCGTTCTTGTGAATTTAATTACCTGATGTTCCATAAATCGTTCTTGTAAATTTAATTACCTGATGTTTTTTAAATAAATATTTGTGCCTTCACAGAAAAGGTTTTATTCTAGAAATAACACACACCCCTTTTACGTTTGATTTTTTAGAACAAATCTTTTTAAATCGATTTTTTTAAAAATCGATTTTTTGCAAACGATTTTTTGAAAAATCGATTCTGATATTAGATTTTGAATCGATTTAAAAAATCGATTCTTTGGTACCGATTTCCCATCCCTACCCTCGACTGCATCTCAATCCTATATACGTACATGCGAACAGCATAAATTGAAGGTTCCCCGTCCTCCAGAGAAAAAGGAATTACCCAAAAAGCGATTTTTCTATATATATACCGGGTGTCCCAGAAGTTATGGTCCACCCTCCGGCATTTCCGTATTTCATTACGTAATAAAATGGGCCCAACGCCATTTTTCATATTTTTTTGTAAAGAATTCAGGAAAAATACTTTTGCGCAAAAAAATTGCGCGCAATCGTGCGCAATTGACACTAACTTTGTTTTTTCAAATGGGAACCCCCATTTTTTATTGCAGATTCAGATTCTACGTCAAATTTCATGAGAAATTCATACCCGAATCGGTTTTTTTCATCGCGTGCAACTGGTACTTTTCGCGCGCAAAGTGACCAGGGTGCGCAAAAGTGAATTTTTTTTAACCCCCAAGTGTGGCACATTTTTTTTCATTATTTTTGACGCTGAATCACGTGGTGAGGTCCTTTCTTCGATTTCATCGTTATTTTTCCAAATTTAGTAGGAAAAATAATGTTTTTGGTCGACCGCCTTGATCGTTGATAAACGACCTGTTTGGTTTGCCCGAGAGGTTATCCGAGGCAGACAGCTACCCAGGCTTTACCTGAGCATTGATAAACCGCCCCTAAGAAGTTCAATGGAAATCGGACGAAGTGTTTACACTATGCCCGACTTGCTCGGTCGAACTCCGCCGAGCTCTTCCGTCTTCCGATTCCAAACCAAATAGTTTTGTTTTGTTCGGCCGAATCAGCCGATTTTATGCAGCGTCTTTTGTGAAACATCTCAAAAATTAGATGGGTGATGGGGGGGCTTTTTGATTATCAGGAGTCACCTTAGGGTAACTACGTCCATCTAGTACAGTTAATGTAAGTACAGTCAACGCAGCATTTTTACGGATATCTTTCTAGTTTGAGAAAATCAAATTTATTTTGAAACAATAACTTTGAAGTTAATGAAAGTCAAGTGTAACGACATCATAAAGACGTCACAGCAAGGCGTTCTCAACGTCACAGCAAGCCTCTCTTCTGGAGAAATACAAATCCGGAAATTAGAAAATTTCTCCACTCACCTTCTGATAGCACTCAGAATGTAAAAAAAGTCTCTGGAGTCATCCGGAAATACTCGCGAAACTTGATTGGTTGTTCTAGCAATTGGGGGAACAAGGTATGGAACTCTCCGGATGATTCTCTTCCCATAAAAATGTCATCCGCCCATTCCCGACGCTCAACCAACAACATATAAAATAAAATAAAGAAAAATTTTATAATATTTTATAAATAAAATAAAATAATCTCAATAGTGAGTTTTCAGTTAGAAATTCTAACGCTGCTAAATCTTCCATACTATACGACGGGCTCGGGGCAACTGACGAAAATCGGTAGAATCGTTTGAAAACTCGGGTCAGAGCTGGAGTTCTGCCGATTCCCCGACTGAAGTGTTTACACTAGACCCGATTTTTCAAACGATTCTACCGATTTTCGTCAGTTGCCCCGAGCCCGTCGTATAGTATGGAAGATTTAGCAGCGTTAGAATTCCTAACTGAAAACTCACTATTGAGATATATGTTGTTGGTTGAGCGTCGGGAATGGGCGGATGACATTTTTATGGAAAGAGAACAACCAATCAAGTTTCGCGAGTATTTCCGGATGACTCCAGAGACTTTACACATTACACTTTTTACATTGTGAGTGCTATCAGACGACGAGTGGAGAAATTTTCTAATTTCCGGATTTGTATTTCTCCAGAAGATAGGCTTGCTGTGACGTTGAGGTAAGTCTTTATGATGTCGTTACACTTGACTTTCATTAACGTTCATATCGAAAAATCAGATAAAATTAGTAGGAGAAGTGTATACGGAGACGCCAGATTCGGCCGAATAAAACAAAACTATTTGGTTCGGAATCGGAAGACGGAAGAGCTCGGAGGAGTTCGACCGAGCAAGTCGGGCATAGTGTAAACACTTCGTCCGAATTCCATTGAACTTTCTACTTTTGTTTACTCGCACAATGTCTGACGTTAACGGCCATACTCTGCACAATGAAAAATCGGCCGAATTCCGGCTCTAGTGTTAACGTAACCTTACACTTGCAGAAGAGCTTTTGAAGGAAGGGATCTATTGCACTGGGACCCTACAATCCAACAGGAAAGGGAATCCTCCTGAAGTGGTGCAAAAAAAGTTGAAAAGGGGTGAATGTATTTCTCGGTACTCAAAAAGTGGGGTATGCGTAACAAAATGGAAAGACAAAAGAAATGTATTGGTGTTGTCATCAGAATTTTTAGGAGATATGGTCGAAGTAGGCTCCAAGAATAAAACCCCAACTTGTTGTTGAGTATAATAAGTTTATGTCAGGGGTGGACAGACATGATCAATTACTCTCTTATTATCCTTCGACACAAAAGACTTTGCGGTCGTACAAAATGCTGGGGATTCATATAGGTATTTCAAATGATGCTCACCAAAGCGCAATTATTATGCAACGATTTTGGAACTAAAATAAACGGCTATGACTTCAGAATGGCAATTTGCGAAGCGCTTCTTCCCTACAAGCCATCACCCGAAAACCCCATGAGTTGTATTATGCACTTGCCGGATGAAGTGGAGAAGGTTGAAGCTGGGAAACAAAAAGTTGCTAAACGAAAACGCTGTAAGCAGTGCTGTATGAATGGAATTAGAAAAGACTCAATGTACTTCTGTCCAGGATTATGCCTGAAGCCCTGCTTCAAAATATTTCATGAAGAGTTACAGTAAAACAATGTTTTAATATTTTTCTTATCTTATTTCCAGAATTTTGAAACTATTATATGAATATTCAGAATACATATGAAATTTAGTACTTTTTCTACCTATTTCTAAAATGACTGACACTGTGAGTCATAGGCGTTGTAGAACCGGAAAAACTGAAAACCTGTCTAGGGACGCCCATGACGCACAGTGTGAGTCATTGTCCTGTTGAGGTTAAAAATCAGTGGACATCTTGAGTAATCCCAAGAATTGGCATGGGCAGCCAACGTGTTAATACATCTTTGATGTTAATGTTTCACACTCATATTTAACGGCGGAGTAATCAACGAGATGTTGGGTGAGCGGTTGACAGTTTACTTTGTATCCCTGATGGCTAGGAAACTGACTGCGTCCAGATCCGTCCAAAACTGGATTGGTGATATTCGAGGAGCCTCAAATATCGGTGTAGTAAACATGGCCGAATCGCCAGGCCATATAGCGGGGTTGTCTGGGTCCCTCCACGAGTAGACGTTGCCAACGTGGGCTTCTTCTAGTTCCAGTGCCTGAGAGAACTGGCAGTCCTTCTGACTTCGAAGTACTGGGTGATGCGAGGATATTGTAGCGGCCTACTATAGGGTCAACTGGGTGAAACGTGGGCGCCTTGGCCCGTGATTCATGCTGTGTGGCTGGGTCAGTGGAAGTTGGGAGCGGTAGGTAGGTATACGGGTTTTATTTGTCTTTCCAAGACATAGGAGGAAACAATCTTAATACATCTTTGGCCTTATAGCCACTTGCAGAACCTTCATCAGAATACGAATCCGTTTGAGGAATTTTTCTAACTTGATCATAGCCGTCGGATTCTCCGTCGCCTAATGAGTAAGGTGCTCCTTCAAGGAAGTACAAGAACACCTGGTTCGTCAAAAAGCAATTCCATCCTCCGCTTAATCAGTGAAACCAGGTACTCACCTCTCAGGTCTCACCTCTCACAAGTAGAAGCTTGTTCAGGAGGTGAGGAGGAAGCAGAGGAATTCCCTGGGAGTAATCAAGAAAAGCTCCAAGTCCAAGTCATTGAGGTTGCAATCCCTCGAAAAAAGTAACCGAGATGATATAGCTCTCTTCGGGAGATTCGCATCCTCAATGTCTGCCGCCGTTGCAAATCTTGTGTACGCTCAGGTAAGAAATTTTAAGCGGAAGCCTCGCGCTAGAAAGTGGACAGTTGCTGAAAAGTTGATCGCTTTATCCTTGTATAAGCGAGCACCTCGAAGCTACCGATTTCTGTCGACCATGTTTACGTTGCAAACTCCTCGTACCTTGGTAACTCTTCTCAACAAGGTGGCACTGAAGCCTGGTATCAATAGCCATGTGTTTGATTCCATTAAAAAAATAATAACCAAACGTGATGATCGTTGGTATGCATACTATGCATTACTCTGGGACGAAATGTCAATCGGAGAGCACCTGGAATATGTTCCATCCGACGGAGGTCTTTCTCTGGTTGAGATCCTTCGATCAGTTCTTTCTCTGTGCAATTCTTCAGGATTGCTGGTGAAACAACTATATGTGATGGTCACTCAGTCAATAGGGAGGCATATCAACTTCTGGATTCTCCTAGTAATGAATCTTGGTTCACCTGTGAGGGGGTTAAGATATACACCCTCTTCGATCCTCCCCATCTCCTGAAATGCACGACAAACTTGTTGGTCAAACATGATCTCTCTATCCAAACTGTAAGTATTTAACTACGTAATTACCTGAACCTTCACTACATTATCCATTTCTTTTCGATTTTTCTCGTCGTTTACCAGACTTCGGAACCAGACTTCTTCTTCGACTTCACGCGACATTTGTGGATATTACGTCTCGCCCAGAGCCCTTTCTAGGCCCTTTTTATGCCTTTGTATAAACCATCTGCTATTCGGTTGAAATAAACCAACTGCTCATAGTTGAAATAAGGGACCAGCTTGAATGACAATATTACCTCGCTTTGTGCGGCATTTAACCTTTTCAGATGATGTAATAAAAATTTACAATGCTAATTAGAAGGTAAAATACCAAATTAAACTACTATAGGCTTTGAAACAGCCAGTCCCTCATTTCCACAATTTGAGGACTGCACTCTAGCTGCAGGGAACCACATAGAAAAATACTTCATTAGCTCGGTTTCTGCAACATTTTACTCCTTGATAATTTATATAAAGCTAATCAGAAGGTGGAATACCTGATATAAAAGACTATAGGCTTTAAAAGGTCAGTCCTTCATTTCCAAATAGCTGATTGTCTTATCTCTTATCAAAAAGAGGACCAGACTGACCCGCATTCTGGTGGCAAGGAACCACACTAACCTGTCTTATCTCTTATCAAAAAGAGGATCAGACTGCCCGCATTCTGGTGGCAAGGGACCACACTAACCTGTCTTATCTCTTATCAAAAAGAGGACCAGACTGACCCGCATTCTGGTGGCAAGGGACCACACTAACCTGTCTTATCTCTTATCAAAAAGAGGACCAGACTGACCCGCATTCTGGTGGCAAGGAACCACACTAACCTGTCATTCCTGCTCAGTTTCTGCGACATTTTACTCCTTGATAATTTATATAATGCTAATTAGAAGGTGAAATACCAAATATAAATTACTGTGGGCTTAAAATCAGCTGGTCCCTTGTTTTCAACTTGGAGGACTATCGGTGCTGCTTTCTGGCGGCTTCTTTCAAAAGTAGATGAATCAGAGGACCAGGGAAAAAACAACGTTTCCTCAGTTTCTGAGACATTTTCACTTTCCAAAGGATGTAACTAAAATTTACAATGCTAATTAGAAGGTAAAATACCAAATATAAACTACTATAGGCTTTGAAACAGCCAGTCCCTCTTTTCCACAATTTGAGGACTGCAGGTGCTGCACTCTAGTGGCAGGGAACCACGTAGATAAAAACTTAATTTCTTCGGTTTCTATAACATTTTACTCCTTGATAATTTACATAATGCTAATCAGAAGGTGGAATACCTGATATAAAAGACAATAGGCTTTAAAAGGTAAGTCCTTCATTTCCAAATAGCTGATTGTCTTATCTCTTATCAAAAAGAGGACCAGACTGACCCGCATTCTGGTGGCAAGGGACCACACTAACCTGTCTTATCTCTTATCAAAAAGAGGACCAGACTGACCCGCATTCTGGTGGCAAGGAACCACACTAACCTGTCATATCTCTTATCAAAAAGAGGACCAGACTGACCCGCATTCTGGTGGCAAGGAACCACACTAACCTGTCATTCTAGCAGCAGGGAACCACATAAAAAAATACTCCATTAGTTCAGTTTCTGCGACATTATACTCCTTGATAATTTATATAATGCTAATTAGAAGGTGAAATACCAAATATAAATTACTGTGGGCTTAAAATCAGCTGGTCCCTTGTTTCCAACTTGGAGGACTATCGGTGCTGCTGTCTGGCGGCTTCTTTCAAAAGTAGATGAATCAGAGGACCCAGGGAAAAAACAATGATTCCTCAGTTTCTGAGACATTTTCACTTTCCAAAGGATGTAACTAAAATTTACAATGCTAATTAGAAGGTAAAATACCAGATATAAATTACTATAGGCTTTGAAACAGCCAGTCCCTCTTTTCCACAATTTGAGGACTGCAGGTGCTGCACTCTAGCTGCAGGGAACCACGTAGAAAAAAACTTAATTTCTTCGGTTTCTATAACATTTTACTCCTTGATAATTTACATAATGCTAATCAGAAGGGGGAATACCTGATATAAAAGACAATAGGCTTTAAAAGGTCAGTCCTTCATTTCCAAATAGCTGATTGTCTTATCTCTTATCAAAATGAGGACCAGACTGACCCGCATTCTGGTGGCAAGGGACCACACTAACCTGTCTTATCTCTTATCAAAAAGAGGACCAGACTGACCCGCATTCTGGTGGCAAGGAACCACACTAACCTGTCATTCTAGCAGCAGGGAACCACATAAAAAAAATACTTCATTAGCTCAGTTTCTGCGTGTTTTACTCCTTGATAATTTATATAATGCTAATTAGAAGGTAAAATACCAAATATGAACTACTATAGGCTTTGAAACAGCCAGTCCCTCTTTTCCACAATTTGAGGACTGCAGGTGCTGCACTCTAGTGGCAGGAAACCACGTAGAAAAAAACTTAATTTCTTCGGTTTCTACAACATTTTACTCCTTGATAATTTATATAATGCTAATCAGAAGGTGGAATACCTGATATAAAAGACAATAGGCTTTAAGAGGTCAGTCCTTCATTTCCAAATAGCTGATTGTCTTATCTCTTATCAAAAAGAGGATCAGACTGACCCGCATTCTGGTGGCAAGGGACCACACTAACCTGTCTTATCTCTTATCAAAAAGAGGACCAGACTGACCCGCATTCTGGTGGCAAGGAACCACACTAACCTGTCATTCTTGCTCAGTTTCTGCGACATTTTACTCCTTGATAATTTATATAATGCTAATTAGAAGGTGAAATACCAAATATAAATTACTGTGGGCTTAAAATCAGCTGGTCCCTTGTTTTCAACTTGGAGGACTATCGGTGCTGCTGTCTGGCGGCTTCTTTCAAAAGTAGATGAATCAGAGGACCAGGGAAAAAACAACGTTTCCTCAGTTTCTGAGACATTCTCACTTTCCAAAGGATGTAACTAAAATTTACAATGCTAATTAGAAGGTAAAATACCAAATATAAACTACTATAGGCTTTGAAACAGCCAGTCCCTCTTTTCCACAATTTGAGGACTGCAGGTGCTGCACTCTAGTGGCAGGGAACCACGTAGGAAAAAACTTAATTTCTTCGGTTTCTATAACATTTTACTCCTTGACAATTTACATAATGCTAATAAGAAGGTGAAATACCTGATATAAAAGACAATAGGCTTTAAAAGGTCAGTCCTTTATTTCCAAATAGCTGATTGTCCTATCTCTAGGTTATAAGTAATTTTCCTTCTGAAAACTGGGGATTATTAGATTATTACTAATTAGCATTATATAAATTATTAGATTATTACTAATTAGCATTATATAAATTATCAAGGAGTAAAACACGCAGAAGCTGAGCTAATGAAGTATTTTTCTATGTGGTTCCCTGCTGCTAGAATGACAGGTTAGTGTGGTTCCTTGCCACCAGAATCCGGTTCAGTCTGGTCCTCTTTTTGATAAGAGATAAGACAGGTTAGTGTGGTCCCTTGCCACCAGAATGCGGGTCAGTCTGGTCCTCATTTTGATAAGAGTCAAGACAATCAGCTATTTGGAAATGAAGGACTAACCTTTTAAAGCCTATTGTCTTTTATATCAGGTATTCCACCTTCTGATTAGCTTTATATAAATTATCAAGGAGTAAAATGTTGCAGAAACCGAGCTAATGAAGTATTTTTCTATGTGGTTCCCTGCAGCTAGAGTGCAGTCCTCAAATGAGGAATTTCACCGATTTCTGTTTGCATTTTTCCTGAATAGTTAATGGTGTGAGATAGATGAAAATCGGGCTGATTTCGGAAAATAAGTCTCCGGTTATTTTTGGGAGACAATCAAAATTTTTAATTTCAAAACTAACCGGGAAAACAGACGTGCAGCGGGAATGCTCGCTGATTGGGCTGTTCTGATCGCCGTCTCCTCCCAGTGTTGCCCATTGGGACGACGAAATCGTGTTTTCTAAGAGAAAAGTCATCAAACAAAAACAGAGGAAACCTAATTTTCCCCATCTCGCTTTTTCTATTTTTTTTCTTCAGTTTTTCGATTTCGAACTTTACTGTTTCATGAAATTTTGCATCTGGGGACTATAGATTTCTCGATCTCAGCGCTTCAAGCGGCCATAAATGAACTATTCCAGCATGACGTCATTTTCCCGGTTTTTTTAAACATTCGTATTTTCTACACTGTTTTGTTTATTCGTAAATTAGGAAGTTTGGGCTGAAAGTTTGCCTTAGGGGGTTTTTAGAGGTGCTGAATCCGATTTTGGGGTCAAAAATAGGAAATTCCGACATGGTGAAATTCCTCATTGTGGAAATGAGGGACTGGCTGTTTCAAAGCCTATAGTAGTTTATATTCGGTATTTTACCTTCTAATTAGCATTGTAAATTTTTATTACATCATCTGAAAAGGTTAAATGCCGCAGAAAGCGAGGTAATATTGTTATTCAAGCTGGTCCCTTATTTCACCTATGAGCAGTTGGTTTATTTCAACCGAATAGCAGATGGTTCATACAAGGGCATAGAAAGGCCTAGAAAGGGCTCTGGTGAGACGTAATATCCACAAATGTCGCGTGAAGTCGAAGAAGAAGTCTGGTTCCTCTGGTCCTTAACTTGTCTCCATTACTCTGTGCTCTGGTCCCTGTTTTAGTGTCACCCTTCCAGCACACTTTTTAACACTAGACGTTAGGTGTCGGACCGGCGCTAGTTCTCCCTGGCTCCACTGTGAGCGCTGGATAATTGGGATGAGCGATGTTACCGATAAATTTGTTGTTAACCCATTAGTGCCCAGCGGGCTAGTAGCGGAACGGCGAACCTGGACTCAAAGTTCTCCGAATTCTTGGTGTACTTTGGACTTTAGAGTTTAGTTTCTGGTAATACTAGCTACCTGAGACCCTCACCATGTTAGGTATTCAGTTAGTTTGGTTGAATTCATTGCTCAGTGTGTTTATTCTATCTCCGAGATGAGTGAAAATCTGGACGTTGACGGGCTGCGGCATTTATTGGCGTAAGTACTTCAAATTTTTAATTTGACGGTATTTCTGTGCATAGTTTCATTTTATGATTGTTACCAAACGAGAAGCAGTATATAACTAAGTAAATAATCCATGGCAGTTCCGTGATAAAGTGAACTGTATCATGGTGTTCCCAAATTAGCCCTCTGGGCACTTGGCGACATTTTCCCCATCATAAGCATGTCGTGATTATTATTTCAACAGATATGATTGATCTTGTTTCGAGATGATATTTTTGTTTATTATTACCAATCTAATGACTTTCACCATCTCTTATAATTTCTTATATTTCTTTTTAGACCTGGTGTGAACCTCCAAGACGCGATCGACCTTTTGTTGGGGAATATTGAAGATACGAAATAACTGTACGAAATAAGATACGGAATACGAAATAAGAAATGGTGGTGGGCTCTATTTTCCTGGGTGATTGACGCATCCATCCAAAATGCGTGGATATTGTCAAAAAAGAGCTTCAAAGTATCGCAACTCCAGTTCAGACGAGAATTGGCCCAGACATACTTGACTCGCTATGCTGTCGCTCGAAGACATCCATGGCCTTCTGGAAGATATATTTCCACATCTAGGATCGTTGATGCTATCCGCTTTGACCATATGGACCACCACATTTGCTACACAGAGGGGAAGAAGAGGAAGAGGTGTGCTGGGATAAATTGCACTGCTAGAGTGTGCACAATGTGCAAGAAGTGTAAGCTGGGGTTGTGCATTGACTGTTTTGATACATTAGACTCCAAATTTTAAATATTATATTTCAGTTGCTCATACTATTAATTTTTGTTCCAGAACATTTACTATTTTATACGCTTTAATACACTGTTAAAAAAAAATTGATCGTACATGTTCATTCTCCCTTATCCCGCTGAGTGCCCAGAGGGCTAATTTGGGCACACCCCTTTTGACCACCTTTTGGTACGCCGAAATTTTTAAAATTATTTTTCTAGTGTTTCTAGACGTAATATGAGACATTTTACCAAGTTTCATCAAAAAATTCAGGAAAAAAAAGTTACGGTCACTAATGGGTTAATGAGTGATTGACAAGGCAGCCCCGAGAGTGATGCAGAGGCAAATTATAGACATTGTTATTATAGAAAAATGTTTTTCTTATCTTGATCTCAAACTTATTCAACTATCGAAGTCTTGTTATTCACGCTTTAACATCAATAGGACCGCGTTATGCGAAAATACCTCTTAAGTGACAAAATACCTATCGTACCTACAATAAACCTACAATAAATACACTTTTGTATTTATTGTACCTATCGTTGGATTCATCTCGCCAAGTAGAACTGATTTCTTTGGAAACTTGCGTCCTCCTTTTGTTATAAAATGGAACTATTTTCTAATATAGGTACTTACTAAGCGACTAAAAAAGGCATTTTGAATTTCACAATTCCCTACGACACACCATGAGAAAGTTATGTACGTAATTACCAAACAAACGACACATGAATATTGGTGGTTAGTTTGGATTCCCAGGAGCAACTGCGAGGGCCTCATTTTACTGTTTCGTATTATGTATTTGCGTAGGTGTTGTTTTAAGTAAAATCCAACATGAATTTGCATAAACAATTTGTATTTTTAATTAAAGTCTTTTACAAAAATGCATGGTCACGAAATACAATGTTCTGTCACGCTAACTGGAGTAACGCCAACCTGAGGTTGGTTGGTTGGTTGGTTGGTTACCTTATAACATGCCCCCCTTTTAATTATTATTATCATTTCTTCTCAAATAACATAATTTACAAATAATCAAACACTTTAAAAAAAATGCAAAACATAAGAACCTTGGAATGAACATACAAATACAACAAAATTTACAAATAATCAAACACTTAAAAAAAAATTGCAAAACATAAGAACCTTGGAATGAACATACAGAACATACATTTGCATAATTTCAAAACTTTACATAATTGGAAAAATCCTTAGGTTTTCTAGGCCTATCAGAACGCCTAGGTTTGTTCACATCATCACTACTGTCCACTGGCATTGACAAAGGACAAGAGTTGTTAGATGGAGCATTATCTACACTAGGTTCTGACATCTTTTTCAAAAAAGAAGAATTTCTTCTATAAATCCCTCCTTTATCAGTACGCACTAAGTATGACCTAGGACTGTCAACAATTTCGAGTACAGAAGCTTTCTCCCACACATTATTTTCGAGAACCAACACACGCTCTCCTACAGTAAACAATATTTCTTTTCTTGCCCCTCTATCGTAGTAATGTTTTTGACTCACTTGATTGAGCACCATGCGCTCCTGAACGTTAGTCAACAGACTTGGCTTAAGACACACGTTGTTGATCGGCAACTTTGTCCGTAGCTCTCTGCTCTGAAGGAGCTGGGCTGGGGACACTCCCAAGTTACTGACTGGACAATTGCGATAGTTCAGTAAGGCCAGATTAAAATCTTTGGTATCATACCCACACTTTCGTAACATCCCCTTGACAATCCCAACACCCTTCTCAGCCAAACCATTGCTTTTAGGGTACAAAGGACTGGAAGTTACAATTTCAAATTCCCACTCACCAGCAAAACGCCTGAATTCATAGCTATTACAAGGATTGTTATCTGCCACAAGAATAGTAGGTATACCCCAACGGGCAAAAATCGGCTTTAAAAGACCAATAATGGAAGAAGTTGACTTACTGGCCATTTTTTCCACTTCAATCCAGCGTGAGAAATAATCGATCACAACTAAATAGTATTGGCCCTCATACTCCGCCACGTCTAGACCAATTTTGCTGAATGGGGTGTCAGGAATAGAATGATTAATAAGTTGTTCTTTGATGTTTTTTCTACTAAACCGTTGACAAACATAACATTTAGAAATGGTGTTTTCCAATTGGGAGTTGATAGATGGCCAATAAATCAACTGTCTTGCTTTGGCTTTGCATTTTTCCAATCCTAAGTGGGTTTCATGTAGTATATCAACCATCATAGATCTGAGCGACGTTGGCACAACAAGTCGCTGATCCAAATAGACCAATCCCCCCTCTACAGTGATATCATTTCTCAAATTATGAAAGTGCACTAGATCCCCACCAATGCGGTTAAGTGTGCGTCTGTTGGGCCAGTTGCCGTGGTAATATTCGAGAATGTGTTTCAAAACAGGGTCCCTAGAGGTTTCCTGTACAAATAAACTCATTTTCTCACGAGACACTACCAACTCATTACAACATAGTGAATGAATTATGTCCTCACATTCGGCTTCACTGTGCCTAGAAGGAATGATGTTTCGGCTCAAGAGATCTGCAGAGTATAATTCCTTCCCAGGTTTATATTTCAATGAAAAATTATAGTGCAATAATTTAAGTTTTAAATTTTTTAAACGATTATTTTTGATTTTATCAAAATTTTTATCATGAATGGCTAGCAACGGAGAATGGTCAGTGAAAATTGTGACACTTTTGTGCCCAAACAAATAATTGTGCAGCTTGTGACAAGCATAAGTTATGGCTAGGTACTCTTTTTCTATTTGAGCCCAGTTTTGCTCGCAATCTGTAAGTGATCTAGAACCATAATGCACTGGCAGACCATCCTGAAATAAGGCAAACCCTATAGCATCCTTTGATGCATCACATTCCAAATTAATGGGTTTATTTGGATCAAAATTGGCCAATCTGGTTTTTTCGGAAATTAACATTTTTAATTTTTCCACAACATCTGTGTGACTCACTTCCCACCGAAACTCAACATTACGTTTGAGAAGGTCCCTCAGTGGCGAAATAATCTCAGAATAGTTTGGAATAAAAGATCTCAGGTAGTTTACAAAACCCAACAGACTCTGAAGTTCAGTTTTATTCTTTGGCATAGCTAACTCCTGAACAGCTTTTACTCTCTCAGAATCGGTACACATTCCATTTGCATTGAACCTGAACCCAACAAATTTTACTTCCTCTTCAAAATATTGCAGTTTTTTAGGATTAAATTTGATATTGAACATTCTAGCTCTATCCATTACTTTTTCAACAATCCTAGTAAGAGCTTCTTTATCCTCAGCTGCTAATAACAAATCATCGAAATATACAATAACACCTTCTAAATCACCAAAATATTTCATGTTTAACCTCATGAAAGTTTCTGGAGCCGTACAAACTCCAAAAGCAAGTCTAAGGAATCTAAAATTCCCATGAGCCGTGCTGAAAGTCAGAAGCTTGCTCGACTCTTCATCCAATTTAATATGATAAAAACCATCTTTCAGGTCAAAAACGCAAAAATATTTCTTCCCTGAAAGCTTGGATTTAATTTCTTCTAGTGTAGGTATGGGGTACAAATCTCGAACAAGGCACTGGTTAAGTTCTTTCGGATCCAAACAAATTCTTAAAGAACCATCTGGTTTTTGAACTAACACTAAATTATTCACCCACGCTGCTGGCTCGGTGACAGGTACAATCACCTTTTTATTCACCAACTCATCTAAGGTGTGCTTCAATTGATCACGTAACGCCAGGGGTACTCTACGAGGAGGATTTGACCTAGGAGTAGAACCTGGTCTGAGCTCTAACCTACAAATATCCGGGAAACACCCCAACCCTGAAAAACAATCATTATTTTTCAAAATAAACTCGTCTTTATCCATGTTTTGAATTTCATTAACCGTCTTAATAATTCCCAACAGCCTTGCCAACTCTAGTCCTACAATGGGTGTCCAGTTTGCACCAACAACGACGAAGTCACCATTTATAGACATGTCACGGAATTTACAATTGAGGCTCACTAAACCAATTGGTTCAACCTGAAATCCTCCATAGGCACGCAATTTAAACGTTGCTTTGCTCAAAACTACACCATGCAATAGAGTAATAAAATTTTGAGGGATTGTGTTGACTTCCGATCCAGTGTCAATTTTGAAAGATAACACTACTTGGTTGTTGAGGGTCAAATTTTCAAACCAAGCCTTCCCAATTGAATGAATATCTGAATTTACTGAGTCAATAATAAGAAATTCACTAACATCGCCACAAACCTTTTCCATTGATTCAACTACTGCCGTGTCTTTTGCCTGCTTGTACTTACTACATGCCTTTTGAAAATGATTATTCCCATGACAAAAACCACATTGTTTGCCCCAAGCTGGACACTTGTTAACTTCATGATCGTAGGTACAATATTGACAATTAGAAATTAATCGAACTTTACCTTGAGTCTGATTTGAACCTACATTTGGTACTTGACCTACTTGTCGAGATGTCCCCATTGAAGATGAAAGCTGCTTGTTGACGTTGTTCACACTTGTCAACCGTCCTGAATATCCTCGAGGTTGGGATGTCTTCTTGGGTCCACGGGAGGATATTGACAGCTTATCAATATTAGGGGAGTCTAACCCGATGTCATCAATGGACTGACGAACCTGCTTTCGGTGAATCACGCCTGCTTCATGGGTCTGCACTAGCTTGACCACTTGTGCTAGTGGAAGGTCTGAACGGAGTAGTCGTTCTTGCAAGTCTGTATTTTCAACACCAAGAACGATTTGTGTTCTCAAAAGTTTGTCCTGAAGCTCACCGAATTCACATGCAACGACAAGGTCCTTCAAGTCCCGATACCAATGAGCAAACGGCTCACCAGTTCGTTGAGTCCGTTTGAAAAACTTGAAGTGGGCCATGACTTCATTTCGGTCAGGAACAATAGCATCCTCGATAGCTTCCAGTACCCGCTCAACTGTCCTTTTTCCCGTGAAATGCAGAGAATCAAAAACACGACGGGCATCACGCCCAATGAGATTGAGGAGACGAGCCACTTGAACCTCCTGTGATTTTTTAGTTGTCTCAGTCGCAACAAAATATATCTCCAATTCAGACTTGAAAGATTTGAAGTTAGCACAGACATCACCATCAAAACTAAGTTCAGGAGGCGGATGAAACTCGGCGCCCGACATGGTTTATAGCACACGTCAACACAAAAAATCACTGCACACAGATTTCACTCAATCTGAACGAAAGTTCAATCCATTTGAGACTGCGCCATGTTTTAAGTAAAATCCAACATGAATTTGCATAAACAATTTGTATTTTTAATTAAAGTCTTTTACAAAAATGCATGGTCACGAAATACAATGTTCTGTCACGCTAACTGGAGTAACGCCAACCTGAGGTTGGTTGGTTGGTTGGTTGGTTACCTTATAACAGGTGTCTCTTTCGTTGAAACAGCTAAATTAATAAATTCGCAGTGTATGGGCAAGCTGGACCCATTTTTCTTTTCCTCTTGTACTGATTACTATCTCGCGCATGTATCAGTGTAATCCTGTTTTCTTTCCACCTAAAATATTCATTCAAAAATTTTTGATTCTGAAAGCCTGTTCCCTTGATTAGTATGATTTCAAGGGGTAAAAAGATCTTCGATCTCGGCAAGAAAGGGGGTTCAAAAACTCGTGCTACAAACATCAATATAATTTGCCTATCTCTCCACTAGAAATGCGTGTCACAACCCAAGTTGAATGACTCACAAAGCATGCTGCATCTAATTCCCAAAGTAGACCAGCCATTTTATACATCTTTGATTTCCGGGGAAGATATAGAGGACGATATAGATTGACTCAAAGGGCGGCTGGATTTTGATATAGAAAAAAGTAAGAAGAAGAGAGCAATGAAAGGTTTACTGACCGTAGTCTTTGGCTATATTCATTTACCATAGCCTGACAAATTTGATACCTCACACATTTCTTCTCAATATTCTCCAATATTCACATTTTATTATAAAATCTATAATAATATTATGATATTATCAAATAAAATATCATTATACGTATCATGATTTATTTATTTAAAATGGGATATAATTATAATTATATTCCATCCCCATTTTGTGGCCAATCAAAGATGAAGTTATAAAAGAGTCAAGTGTGAAAGCCATTATTATAGGAACTGTGTACTGGTGATACTTTCTTTTACGTTTTTCTCAAAACGAGAATTTTGTTTTATCAGTAACGTCGATCATCCCAATTATCCAGCGCTCCCCGTGGAGCCAGGGAGAACTAGCGCCGGTCCGACACCTAACGTCTAGTCTTTTTAACCTTGTGTGACACTTCCTGATACTTCTTCCATGGTAATGGAGACAAGTTAACAGAGAAGAAAGCCAACGTTAAAATGGTGTGCAAGCATTTTTGAGGCTGCCTCAGTTGCGCCATCTACTTTCAGCTAGGAATGAGGAACTACTACGGAAGTGGCGGGGGGGATAGGGCACACTCTTCATACCGCTTCTTTTTAAATCCTTTCCAATGACCAGAAATTGATAACTTATCGTTTCATCATCATTAAGATTTGCAAAAATTACTAGGAAATTCCATTCGAGGCGATGGATATTTTCCAAGTTGCCTATAGAATTGTTGTTGTCCCTATCGCGAGTTGCTCAAATGTTGAATCGACAACTGCCACCCATAGAAACGTTTGAAACCCAGTGTATTATTGAAAATCGCTCGATTTTTTCGTACATAATATGTACGAATATTATCAGAGGAGAAAAATATGTGATAAACAAGGTGACTTGTTGTGATGAGGTTGGGAACAAACGATCGTGAACGCGATCTGTTTCTTTCCGCTATAACTACGTCCTGGAGCTCCACCAATCAGAACGCTTCTCGGGCTCCCACATTCAGCTTTCAGCCCAGTGGTACATCCTCAAGCCAGGTGACGCTCGGACCACTTCTGGTTGCAGCCCCTCCAAGGTCAGTAACTTTTTTTTCACAACTCCACTGAAAACGTTGGGCCTGACAGGCCCACCTGTCACAGCATCGTGCTTTGTTTTTGATTCTTTCACATCAACAAGGAGCGTTGTATGTGTTTTGGCTTTCCAGGATCCAACAACTTACAAATTACTATTTATCTATTTATTTGCAACTTATATAACAAACTTCTGATTATAGGTATATTTATTTTCATTTATCATTCTTGTATTTGTTTACTACCTACTTCAATATTGGTAAATTACTTCTATGGATGATATTGATATGATTACAAAATACTGAAGTACAGTTACTTTCTCTTCTCTATCATCTTCATCATCTAATTTCCTTCGTTCTGTGTATATGTTATGGTGGGTTCCTCTTCCCGAAGCTGACCTTCCTCTTCGTCGGAAGACATGGTATTTGCAAAGGAACAACACTTCCGAATTGTAAACTAATTTTATTACCTGACGAAACTGTACTATTTCAGAAACGGAACTCGAGTTAGCGATACTCCCCCTCGGACAGTATTTACTACAAATTTGATATCAAAATGATCACATGACACCTCAAAGGTTCACACTCAAGCGGGCTACAACGATAACTGTTCGGGCAGAACTGAAGGAGGGCTTAACAGGTGCCCCCTCTCTTCTCTCAATAGTTTCAAAACCTGTCACGAGGGGATTTACGAGCAGCTTGTGGCGACACTACTGTGTTTTCGAGTTTCAAATAATAAAAATTGTTTAAAATAACAATGTCAGTAAATCTGATGATAATGCAAGTGAAATGGAAAACGTTCAATCTGGTTCAATCAGGGTTTCAGTCTTCGTTTTCATCAATCCATCACACGGCGATCCTGACGTTGCTTCCGTCCTCGGGAGCTCAGTTCACCTAGGGGACCAGACACAGCCCATTAGTGAAGAGAATATCAGCCTACTCCCGTCTCCATAAGTGAAGGGTTTCCCCTTCAGGCAAACAATTCAAAATAACAGCTTAGAACTGGCAAGTAAATTAATGCACATGCACAGTGGAGGTTGGAGGCACGAGGAAAATTTCAATGAACAAACAATTCCAAGTAACAAACAAATTGTGCAAGGAGGTACAGGAATTATCCTTTGATCAATATATTCGAGCCAGGTGAATCCAGTCGTTAGGAATCATTAAAAGCAACTCGTTCAAAAGGAACTCATTCAAAAGAACTGCTTGGGAAGGTTGTCTATCTCACTTGGGCTTGACAGTCACACTATCAGAAAAGTAATGACTGTAAGACGTAGACCACGTAAAGGGAAGGACATAGAACAAGGGTCCAACTATGACGCAGCCAACGTAAGGGTGCCAAGCAAGGTAGACTCCAGCCCACATTCCAAAATTAGACTCATACTTGACTGAGAAAATGATTATGATGATCACTGAGAAGACTTGGGGATCCAAAGTCAACATAGGTGGGATAGTCCACATTCAACATGATGATCACTGAGAAGACTTGGGGATCCAAAGTCAACATAGGTGGAATAATCCACATTCAACAAAATAACAAGACTGGGCGAATCCACAGTCACCTTGGAAGAGCAGTGGGTAGTCCACTATGAACAAAAACAGTCAAGAAAGTCAAAATTACTTCGATAAATCCCTGCTATCATCAGGGATAGTGCTAGAGCCATCAAAATTAGGAGCCTTGCGCAACTGTTCGTGAGGGTATTTCAAGTACTTCCTTGATCCTCCAGAAACATACTGCAATAAGTAGCGGTCATTTGGTAAAACTTTAACAATTTAAACGGTACTCGATAAGCGTTATCCAATATGATTAGATTCCTCACCTCCATCTGTGCAAAAACCAAATCGTTTTCCTCAAGCTTTATGCTGTCAAATCGACTTATGCATCAATCGAGTAGCAGTATCTCGAAATTCATGTGTGCTAGTGAATAGAATGCTTCTAAGGTTTTTTCATATCCAAAATGGAAAGAGACTCTTGTACATTGTTGACAACAGCATAACGTAGTGATTGTTGTACAATGTGAAGATATCTTGGGCGTGTATGTCTCTGTACTTTCCTACACAAAATTCTTCCATGAATTTCATAAGTGTTTTGAATATCAGGATCAATATACGATGTTTTCCATGAGGTCTTAGTTTTTGGTGTTGCTGCTCTATGAGGGTGCTGATTAACAAAGAATTTGCATTTGGATTTTCAATAATTGGCTCCGAAGTTACAGTACTATCATTATTGTCATCAATGGGTTTTCAAACCTTGCAAAAAGGACCACCTTCTTTGGACTCGTGGTATTAGTTCTTGTTTATTCTGTGTTGCACGAAGCGAAGCACAGTCAGTTACTACAATGAATTGGTAGCTTTGTAAATAGTTATGAGAATGAATTGCGGCATAAACCACAACAAGGGTCTTCAGCTCTTAAGAGTGGTAACTGTTGTTCGGGTGAATAAACATTTGAAAGTGAACAAGAAGAAGTTTCCCCCACTCTAATTACTAGTTTTGTTGTCCGTTATCTGCCTAGTCATACTTACCGCTCTCGTACCTTTCGTTATTTGAATAAATAGTTTTTCTACAAGTTCTTGTTCCCATTAATTCAATAAAAACCCTTCAGTAACGTGATTCTGATAGAGTGGTTCTTTTGCTATTGTCAGACGCACATGCTGACAAAGTTTCGTATGGGACAAATCTCTAAAGATTATCTGGACCCAAGAGGATCGCCAGGTCAGTCATACGTCTTTAAACTTCAGCTTACCCAATCCCCAGCTAGGATTGTTAGGAAACTTAGTACCTAGGCAGGACATAAGAGATTTACTGCAAATAATTTTAATTCACAAGTAGGCGCAAAATAAGTCAGGCCTAACCACTGAAACAGCGGAGGAGACGACACTAACAGCTGTAGTATGCAACAGGTCTTGGCTTTCATCAATGATGTTAATCAGTATTGATCCAAAACCTAAAGAACTTTCATCAATATGCAATTCAATTGGATAAGAAGGGTTGAAAATGGTTAACATTGGCTCTGCAATTAGGAGGCCAATAAAATGTTGTCTAACCTTTTCATGATCTTCCATCCTTTGTTGTCATCAATTGGAACAAAGGGGTTGCTAACTGTGCAAAATTATGCACAAATTGTCTAAAATTTGAAGCTAGACCAAGAAATTGGCGAAGTGTACAAAGAGTTGTGGGAGGGTCGCAATTTGTGAGAGCTTCAACTTTAGTTTTATTGGGTCGCAACTCTCCGTTCTCTATCTCATAACCTACATATTTGATTTTAGTTACAACAAATGAGCATTTAGAGAAATTGGATGAGAAACCAGCAGCTGTTAATATTCCCAGAATACAATCTAAGCGTTCTAATGCCTCACTCGGAGTGCTAGCAGAAATCAACATAATTATCGTACATGTTGCATGTGACATAATCATGTGCTAAGACTCCTAAAGCTTTCATGATAGCTCGTTGATAGACACTTGGTCCGTTACGTACCCCAAAAGGTAAAACCAAAAATTCCCACTGTCCATCTGGTGTTACAAAAGACAGTTTTTCAATGGAATCTTCCTGAACAGGAATTTAATAAAATCCACAGGCAGCATCCACTAAATCGAGCAATTTGATCAGTAATCAACGGCAAAGGAAAATGTTCTGGGACTGTGTTCAAATCCAAGGAACGAAAATCAACAGTCATCCGAAAACCTCCAGTCTTTTTCTGAACAAGAAGTACCTATTGGACTAAAAAGGGGATGAGCTAGGACAAATTACTTTTGCATCTTCAAGTTCTTTTATGTGCTCTCGAACTAATTCACATTGTACAGGAACAGGACTGAGTCTGTAAGGACGTTGTTGTACTGTTTTAGTTGAATCAATGAGAAGAATTTTAAATGTTCCAGTGGTAATGCGTGTGGTTAGAACTCCTGTGATGAAGAATTTTGAATATTTTTGTAAAATATTAACGAGTTTTGATTTTTGACTAATAGGAATATCTGTGTGTAATTCGTTGAAATTCACATCATTTACTGGTGAAACTTGACGATTTTCTGATAATGAGTCTGTATGTGTGGGTAAATCAAAGAATGGAACGGTTATGGTGTGACAGCCTGGGATCTCACTGAACAACACAACCACATCCTTTGTAAACCGATCCAGAGAACATCGATCTATCAAAAATCAGAAAATTCATAATTAGATTTGCAAGTGTTATCAGTTCCAGAATGCTTATCTCTCTCTTAATATCATTATCCAATAAAACTTTTGACTCAATTCCAAGAATTGTGTCCTCGATTTAACACGAATTTCATTCATAAAAGTCCAGTAGTGTCCAGTAAAATATTCTCAGTAGTAGAAGACATGATAGGAGGATGTCCTTCCTCAATTTGCACGTATTTGGGATAATCACCATATAATAATCTGTCACAAGAATTTCTCGCCCCAAAATTATGGGCACTGGAAGACAGCTCTATCTGCCACTATGTGAAACAAAACATGGTATCACGACCATTGGTGGTAATTAAAACTCGTTTTTGGCATTTAGAAATGGTTACTGCAGATCCTATTCCATGCAAATGAACTATATTGTTAAAGGAAGTGCCTTGTAATTTAGAACTAATGGACATACGAAGGAGAGAGCATTCTGATCCTGAGACGAAAAACGCTGAATATGATTACATAAAGGTTTATAAATTTTCTACATAGATCACTCGTGTTTCTGATTCATCTTAAGTCCAACCCTTAGGTTCTCATAGGGAATGAACGGTTTGTCCTACAGAGCTCCGTGTGGTCTCAAAAATTCGATACTGTCTTAAATTGAAGGAAAAACAATACCTTTATACCAAATTTTTTTTTTTTTTTTTTTTTGAGCTAGGGCGTTTTCAAAATTTTAACCCTTAGAAGTGACCGACATCAACCAAAATCTTAGGGGCACAACTAGACCCCAAATTGAGTCCATATACTAAATTTCATCAAAATCAGTCAATGGAAACTAAAAAAAAAAATGCCGCGGACGGCCAAAATTTTATTCAATTTTTGGATTCTATGTAAACCAACAAATTTTGAGGAGGGGGTTAGAAATTGTTTTAATCTTGGTCGATTCCAGAGGTTCATTATTGAAAATTATAAACCAAAAATAGTGGAATACATCACCTCGGTAAGTAAAAGTGCCTTCTGGATTAGCAACGCATAGGCCAACGTGCTTCTCTGCTGGCTTGGGCATCAGACTTCTGTATTCTCCCGGGCCTGGTCTTGATAACTGCTTCTTCTTGGGACAGTTCGGTGCGATGTATCCTCCTTGGTTGCAGGCAAAGCAAGTAATAATTGCATTGGTGATGGGTTGCTTTGATAGGTGACTTGCTGAGGTAGTCTCAAACATGTGTGACGCTCAAAAACTTTGTGTTCAGTTCGTTGACAATGCCCACAGCGAAGATTGAAGTTTTGAGGAGATGAGAAAAAAGAGGTTTAATCATTTGGGCAGCGTTTTGAAGAGGTAATTCTTGATTCAAAGAGATTTTGTCAGCCATTTCTTTCATAACTCTCGCTTGTTCAAATAATAAATTGTGTAATTCATTCCTGAAATAATACTTGTCATGAGCGTATGGTGAGGGGGGTGGAGGAACAGGAGGTCTCCGACGATCTCCACTCGTGTTTCGTCAGCACTCGTAAAAATTCGGCAACATCGCGTTCGGAAGTGCGTGATCTTGGAAGGGTGTACCCCCCCTCGCCTCGTCCATCCTCTCTGGTCCGGTGGAGGGTTTTCCCCCTCGAGGTATTTTCGACTCGTCCTGAAAATGGCGGACGTAGACTTGAATGACCGAAGTTTTCACAAACATCCCGAGCGTTTCCGACGTTTTCACGAAATAATTGTTCACAGAGCCACTATTGAATTCACGATTTTCACTAAATCTGGCACGTAAGTTGTTTATCCCATCTTCTGATGTTATGGTGGGTTCCTCTTCCCGAAGCTGACCTTCCTCTTCGTCGGAAGACATGGTATTTGCAAAGGAACAACACTTCCGAATTGTAAACTAATTTTATTACCTGACGAAACTGTACTATTTCAGAAACGGAACTCGAGTTAGCGATACTCCCCCTCGGACAGTATTTACTACAAATTTGATATCAAAATGATCACATGACACCTCAAAGGTTCACACTCAAGCGGGCTACAACGATAACTGTTCGGGCAGAACTGAAGGAGGGCTTAACAGGTGCCCCCTCTCTTCTCTCAATAGTTTCAAAACCTGTCACGAGGGGATTTACGAGCAGCTTGTGGCGACACTACTGTGTTTTCGAGTTTCAAATAATAAAAATTGTTTAAAATAACAATGTCAGTAAATCTGATGATAATGCAAGTGAAATGGAAAACGTTCAATCTGGTTCAATCAGGGTTTCAGTCTTCGTTTTCATCAATCCATCACATATATGTAGATGGCCTCAAAAAAAGAGGTGCTGCTGCGAACAGACGACCCCGCCTTTGCTGAGAAAATAAAGCATCTAATCCTGTCACCATTGACTCAGAAGACTCAGATGATGATGGAGTCCAAGAACAGGATGACCAAGATTTTGGAGATGGTCCACTACCTGCAGGTAACCAACATCATTCACCCCATCAGCATTCTACCCCAGAACGTGATATTGATTCCTCACCTCCTTTCTCTTCTCTGATGATGATTATGTGGACCCAGATTACTCCCCCGAAGAATCAGTTAGTGATAGCGATGAGAGGGAGCCAGAAGGAGCTCTAAAAAGTTATAAACTGCCAATTTGTTCAACTCACATTTTTTGTATTATGATTCTAGAAGTCTAACTTTTATGAAGACTGAACCACATTTACCAGATTGGTACTTGAGTATTATACGGAGGGCCACCTAACCTATAGAAATATTTCGTACCCGGATACCAAAAATAACTACATAATTGGAAAGAACACACAATAATAGACTTACAAGTGAAGTTTTGAATTTTTCGGACGCCTGGTTCTGACGTTCTGCAACCCAGAACGCAAGCAATGTCGGTCAGGATGGAGTTAAAAGCTTATTATTAAAAGATGCCTTTCTTGTAAGAAACTTACACTATCCTCTTCATTTCGAGGTAAATCCCACAACAAAATCACGTCACTCATTATTGAAAAACGTATAGCAGTAGTAACGCACGGCAATAAATCACTCAGTACACTGACCAGACACAGTGACAGGCGATGACAGGTAATGGCGCGCGCTCCGGTCAACGACCCTGACCTTGGCCTACTTGGAGAGGATTCTGCGAATAGACACATGACTCATCTGATAACGCTCGACTCACAACAATACTAGAATAGTTTCTACTACAACATCTATAACAATTTAACTCTTCTCTAGTTTTCGAGAAAAAATCGATTTTTCCGTCGGAAAAGTCGCAATTTTCAAGTTGGTTTTTTTTTCAACTTTTTGACAACGATTTCCGATAGATTTTTCACGCTGAATCCAACACCGTCAACAAAAATGTTCTACGACCTCTATTTTTCGAGAAAAATCGATTTTTCCGTCGGAAAAGTCGCATTTACAAGTTGGTTTTTTTTCAACTTTTTGACAACGATTTCCGTTAGATTTTTTCACGCCTGATCCAACGCCGTCCACAAAAAATGTCTACGACCTCAAGTTTTCGAGAAAAATCGATTTTTCCGTCGGAAAAGTCGCATTTTCAAGTTGGTTTTTTCAACTTTTGACAACGATTTCCGATAGATTTTTTCACGCTGAATCCAACACCGTCAACAAAAAATGTTCTACGACCTCTAGTTTTCGACAAAAATCGATTTTCCGTCGGAAAAGTGCATTTTAGTTGGTTTTTTTCAACTTTTGACAACGATTTCCGATAGATTTTTTCACGGAATACCAACGCAGTCGAAACAAAAATGTTCTACGACCT